>JACBWV010000364.1:8014420-8334420 GCA_013435795.1 Chlamydomonas sp. ICE-L
CCATCACACACAAAACTGAGTCGGAGGAAGAGCCTGGGAGCATGCTTGGGAACATGGATGGTGACAGACTCTTTCCAGATGTGCAGGCCCGTGTGAGCAAGGGGGGGGCGGGAGACCCCATCACACACAAAACAGAGTTGGAGGAAGAGCCTGGGAGCATGCTTGGGAACATGGATGGTGGCAGACTCTTTCCAGATGTGCTGGCCCATGTGAGCAAGGCGGCCACGGGAGACTCCATCGCACGCAAAACAGAGTTAGAAACAGAGCCTGGGTACAGGCCTATGTACAGCCTCACGCAAGCACAGTCTGAAGAAGTACAGCGGTTGCTGCACAGGCCACTGGGTGAGCACACACTGCTTGGAAGGAGCCTGGTCAATGGTGATCCCACAAACAGAGCGATCCCACATTTGTTTGATAAGGTTGCTGAGTCTGCTCAGCGTGCAGCAGAGGCATCTAGGCTAGCAAAGAAGGAGGAAACTAAGGGACGCAGCGGTCTGGGGGGTCTTTTCAGTGATGCGATGCAGCTGGAGGCCATGGTGGAAGGAGCAATGGAGCTTCAGTCGGAGGGGCAACGCAGAGTTGCAAAACGAATGGTAGAGGCTCGGAGACTGTGGCTCATGGGAGAGGAACATCTTGTCTGTGGTAGGACCATCCCTGCTGTCTGCACTCTTGCCGCCTCACTGCGTCTTAGTTGCAGAGATGGTGACCCCTTCTCTGGGTTTTGGATGGCCGATGCGTCAACAGGCGACGACGTGTTGAACCCGTACCAAGCCGCCATCAATGCCGCTATGCCTTCCTACCCTGCAGATGCCCTGTTGGTTTTGGGGATGTTCCGGCTGAATAGACTGCAGGTTAAACGGGCTGAGAAGGCTTGTACCGAAGGCCTGAAGCTAGCTCCTGATGATGCCTACGGCCTGCTTTTCTTGCTCTGTGTTATTCATGGCAATAGCTCGGCATGGGACTTAGCACTGCGGGCGTCTGAGCAAGTGGTGAGCCTGGTTCCCAGTGAGCCCATCTTCTACTACTGGAGGGCAGTATTCAAGTACAACATGATAGGCAGCAGTGTATCACCTAATCAAGTCAAGGATCGGGGGGGGGCAGCCAATAAACAGCTCTCAACCTGGATGAGCCAGCAGGCAGGTAGGGTCGGGCGGAACGGAATGAAACAAGGGGGAGGAAATGAGCTCATGGAGGAATGGGCGATTGCAGCCATTAAAGACTTTGAGCACTTTCTGAGCTTGGCAGATGAGGGAGGGAGGAAGGTGCCAGAGGCACACTACCAAATCGCTGTTCTCTCGCTTATCGGCGGAGATCCCCAGAGCAAGTCTGTACCGGGCAAGCTGATAGAGAGGGTGAGAGCTGCTCGTGCTTCAGAGGCGTTGGTGCTGCCCATGCTGAGATCAGACGCAGACAGCGACGCAAAAGGCATGTGCGATGAATTGTATAACACCTTTACAGCCCATGCCCCACCCACGATTACGGGTTTTCTAGCGGACACACTGGCCATGCGCATGAGAGACATTGCTAGAAGTGATAGCGTAAGCTCTCAGATAGAAGCAAAGCAAGCAGTGGAGGAGACAGCAGCAGCTGCAACTAAGCGGCTGAGAGAGATGCACGAAACAACCAGTATCATCGACCCTTCCTCGCTGGGCTGCTGGGCTCGAGTTTTGTTCAAGGAGGCAGTCCGCATCGTTGATCTTGATGGGGCCGGGCACTTTGTACAGCTGTCCGATGCAGTGGAGTATGTTTGCTCAACCCCACCACCCGCTGGGAGCTCGGGGTGGACTCTGATACTACAGCCTGGGAAGTACATGCAGTGCCAAATTAAGCTCGAAGTGCCAGCTGTGCCTGTAGTGCCTGGTGTACCTGCTGCCAGAAGGCGCTACAGCCTCCAACTACTAGGTGGCAAGGCAACGGCGTCAGAAGCTTCCCCTCATCATGAGCATGAGCATGGACCAAAGGCAGGGATTCAAGAGCCAGAGGTAAGGGGCACTGACCTGTTTCTTTTTGGCGGAGCCCTCTCTTGAAGGGGGCGGGAGCCCCCACGTTTACCCATTTGTCCGTCCGACCGACCATCCGTCTGACCGCGATAAAGCCTGACACGTCAGCCCGGGATTTGAGAGCCTGAGGTAAAGAGCTCTTACTTGTTTCTTTTTCTTTTACTGTTTGTGATGTGCATAAGTCCCCCTTAAATCGGTCAAGCCGTGGGCATATTTGGAGTCCAGTAGGGCACCAGGACTACTATTATCATCATCTTCATCATCGAAATCATCATCATCATCATCATCATCATCATCATCATCATCATCATCATCAACATCATCATAGTTATCGTCACCACCACCATCATCATCATGATCACCATCATCACCTTCATCACCATCATCAGCAGCATCAGCAGCATCAGCAGCATCAGCATCAGCATCACCATCAGCAGCAGCACCACCACCACTATCATCATCATCATCAACATCATCATCATCTCCAGCCCAGGCCACCCTAGGTAATTTTTTTCTTTTACTTGCTCGTTGACAAGTTAATTGCATTGCAAATTGTGAAAGAGGCGATCAAGAGCTTCCAGATGAGCTTTATAAATCCAAATTTGAGCGGGAAATACTTTGAAGTACATGCAGTACAAATCTTACTGATATTCGTTGGCTCGGACGACTTATATTAACCATTATACCGGAAGCTGTTCCCTACATATGATGCTCATAAGTGTTTGCTCTCCCTTGGCCAGGTAACGCTCGTTTATGGCCAACCCAGACCAGGACCCTTTCAACGTGACTTCAGCAGCAATCACATTGCAATCGTGACTGGCATGTCTGTCGTGATGGAGGACCTGGCTCTTGTGGTCCCGCATTTACTGGATAATGATACTTACCACTGTATCTTCCTCACGGATCAAGCTCAGCTACGAGCCTGTGGCTGTGTCTTCTCCTCGCCGACTTCACCGTGCATTGCATTAAATGACAGTGGAACACGCTGCAGTCTAGCTGACTGCTGCTTTGGGCCAGACAAGGAGCGGGCTGCCTCAGCTGGCGTCATTGTGGATAATAGTGCATGCCTAAAAGCGGAGCGATGCCAGTTCCTGCGCTGCTCTGAAGCGGCTGTAGAAGTGCGCGCAGCTGGTTCCAAGGCTCAGCTCAAGGCATGCACGTTCACTAAGTGCAAGAAGCAGGCGGTAGTGCTGTACAGTGGTGGTGAGGAGCTTGTTATGGAGGACTGCGTGATTGAAAACTGCGGTGCTGGAGTCATGAATGGGCTGGTGCAGGTGGCGTGCGGCAAAGCACGGCTTCGCAAGTGCTCTTTGGTGAACAACAAGACCGATGGTGTGGTGGTGCAGAGCGAGAGCAGACAGAATACGCCTGTGCTGGACATGTCGGATTGCAAGCTGACAGGCAACTCGACTGGAGTGTTGTTTGGGTTTGGCATTGGAGGTGGTGGAGGCGGCAGTGGCGTCCTTGATAGCAACGTGATCACTAACAACGCAACTGTTGGCCTCGTCATAAATGAAGTTGCTCCTGACCAAGTGGTGCATCTCAGCGGAAATGTGTTCCGAAGTAATGGGTCGACTCTTTTTGGGCAGGTGGATGTGCAAATGTTTCAGAATGTGAAGGATCAGGTGGTGATGAAGAACAATCGCGCCACCATCAGATGCAGTCCGATTTCGGCCCTTGACGCAGTGAATTTTGCCAGAGGACTGAAGCTATCTAAGTAGCAATGGGAATGAAAGGATGAATGATGTCCTCTTTAGTTGACATACCCCCCCCCACACACACACACCCCATACCCACCCACCCTATACACTCACACATCCCTCCATCCCACCCACAGACACACACACACTACACACACATACCACCCACCCACAGACACACACACACTACACATACATACCACCCACCCTATACACATTGACATGCTGTTCCCTTCAGTTGACATACCCACAGACACACAAACCATAGACACACACACCTTTTACACACACACACATTCTCACACACATTGACATGCTGTCCTCTTTATTAGACATGCCCACAGACACACACACACTACACATACACACACACCCTTTACACACACACACATTGACATGCTGTCCTCTTTATAAAACAAGCCCACAGACACACACACACCCCATACACACATACACACACATTGACACGCTGTCCTCTTTATTAGACATGCACACAGACACACACACCCGTACACACACACGCATACACACACACATTGACATGCTGTCCTCTTTAGTAGACATGCTTACTGGATGCATTTGTTGAGGATTGGATTGTGGCATGGTTTTTCAGCCAACTCTGTGTACTGCAGGCTGTCTTGTGTAATTCTGGCTGTCTTTTTGATGATTGTATTGGATTGTGACATATCTTTTCAGCCACCTATATCACTATAAGTACTGCTGGCTATCACGTGTACTGCTGGCTGTCTTGTTGATGATTGTATTGGATTGTGACATATCTTTTCAGCCACCTATATCACTATAAGTACTGCTGGCTATCACGTGTACTGCTGGCTGTCTTGTTGATGATTGTATTGGATTGTGACATATCTTTTCAGCCACCTATATCACTATAAGTACTGCTAGCTATCACGTGTACTGCTGGCTGTCTTGTTGATGATTGGATTGGATTGTGACATGTCTTTTTAGCCAACTCTGTGTACAGCTGGCTGTCTTGTGTACGGCTGGCTGTCTTGCTGATGATTGGATTGGATTGTGACATGTCTTTTTAGCCAACTCTGTGTACAGCTGGCTGTCTTGTGTACGGCTGGCTGTCTTGCTGATAGATTGGATGGATTGTGACATGTCTTTTAGCCAACTATGTGTACAGCTTGGCTGTCTTGTGTACGGCTGGCTGTCTTGCTGATGATTGGATTGGATTGTGACATGTCTTTTTAGCCAACTCTGTGTACAGCTGGCTGTCTTGTGTACGGCTGGCTGTCTTGTTGATGATTGGATTGGATTGTGACATGCCTTTTCAGCCAACCCTGTGTAGTGTGTGCTGCTGGCTGTCTTGTTGATATTTGGATTGGATTGTGGCATGTTTTTAAATCAACTCTGGGCTGCCCACTGTCTTCCGCTTCCAAGTCTCCCCGGAAGAAACCTACGGAAGCTAGGGAGCTTACTAGCGTATTTGTTGGGGAGCAGTGGATTCAAACAGAGATTCAAGTTGAGTCCAAAGAAAATGTGACTTATAAGTTGATTCCTGTACGACACGCTATATATGTATATGTGTCGCTGATGCAGGGTTAAGAGATTTGCACAGGAAGATCAGTGTTCACACATGAGAGATGTACACAAGTAGGTTAATGTTCACACATGAGTAGGGAACGGCAACTAATATTAGTGTTTGAAAACTTAATATTAACTAATATTATTATAGTAAATTAAGCAACCAACCCTCCTTTCTTATGTTGGGCTTCCCTATTGGCACCCTACTATTCTGTCCTTAAGATTAGGTTTACATTATAATTTGGTTTGCCACCCCATTTGGCACCCTACCATACATCCTCTAGAAGCCAAAATAACACCGTGTAAGTGGTGAGTTCTGCACATGGTTTAAACCAAGACTGGAAGGGTGTATTTGCAAATGTGCACCCTGTATAAATGCACCCTTCCAGAAGCTTTCAAGCCAAAGTAAAGGGTGTAGAAGACCCCCCAAATGAGCAGTACAGGCAGTCGGCGGTTAAGGACAGAAGAGAAAGAGGGCGACAGAAGAAGGAACGGAAAGGATCAATTACACAGCTAGGGGTCGGCCTTAAGACTTCAGAGGCGCCGACAATGATCCGACAAAACAGAGATCAAGGGTACAGATAGAGTAGGGTACGGCTATACACGTACCGAGGACCGGCAAAGCATAATTATGATGTTGACCAAAGGCGAGTATGATATCATATGATATCATACAAATTGCATCATATGATATATTGATATTGTATATAATTATATAAATGATAACTTTGACATTGTCAGACTGTATAAATGATAACTTTGACATTGTCAGCATCATAAGATATCATATTGCCGTTCCCTACGTATAGCTGGTACACCAGGCCAATATCGCTTTGACTAAGGTGGGATGCTCAATTGAGGATGAGAGGGTGTTCTCGGCTATGAACTTCCTGAAGAGCCCTTGCAGGAACAGGCTGGAAGAAGAATATCTCAATTGCACTATGCGTGCTTTCTCCACGCATCGCCTCTTCCCCGCAGACACCCCTTTTTAGGAAGCCTTCAAGGGCTTGACTGAGATGTACGACCGTCGGTCAACACTGGATAGGAGGCTGAGAGTCTGAGACCAGTTTGAATTTGAATTGTTGCACAATACTCAAGCCAACCTAGTTGATATTCAAAGATAGAGTCTATTATAGTTGATAGGCCATTGCCTGTGATTCACATATTTTGTTATTATTTTAAATCAAGTTTAAAGTGTTCATTCTAGTTTAAAGATAATTCAAGTTCAAAGTGGACGTTCTAGTCCTAAGACAATTCAAGTTCAAAGTGGTCATTCTAGTAAGAGCTAGTTCAAGCCTATTCAGGTACTAGTATGCAATTTCGGGATTTAAATTAATTAATTCGTGTGTTACGAAATCCTGCAACCCTAATTCGATCCATCCCATTGGCTATTGAAAAATGGGAGGTCCAGTCCAGACAAAAATTGCAAGTCCCCCTAAACCAGGCGTTTTTTTAACCCTGTTTGATGGTGAGCGATTAATTTATTTGTTGCTCGACTTAGAATGTAAGTAAAATCGCTCTGCGCGATTATAAATGTTTCCATATGCTCAAACTCCATACCTGGGAATCGCACAGAACGATTATTTCGCTTGTGACCAAATCCTTACAAAACACGTTGGATGGCGATTTATCGATTCCCTGGCTCGACCTGTGCTCTGTGGAGCTCGCGGCAGTCACTTACGAACGATCGTGTACACTCGGTACTTTCGGCTTTCCCCACAGGCCATGGAGGTAAAGCTACGATGCTAAATCCGGAACCCAGCTGACGGATCTCCTCTAGTACGGGCCCATGCCTAGAAAAAGTGAGACGAAGTGAACGAGGTATTATTTCACTTGTCGTGTCTTATGGTCTTTTCGAGGCAGGTCGGTTCGTCCAGGAATAGTTGGCCGGTGGGCAGCAGATGCTCCGAAGCACGCGCTACGGCAGTTCGAGTTTGTGTCGACAGTTGAATTAGTTGCCAGGGTTGCATCGAGCAAAAGCGACAAGGCCACATCACTGCCATCAGTCTTGTCACCAAACCTTCCCGCATTTCTCGAGGTTGCCGCGCCTTAATATTAATATAATGATTTCCCCCCAGACCATTCTCCCTTGCCGCTTACTGAACCGCCTGCAACATGGACTGTGAAGACTCGTGCGAAGAATCGTGCTGGATCTGTTTGGGGGCTGGCGACCTCCCAAATCAATTAGAAAGAGTGTGCGGATGCCCGCGATTAGTACATCGGAGGTGCTTGGCGCGCTGGTCGCTGCAACAGGCTGGAAAATCGTAAGCGACTTTTTCCTTTAATTGTTTTCCACTGTGTCGAATCGTCCCCCGGCACGCCCGATCTACCATATTCTCCATAGCGTAGTCCTCTGTATGCTCGCAGCTGAAGGGAGCAGCGCGCAGGCTCTTCACAAGGACAGTACACAAATGCCCCCTTTCCTTCATATTGCTGAGCACCCATTTTCATAGATTCCCCATTTTCATAGATTGACCCTTCGGTGAGAGAATACAAATTTGACCCCCCCCACACACACCCTCAACCTCGATTTAAAAAATCAACTGTTCTCATGATTGCTCGTGTTAGGCAAGGACGAACGTGCTTCAGCGTCTTGACCAGCGAGGAATTCCAATTTGCACTATATTTCCAATAAATTGTCGCTTTCAAATTTCGGATTGCCGGTAGCCCCCCCCCCCCCCCCCCCCCCCGATATTATTTATCGATAGGGTCCCTTTGCTTTGACCTTTCAGGCAGAAAACGAATTAATTATTCGCTCCATACTCAATTCTTTGCTGTTTCCCAATTTAACAGGGAGGAGAAAAGATGTCGCTTCTGCAGCCAGGTGAGGAACGAACAGCTAGGGATTTCTTTTAGAAACAGGTTGGAGATATAAATGTGTGATGCCGCTAATATGATACGTGGTCGGATTATTGGCTCGCCCACACGAGTATATCAGTATATGCTTTATGCGTGTTGATTTGAATTGTTTAAATGTGACTGACGAAGCAGCAGCCAAATTGCTGGCTGGAGCCATGTAACCAATTTCGAGTACCGTATTTATGTTACAGTCCAGGGGTAGCCACTTTGGCCACAGGGACTTCAGCTGAAGGGACCCACATATAAACAATACACCCGGTATTCTCGAGTTAAAAACGCATTGCTTGTCTTTTTAGGAGCGGGGAGTGGGCCCAGAACAAGCAAGCGGGCTATCCCCCTCAACAACAAAGACCTCACGCCTCGTAATAAGGCGTACTTTTTATGTATTTACCTTTTTAGGAGCGGGGGTTGGTCCTAGTGCAAGCTGTCCCCCTCAACAACAAAAACCTCACGCCTCGTAATAAGGCGTACTATTTATGTATTTACTTTTTTAGGAGCTACCATCGTGGAAGGAGCCCTTCTTGGACCTGAACAAGCCGCATGCAGCACCAATCATGTCCATTCATCACGGTGAGTACTGATAATGCTGGAGTATGAATGACTGAATTCATATATGTATGTAGTTACAGTCCAGGGGTAGGCCAAAGTGGCTGGAGGAACTTTTCTGCGCATAAATGGCTGAATGCATGATCGAGCCACTTCCAAGGAGGTGTTTTAAGAAAACTTGGTGATTTGATATCTGTGCTCATCCCGTCTTTATTTCATAGCCTTGCTAAAAATGAATAAATATTCATACACCGGTAGTTTTCATTTGCTTTCTGTCAGCATTGCTTGCTTTCTATCTTTATTGCACTTCTTGTTTCAAGGATGGCTAAGAGACCCACCCGGGATGTTTTTGTGCGAGCTTACCATGAGTCAGCCCGACTAAAATATTTGCATGCAAAGATATTTAGTCCCCTCGTATACGGTACACAATATGCATACCCCCTATCGCCCCGACTCGCCTGCCACGCACCCAGACAAGGCTTTAAACTGTATAATCCGCATAGCATGCTTCTTGGTTTGCTTGGGTGGGTATCGCACGGTGGGTCTGGAAATCGTAAGAAGGTGAGCAGCCCAGAGTTGGCTGAAAAACCGTGTAACAATTCAAATTAAAATCCAACTCATCACCTAACCTAAGTACCCCAGGATGTAAAGTCGGATGCTCCGGTGATATCACCGGTACACACACTCACACAGTGCATGTTTTATGTTCCAACACTACCGGTAGCAAATTCCATTCGATCATTTGTCTACCCATGTTTACTCTGCCAGCAGACGGTGAGCAGCCTGGAGGCTGATAGGCCATCTGTTCAAAACAAAACAATCATTTTGACTTTACAGGCACGTTAACGCATCTAGTTAAAGTGGAGCCTGGTGTAGAAGGCAAGAAGAAATTCGAGTCAGAAGTGAGGAAACTGCTACATCTGGATGAGGATCAGATATTCGACGTGTTCTTGTAAGTTGTATGGGACTGCCAGATCTATGCTTTATATCAGTAAAATATATATTAGTAGGGTAGTCCGATGCTCTCTTCCTCGAATCCTTGAATTCAGTGTTCTCAAATGTTCGTTTTTGAGTGTTTTCTTAGTCTTTATTAATTGTAACATCTTATGATACCAAAGCTAAATTGAAACCTGTAGCTGTTTATAAATAACTTACAAAACCCGATATATATTAGTAGAATATCAATCACCACCACCACCACTGTATACAAATACATAGCAGACGGGAAGGTACGGGACTGCTAGGAACCTGCTGCTTGGAAATCACACAATAATGGCTGATACCAATAACGGGACACTATATATACCGGTAGTATCCAGCTTAACTATCATATTAAGCTCGACATGAGGCAGGAAGCCCCCCCACTCCCCACCCCCCACCCCGTATGTGCAAAGCGGGCTTGTTTTGGTTTAAAAAAGGGGCCACCTTTGACCAAGTAATGAAATGTAATGTTAAACGGTATTAACCTACCGTATGAGAGTTTACCTTACTTCTGGATTACAGTGCTATAAACCACTTCATTCTGAACTTCTGGAAATATGTAGGGATATGCAATATGATATCATATGATATCATGTCATCATATGATATCATATGATGTCGGCGGTCTGACCAGGTAACTTAGGCCTGGAGCCTTATTTCATATGATATTAAATCATGTGATTTTTGTATGATATCATGTGATATCATACTTGTCTTTAGTTTGGTCAACATCATACGATTTGCCGTTCCCTAGAAATATTACATAGGATGCTTTGCTCTGTCAATTACTACACCGCATTGTCATTGCCAGGGCAGAGATAAACTGATTCACTCCAGGAAGGGCATCCAATCTTACACACACCACAGCTAGGGCATAACATTGAAATTGAAATTGAAATTGTTACATCCGAGTAATGCGCCACTCTCAGGACGTGAAGTTAAGGACACCACTGCATAAGCCGGAGCTAGCAGTAGTCACCATAAAAGAGTCTCCTTGTCAGGGAGTCTGAATAAGCATAGGGCATAACACAAATCCAGTGTAGGCCGTCCAAACTTCATAGGTGGTTTGTGTAGCAGAGTGCTAGACCGTTGAGCATATCGAAAAGGAAACTGGATATGTTCAGGTACTGATTCTTATGTACTACTCATACCTGGATAGCCCCTTGCAGTGATATACAATGGTCTAGTGGTAGACCAGATCGCTTGACGATGAAAAGTCGGGGGTTCGACTCCCCCTTTGGTCGCTCTTAACGTTGCAGGTCGTTGTCAACCGCGATTGTAGCTTGTCCAGTTGAGGTAGGAGACCGCTCTCCACCCGCGTACGATGGGCTCCCCTAACACCACGCCCCACCAGGCGTTATCATTACCTAATACCTGGTTAGCAGGTCATCCCGCCAGGTAGCCCATTTGGCTACCCCTGGACCAGGGTACTACATTTTGCTAAATTGGTCAGCGCTTTGTAGTGCAAAAAGCGCGAAAACTGCGCGCTGCGCCCACAGGGGGTTGAAAAAACGGGTGCGAAACGCCCACAGTGGGGCTAAAAAAGCGTGCGCGAAATCGCGCTGCTGTGCGCGCTTTGTAGTACCCTGCCCTGGACTGTAACAAACAAACAGGTCACCCCGCCACAGTTAGCCCATTTGGCTACCCCTGGACTGTAACAAACAAACAGGTCACCCCTACAGTTGGCCCATTTGGCTACCCCTGGACTGTAACAAACAAACAGGTCACCCCGCCACAGTTTGAGAACACCTTCCAAGTGAAGAAGTGACCGGATATCCTCAGCTGAAAATGATAATAAAACTTTTAAACGGATTTTTATTACCGTTATGGCGGTATTCAGTTCGTTAGAACCACTTCCAACATTCTAACATGTCAACCCCCCCACTAATAACACCCACGCCCTCTGCTGCTCATGTGCTTCAGTGAGTGCGCTGTGCCCGGAGAAGCAGATCGCAATCTTGAGCTGCAAAGCCTATCTGCGTATGATGCTGCGGTCTTCTGTGCTGCTATGACAGCAGCAGATAGGGCCAACACCAAAAAGGAGATGGAGAAATCAAAGGTGCAGAATAACTGTCGGAGAAGCCTGGTCTCTTCAGAGTCCCTCTTTTCTGCTGTAATAGCAGCTGTTGCTGTCATTGCAATTTTATTCATCGTGTTAGCAAATGGTGAGCACAGCTCATCCATTAATATATGTCAATTAATGAATCAATCAACCAATCAACCAATCACTCACTCAACCAATCAATCAGTCAACCAACCAATCAATCAATCAACCAATCAATCAGTCAACCAACCAATCAATCAATCAATCAACCAACCAATCAATCAGTCAACCAACCAATCAATCAATCAATCAATCAGTCAACCAACCAATCAATCAATCAATCAACCAATCAATCAGTCAGTCAACCAATCAATCAATCAACCAACCAATCAATCAACCAATCAATCAGTCAGTCAACCAACCAATCAATCAATCAACCAATCAGTCAGTCAACCAACCAATCAACCAATCATCCACTCATATATATCAGTCAATCAATCAAGCCATTTTACCTGCATTGATTATGTAACTGCCAAAGACGGCGAGCAGCCTTAGAGGCTGGGCCCATTTAACCAAGTTCCAATTTCAATTCCACCCCTGAGACCATGACCCAAAGAATGCTAGTCTATGAAAAGAAGAAAAAAATGAAAAATGAAGGAAAGCAAATTGATTTGTTCGCGTTTAGAATTCCCCTTGTGTTTGTTTTACTTCCGAAGATGGCGAGCAGCCCAATTGCTGGCTGAAGCCATGCTACCAAGTTCAAGTTCAAGTTTATGTGAAGTGTTAGTCTATCAGTAGTCTAGAAATAGAGAAGGTAGCAACATTTCTTGTACCTAAGGAATCACTGGTATCCACACATTCACAAGACTTCTCTGTATGGCAGCCAAGATACAAAAATATCGCATGTCACGACTTGTTTGATGCTCAGTCAATACAGAGCACAAATGAACTAAGTGAGCTAACCATGATCCACCCATTTTATTCTTTGGAGCAGTTTTTCGAGACGAGGGCGTACATGCCAGGCGTTACCTCCAACTTCAATTCGGCGACTGGTGGGAGTCAGGGGTCTAGCCCAGGAAATCCAAGTACCCGGCCCATCCGAAACCCAGGAGCGGCCCCAGAGGAACAGCCGACCCTTGGCGCTAGAAACAATCGACCAATGGGCCCAGAGATGCAGCCGGCCCACGGTGCTCGAAACAGTCGAGCCATGGGACCAGAGATGCAGCTGACTCATGGTGCTAGAAACAGTCGACCTATGGGCCCAGAGATACAGCCGACCCACGGCGCTCGAAACAGTCGGCCCATGGGACCAGAGATGCAGCCGACCCACGGCGCTCGAAACAGTCGGCCCATGGGACCAGAGATGCAGCCAACCCACGGCGCTCGAAACAGTCGACCCACGGGACCAGAGATGCAGCCGATCCACGTCGCTCGAAGCAGTCGACCCACGGGACCAGAGATGCAGCCGACCCAGGGCGCTCGAAACAGTCGACCTATGGGCCCAGAGATACAGCGGACCAATGGCGCATCTGAGAGAAACATGGAGGAGGACTTCCATGAGCCAGATCCTAGGGACAGACCTGACACGGGGCGGAAACTGACCGTCGTGCATGGCATGCTGAAGAGAATGAGAAACCTTGGCAGGCCATCATCAGCATGACAAAGCAACAGTTGAATCGATCAACTCACGATTGGCATTTTTAACCAAGAGCCAGATCTTAGGGAGAGACCTGATCTGGGGCGGAAGTGCCCTGTTGCCCATAGCATGCTGGAGAGAATGAGACAAGTCCTATGCAGCGTCGCAAGCGGGAAATTGGAAGATAGTGTTGACAACGGAACGAAAGGTGGCAACGGAAACGGAGCTGACTGGAGTCAGTTAGTTATGAGCCAGCTGACTGACGCGTCAGGCTTCGTCTCGGTCGTCGGACACACTGACAGACAAAAGGGTAACTAAATGGGGCTCCTGCCCCCCAGAAGGGAGTGCTCTGCCAAAAAACTTGGCAGGCCTTCATCAGCTTGACAATGTATGACAGTTGAATCGATCGACTCATAAATGGTAACTCATGATAGGCATTTAAGACCAAGAGCCAGATCTTAGGGACAGACCTGACCCAGGGCGGAAGCACACCATCGTCCATAGCATGCTGAAGAGAATGAGAAACCTTGGCAGGCCTTCCTCAGCATGACAATGTACAACTGTTGAATCGATGAACTCATAAATGGTAACTCATGATAGGCATTTTGGACCAAGAGCCAGATCTTAGGGACAGACCTGACCGGGGGCAGAATTGCACTGTTGCCCATATCATGCTGAAGATAAAGGGGAAACTTGGCAGGCTTTCATCAGCATGAGAATGTACCACAGTTGAATCGAACAACTCATGATCATTTTGCCACTTTTGTTTTTGTGCAACACGCCGTCATTCTGCCATTCTGCCATTCTGCCATTCTGCCATTCTGCCATTCTGCCATTCCGTAGCTCAACCCAGTCATGCATTCTTTGTGCTGCTACCTGTGAATACTGTGAATACCTACGGCATGCTGCATATGAATACTTGTTACAACCGTGAATACCTATGGCTTGATACATGTGAATACTTGTGAAAACCGTGAATACATGCGGCTTGCTATATGTGATTACTTGGGATTACATGTGAATATGTGTGACTACCTAGGGCATGCTACATGTGAATACTTGGGACTACACATGAATTTGTGTGACTACCTGGGGCATGCTACATGTGAATACTTGGGACTACACATGAATTTGTGTGACTACCTGGGGCATGCTACATGTGAATACTTGGGACTACACATGAATTTGTGTGACTACCTGGGGCATGCTACATGTGAATACTTGCCACTACCTGTGGCAATAGCCTTGGAGATACCTCTGTGGAAGCTTAGTGGTATTAGTGGCAGTTTTATTACGAGGTTCATTACCTTGACATGCGCTTGGCATCTTGCGCGATAAGAATCGCACAATTAAATTATGAATTGCGATAGGAATCGCTCAATTAAATCATCATCCCACATGAGATTATGATTTAATTATGTTGTAGAATTAAATGATCACTGTAGCATGATCTCAGGGCTCCCGTCGGTAAAACAATTGTTTGGGGTTCAGTTCATCAGTGCTTATTATTTGTAAGCCCTTCCTGCTGCACGGTTGGGCAAGTCCCTTTAGCCTATCTGGCCTACCCCTGGCCTGGACTGTAACAACATACATACATACATACTTGTGCATTGACCTTGCTATTGTTTTTGAACAGAACACGGCACTGATCTCATGTAAATATCTGTCAGTGCTTGTTCTTTTTTAACCCTTCCTACACGGTTGGGCAAGTCCCATTAGCCTATTTGGCCTACCCCTGGACTGTAGCATACGTATACACATACATGGCATACTGGCATGTTGAAGGATCGTGAGAGGTTGGGATTGTCTTTTAAATGAAAGATGATAAAGATTCAATATTTTATATATATGATTAAATGCAAGATGATACAGATGTAATATATCTCCATAGGTGCTTAAGTCCGAAAACGCCCTTAGTCGATACAAGAATATGATACAGAGCCGTACATGACCCAAACTGCTCGGAATCAAATTCTGTCTGGCTCATATTGTTCGCGAAGGTGTCAGCTATGCGCGCAGCTACTTTTCGTCCGCGTTCACATCTGGTCGCGAGCAGCCTTGTTCGGCAGGCCGGTGGCAGTACATCAGATGTGCGATAATTAGTGAAACAAATCCACTTCGCGTCATATACGAGGCCGCGCGAGCTATTCCAAGGAAAGGTGCCTCGGGAAGAAAGGCTTATCGAACCCCTATTACAAGGTCGGAGGCTGCGCTTCAGCCTTGGCCTAGGAATCTACTGAAATAGCTGTACATCTCAAGATTTCACCTCCCAGTGGCCTACCACACCATGGCCCAGGATTAGGGTGTGTTTTCATTGATCTACTCCAAAACAAAAACTGAGTTCAGAAGAGGATGTTTGAAGACAAATTAAAAAAAAAAATGTTTTTTGAATTTATTAAAAAAAATATTTGAAATTTTCAATTTTCAAAAAATCAAAATTTGCTCTCTACGCTATATCTCAAGATAGAGCAAACCTGAGGCCCAAAATGTTTCAATTGAGGCTTTGCAGCTCTGACCTAGACTTAGGACACCCACGAAATGTAAATAATCAGTGTTTTGGGGGTCGGTACTCAACTGTACTGCCTGTGTACTGCCTTCCAAGACCTTCTGTAATAACTACTGGCAGGGAAAGACGTTACACAACATTTGTACCCAGTGTTCTTTTAAAATGGCTAGTTTCGGTCGCAGTAGGCTCCGTATCACTTCATGCGTAAAACCCGTATCGACTTAGGGAACCCCATAGTAACAAATTAGCATGTTTCACATGACCTGGTTCCCACCATTTGAGAAAACCCAAATCTGAGTATTTATATGTTGAACTGATGTGGTTGGGCAATTTATTGGCAAACAACTCTTTTGTTTTGACCTAAGGGCATAGGCTCAATCCATCCGTATCACTCAGGGTCTGACTTAGGCACCTATGGAGATAGATGATAACATGATAGATGATAAAAGGTCAAGCTGATTCAAAAGTTGTGTACAATTAATAGTATTATTTTGTCTACAACAAGGTTTAATTTAACCCATGCATACCCATGACAATAAAGAAGGAGGAATATATTCATATTGTTTGATGCTTGATGAAATATGAATGAGCATATCAAAGCTAGGCTGGAGGTGAAGGACCTGGCAATTTTTGGCACAGTCGCATCTAACTACCCACAGGACTCATAGCATTTGGCTTCCCGCACCAGCATAGTTTTTTTTTGCGAAGCCCAGGGTTTAGGATTTAGGGTTTAGGACTAGTTAAGGACCTGGCAATTTTTTACACAGTAGCATCTTAGTACCCACAGGAATCATAGCATTTCCCGCAGCAGCATAGGTTTTTGGCGGAGTGCCCCCTTCTGGGAGGCGAGAGCCCCCAGGGTCACCCCGTTGTCCATCTGTTTGTGCGACCGACACGAAGCTCGACACATCAGCCAACTGTCTCGTAACTAACTGGCTTCTGTCCGCTCGATTCCGTTGCCACCTGTCGCTCCGATAACACTCTCCGCCAATTTTCCGCATCGCTTGCGCTGCCTCCTACAACTTTTCTTTTCAGCTACAAGCAGCAGCTCTTAGGCAGATCCCTGAGCCAGCCACTGGGCAAAGCTCCAAGATTTTGACAGTTCTGGACAGCTGATTGAGTCTGCTTCAACTTGCACTATGCCGCATTTGGTTTGGCTGAATAGCCAGTCAGGGGAGCTGCTTAAAAGCTGCTGCTTATTGCTGAAAAGAAAATCACTGTGCACCAGCCAGGCCAGCACATGGCAGCATCTATTGCAGATACATTTTAGTGTTTTTGGCTAAGCCCTCCCTTCAGCGGGGCAGGATCCCCCAGGGCAACCCCGTTGTCTGTCTGACCGACTGTCTAACCACAAGGAAAACTGGCCATAACTGCCCCCAGGCCCTGCCATCAAGCCTGGCTTCGGTCTGATAGCCAACACTCTCCGCCAAATTTCAGCGTCGCTTGCGATGTGCCTAGGACTGGTCAATCTAAGGTGGTATCTAATATCATTATTATTGTTACAGGTATTGTATTTTTATTATTATCATTATTATTATTATTATTATTATTATTATTATTATTACTATTATTATTATTATTATTATTATTATGCTTGTCATTTATTTTTATTAGCATAAGAATTATTAGCATTATTAGCACCCAATGTTATTATGTAGGTTTCCATGATTATCAAATATTAATATTGTTATTACAAACTGGTCTTGGTCAAGACTTATATTGAGCCCACAGGCTCAAAGGCTCAATACCATGCTGCAGCAGTGATTGTACACATGCCCACCATAGCTTTTCTTTTCGGCTTCGAGCAGCAGCTTCTACGCAGCTTTCTGAGCCAGCCACTGCTCTAAGCCCCAAGATCTCAACAGTGCTGGAAAGCTGATCCAAACAGCTTCCAGATACACTTCGTTGTTTTAGGTTTTGCCATGTAGAAATCCAGGGGAGCTGCCTAGAAGCTGCTGCTCGCAGCTGAAAATTGAAGGTATGATGCCCACGACATTGGCAACTGGTATTTTTACAGTTACAAACACGCTGCATGTATGTATGTTGTTAAAGTCCAGGGGTAGGCCAAATAGGCTAAAGGGACTTGCCCAAGCGTGACAGAAGGGGGTTAAAACTAAAAAGCACTGATGAAGTGAACCCCAAACAATTGTTTAACCAACATGAAGGTTGGAACAGAATAACCAACATGAAGGTTGGAACAGAATAACCAACATGATTACATGAAGCTTGGAACAGAATAACCAACATGAAGGTTGGAACAGAATAACCAACATGGAGGTTGGAACAGAATAACCAACATGAAGGTTGGAACAGAATAACCAACATGAAGGTTGGAACAGAATAACCAACATTAAGGTTGGAAAAGAATAACCAACATGAAGGTTGGAACAGAATAACCAACATGATTACATGAAGCTTGGAACAGAATAACCGACATGAAGGTTGGAACAGAATAACCAACATGAAGGTTGGAACAGAATAATTATTTCTGGAATATAACTCCTTGCTGAATCATAGGGACTTATTGTTCTTAGTTCCACCAGTCTTATATACATAGTGGAACTACACACACACACTCACAACTTGTTCAAACATTTGTTTGCCTGAGGTAGATTGAGGGACAGTAATTTCTGTCCTATAATAATGCGAGATGAGTTAATTTTGGTTTAAACAAGGTGTGTGCATGTGTATGTGTGTGTGTGTGTGTTTGGGGGGGGGGGGGGGGGGGGCTTAATCATGGGTACTCACTGCCATGCATGGAAATGCTGCTTTCGGTCCAAGGGCACGTCCGAAGCACTGGGCGGAAAAACACTCTACGCGAGTCGTCACAGTAGTATACCTCAACCTCTCCCAGTCCTCCAGGTGCGCCCTAGCTTCCATACTATGTAGTTTGTCTTCCATACTATGTAGTGCCATACTATGTAGAATACCTCAACCTCCCCCAGCTGCTCCACAGCTTCCATACTATGAGGCATGTCAGGAGATGTGTTCTCTTATGGGCTGCAGAGCGAAAGAGGAAAATGGAGCTCTTCTTCACAATGCGCATTGGTCAGCTGTCTGGGTTGGCCACCCACGGATAGCAGGATAGCCTTCCATACTATAATTGAAATGAGGTATGCCTGGGGATGTGTCCCTTGTGGAAGAGTTAAGGGTTCGGGGTTTAGAGCTGAAAAGAGAGTGGATAAGTGGGGTCGTATCTTCTTGGAATGCTTAGGGGCTTTGGCCTTGAGAAGATGCCAGGATTGGCTTGAGTTGAGGGACAGAGCTTGGGAGGAGAAGAGAAGCAGAGAACAGGAAACCGAGTGAGGATAGTCGAGCAAGTATGATGTAGGTGCGATAAGTTCAATCGATAAGCGAGGTCGTCGCTGTCAAAATAACCGGTAGGCAGGGTGTGGCTATCCCGTCTCAGCATTGATTTACTTTCGCTGAGGCTATGCCTGAGTCTAGGCAACGAATTCCTGGCTGGAACATATCCTGGAGGCGGGCCCGGGGTCAGGCCCCGGTCAGGCCCAGGGGTCAGGCCTGGAAGAGATCGGATTCAAGTCGGTTGACATCGGACTATCAGATTTCAGACAAGTCGGTTGGCAAGACCAGTAGAGCCAGAGCAGAGCCCCTGGTTGCAACCATGGTTGTTTGAGCGCGGGCACATCAGGAGACAGTGGCAAAATACCGAGACTTGGCTCAGGATGCAGCGACGCTTACGAAGGAATTGAATGTATCCAACGAAGTATCCAAGCCTGAAAGTGCGCATTTCCATTCGCGCGTCCACACCCTCCACACCCCGCGTCCACACAGGAGCCCAGCCAGCCAGCGTGGCGCCTTCGAAAACCAGAATCCATCTAGGGCATAATTAACCATTAACAGATCTTACCTCCCCGGATCGCTTGCATGCCTAAGTTACGTAGCATCGTAATTTCTTCTGTCCGCTATCAAAAGTATCATCATGCAGAGCCGTCTCACTAACCAGCGCGTTGCCGGAGCCAGGCCTATGGTCGCTGCCCAGCGTCCTCGCCTGACTGCCGTTGCCCCCAGGTGCGTGTTCCCTAAATGTATCTCCCACCGTTCCTCCGCTGGGCATTACGCATTATCCTCATTACCGATAGGGCATAATAGATGTGCCATTGCACCCGTAGAATTAAAAAGCTTTTCCGATGATCAAACCCGTACCGCCTTGCCCCAAAATGGAAACGATCTTCACGCCAAGTCGCTGCCCTAGGCGAAAGCTTTACAACATCGCATGGATCAGCATGCCCCATGCATGCTGCTTGCCCACCTCGTGCTCCATCCCATTGACAGATAATACCACCCCACCTATCTCCTCCTGGTTTTGCCGTTCCCCCCCCCCCCCCCCCCCCCCCCCCCCCCCCCGACTCCCATCCCCGACTCCCATCGTATGACAACCCTTAGCTTGCCCGTGTACAAGCTTTCCTATCCGGGTGCACGCGCACTATCCCCGCTGACGGTCGATTAACCTCCAGACTTACAATGCTCCTCGTCACCCGAAGCGTCAAACGCTGCCCATGCTAGGTCTGGCCCCCCTCCTAGATCTGACTCAGGCAGACAGATTTTGTTTCACGACCAAACCCGTCAAGCATCCCATTCATCATGTCGCCCCCGAAAACCCGCTCAATGAGCATCCCATTCGCCTCGAGCGCGTGGAATTCTACCTTGGAGCCTGTATCGCCACCCCCCGCGCTCGTTTTCCTCCAATGCACCTACCCATCACCCCTGCCGTACGCAGACGCATGCATTCTCGAACCTGAAGACAGGCCGCGAACTGCTTTGACAAAAGTAACTTGATACCTACAACGGTATAAACCGGTAGACAACAGAAACTTGATACCTTCAAAGAGATTAAGAATCAAGTTTAACTGCATGGGACATCTTGAAACCCTACAAAACCCCCCTTACCTGGCTTTCATGCTCCCAGATATATCAGATCCTATGCCATCCCAACTCTCATCCCATTCCAGTCAATTTTGTTCTCTATCTCTTCGCTCCAGAACTCCACATCCCCTCTCC
This sequence comes from Chlamydomonas sp. ICE-L, assembly GCA_013435795.1. Taxonomy (NCBI): domain Eukaryota; kingdom Viridiplantae; phylum Chlorophyta; class Chlorophyceae; order Chlamydomonadales; family Chlamydomonadaceae; genus Chlamydomonas; species Chlamydomonas sp. ICE-L. The sequence goes on from JACBWV010000364.1 coordinate 8,035,266, forward strand.
CACCCCACTGCAGCACTGACAACCAGCAAGCCCATGCTGCATAACTATCGCCCCACCCTATTCAAGTTCTAACGCTATCACACCCCTTCCCCCCTCACCCCACCGCAGCCCCCGCAGCGTGAAGGCCCATGCCGCCCTCCCCCGCTGGGAGGATATGTTCCGATACCTCTCTGAGCGCGGCACTGTGTCCGTGAACCCAGTGGAGGCCCAGGAGCTGATCGCCAACGGCAGCTATGTGCTGATTGATGTCCGCCCTGAGCCAATCTTTGAAAAGGCCCACATCGAGGGATCTATTAACGTGCCCATCTACAAGAAGCTGAGCCCTATCAACTCCGGACCTACTGGATTCCTGAAGTTTATCGCCTTCTCCTTAAACGGTGTTACTCCCATTGAGCTGAACGAGAACTTCATGGAACAGCTAAAGGAGGTGTGTGACCTGGCTGTGGGTATATTGTGCATGGCGGAGTGGTACTGTGTTTATGTTGTGCATGATGGTGTGTGTGTGTGAGGGGGGGGGGGGGGGGGGGGGGGGGATTGTACGTAGTTGCATTGCCCATTGGCCAGGTTATAACAGCTTAAGGGATGTAAAATGTGAACAATACTGGTCTGGTTCCAAGTTTATCTGGTAGTATATCAGACGATAGCAAAAGACACATCGCACAAAATATTGATATAAATGTATTCACACAAATATCATCCATGCAGGGGTAGCCACTTTGGCTGAAGGGACTTGGAACTCTGAAAATAATTAAATATTCAGGAATTTAATACAAAAATAGATGAACTAGGGATACAATAAATTAAAACAATAATGAGGGATATAATACAAGAATGCAAGAGCCAGGGATATATAACAAGAATGCAAGAGCCAGGGATATATAACAAGAATACAAGAATCAGGGATACAATAAATTAATACAAGAATCAGCGATTTAATACAAGAGCCAGGGATATAATACAAGAATACAAGAACCAGGGATATAAAGAAAGAATTCAATAATCAGGGATACAAGAAATGAATATAAGAACCAGGGATATGATATAAGAATAAAAGAACCAGGAACATAATACAAGAAAAAAAACCAGGGATTCAATAAATGAAAACAAGAACCAGGTATATAATATTAGAAAAAAGGAACCATGGATATAATACAAGAATACAAGAAACAGGTATATAATATTAGAACAAAAAAACCAGGGATATAATATAAGAACAAAAGAATCAGGGATAACAGGCTACAGTGCATGTGTGGCTGCTGCTGCCCATGACAAGGGTGTCCTGACAGCAGGTGCAGATGGGACGAAGTTGACTAGAAATGACTGCGCACAGCAATAGGATGCCAAGGCCGTGCAGGGTGTCATTGCTTGCCATGCCATGCAGCAGATCCACATTGACGGCATATCCACTCAATATTAATTATACAACAATGCCATACAGCAGATCCATAGTAATAATAATATCAATAATAAGAATAACAATGATACTAATAATAATAATAATAATAATATCTAATAATAATAATAATAATAATAGTAGTAGTACAACAGTACCATACAGCAGGTCAATACAAATATTAATGATACAATAATGCCATACAGCAGGCCCATAAAATATTGATAATACAACAATACCAAACAGCGGGTCCGCAACAAATATTAATGATACAATAATGCCATACAGCAGACCCATAAAATATTGATAATACAACAATACCATACAGCAGGTCCACAACACATTAATTGTAAAATAATGCCATACAGCAGATCCACCTAAACATTAATCATGCAACAATGCATGTGGTGCAGGTTTCCAAGGGTGTCATTTCATGCCATGCAGCAGATCCACAAAAATATTATTTGTCCAACAATGCCATACAGGAGATACACAAAATAATAACAATAATACAACACTTCCATACAGCAGGTCCACAACAAATGACTTATAAAATAATGCCATACAGCAGATCCACCAAAACATTAATCCTGCAACAGTGCATGTGGTGCAGGCCTCCAAGGGTGTCATTACATGCCATGCAGCAGATCCACAAAATATTAATGATGCAATAATGCCAAACAGCAGATCCAAACAATAATAACAATAATACAACAATTTCATACAGCAGGTCCACAAAAAATATGAAGTATACAATAATGCCATATAGCAGATCCACAAAAACATGAATCGTGCAACAATTCATGTGATTCAGGCTTCCAAGGGTGACAAGGGTGTCATCGTTGCTTGCGAGGCTGGAGGAACCCTCCGTCCCTCCACTAACTTCTCCATGGGCAAGGCGTCACGGTCATTCCAGGCTCTGTACAGGTGGGTGGGTGCTCCTGGGTGGTTAGTGTGGGTGTACTCCTAGGTGGGTGGGTGGTGCTCCTGGGTGGTGGTGTCGATGCTGATGATGTTAATGATAATCCATGGATGGTTCACTCCTCCCCTCCACCAACTTCTCCATGGGCAAGGCGTCACGGTCATTCCAGGCTCTGTTTAGGTGGGTGGGTGCTCCTGGGTGGTTTGTGTGGGTGTAATCCTAGGTGGGTGGGTGGTGCTCCTGGGTGGTGGTGTCGATGACGATGATCATAATGATGACCCATGGATGGTGGAAATTAAGATTTGCAGAAAATAGCGATATTTTCATTGTGTTGGGGGTAATTGCGTCCTTCAGTACTCATTTGTCTGAGACGGAACCCCAGACACATGGCGACCTGAGGCACATGCAGATGAGGCATTTTTTATCTCGGAACTCTTTGTAACACAATCTGACATGTCAAGTTTCATCAATGCTTCAAAGAGACCAATCACAAAATTGACTTCGTACAATAGCATAGATCTACTGGCTAGATATTGACATAGATATTGCTATACTGGCTAGATAAACATATACTGGCTAGATAAAGATATAGATATTGATTTAGATGTAATGGCTAGATATTGTCATAGATATTGATACAGATATACTGGCTAGATAAAGATATAGATATTGATATAGATATACTGGCAAGATAAAGATATAGATCTATAGGCTTTTGTTGTCTTCAGAAAACCCTACTTTATTTCAACCACATCGGCCATGAGATCTACCTATATAAATATAAACTAAAGACAAAATATAAATTTCCATGATGAATGATATTAATTCTCATGATGAATGATATTAATTCCCATGATGAATGATATTAATTCTCATGATGAATGATATTTATTCCCATGATGAATGATATTAATTCCCATGATGAATGATATTAATTCCCATGATGAATGATATCAATTCCCATGATGAATGATATTAATTCCCATGATGAATGATATTAATACCCATGATGAATGATATTAATTCCCATGATGAATGATATTAATTCCCATGATGAGTGATATTAATTCCCATGATGAATGATATTAATTCCCATGATGAATGATATAAATTCCCATGATGAATGATATAAATTCCCATGATGAATGATATAAATTTAGTTGTGAAAATGCATGACCAAAATCAGAGTTCCCAAATTGGCGTGTCAACCCCGACCTCAGTCTTTTGATCGCCGGGCTTTGAAGGGGTCGGCATGGTGAACGCCAAGCACCAGGACCGCGGCTTGTATAGTCGATGAAATACCAAACATAATTGGCCAAAATCAGTGCAGATGTGCCAAACCCAATCTCTGTATTTTGAACGCTGGGCTTTGAAAGAGGGTGGCATGGTGAACGCCAAGCACCAGGAACGCGGGTTGTATAGTCGATGAAGTACCAAAAATATTTGCCAAAATTAGTGCTCTTAAATTGATGGGCTTAACCCAACCTCTGTCTTCAGAACGCAGGGCTTTGAAAGAGGGTGGCATGGTGAACGCCAAGCACCTGGACTGCCAAAATCAGTGCATCTAAATTGATTTGCTAAACCCAACCTCTTTATTTTGAACGCAGGGCTTTGAAAGAGGGTGGCATGGTGAACGCTAAGCACCTGGACCGCGGATTGTATGGTTGGTACCAGGCTGATCTGCCCTTCAACGGGGACTACCGACCTGAGATGGGTCGTACCCCCAAGTAAGATACAATGTCACAATGTGTTTGCACAAATGATATACTTCTATGTATAACATCTATGTGTGGCTGGTACCAGGCTGTAACCTGGCTGGCTGGTTTGTACCTGGCATAGCTGGTACCAGGCTGTTTTATCATTTCACTGTATGGTCAGTGCCAGGCTGGTCTGCCCTTCAGTGGGGACTACCGACCTGAGATGGGTCGCACCCCCAAGGAAGACACCATGTCGCAATGTGTTTGCACATATGGTATGATACTATGTATGGTTGGTACCAGGCTGTTACCTGGCTGGTTGGCTTGTACCTGGCATGGCTGGTACCAGGCTGTTATATCGTTTCACTATATGGTTGGTACCAGGCTGTTACCTGGCTGACTGGCTGGTACCAGGCTGTTAATCATTTCACTGTATGGTTGGTACCAGGTCAACATGCCCTTCGATGGAGAGTACCGGCCCGCACCCCCACACAAGATACGATTTCACTGTTGTTGAGCACTACTGATATAATAGTATGTATAATTCGGGTATGATGTATCTTATGTTATTCGCGTATATATGTTTTATGTATAATGTATATTATGTAATTCGGATATATGGTATTATGTCATTCGGGTACGTAATTCGGTTATAAATTATAGTGCATCATGTTTCTCTTATATTTATACTTCAGTCATCAATTGATGCAAAATCGCAGAGAGGGGTACATATATGATCAGTACATGAGTAAATCATCGTAAATCTGCATTATTTGAACGAGCACCGTATCAGTTATGTTAATGTATATGATATATATGATATGATAAGTGCATCAATCACACAATCAACCACCCAAAAACAAACGCACACATTCGCCATGCTCAACCTCACCATTCACCCTCATGCATCCGCGCAGCGCTGCCACCTAACATCCTTTTCTCCCTCATCAATCACACAATTAACCACCCACACACGCACACATTCACCCTCACCCTCACCATTCACCCTCTTGCATCTGCGCAGCGCTGCCCACACATCCGCCATGCATGTTTCCCCATTTTGTGTAAACCAGCATGTGAGCAAATGTACCGAGGGTACCGAGCAATTGTGAGCAATCGTACCGAGGGTACCGAGCAATCGTGAGCAATCGTACCGAGGGTACCGAGCAATCATGAGCAATCGTACCGAGGGTACCGAGCAATCATGAGCAATCGTACCGAGGGTACCGAGCAATCATGAGCAATCGTACCGAGGGTACCGAGCAATCATGAGCAATCGTACCAAGGGTACCGAGCAATCATGAGCAATCGTACCAAGGGTGCTGAGCAATCATGAGCAATCGTACCGAGGGTACCGAGCAATCGTGAGCAATCGTACGGAGGGTACCGAGCAATCGTGAGCAATCGTACCCGAGGGTACCGAGCAATCGTGAGCAATCGTACCGAGGGTACCGAGCAATCGTGCCGAGCAACAGTACCGAGGGAATCCCACCCTGTCCACCACCTTCACTATTCACCCTCACCATCCACCCTCACCATTCACCATCTGCGCAGCGCTGCCCAGGACCTGACTCTCAAGGTCGACCCCCCCCCCACACACACACACGCACACATTCACCATGCTTACCCTCACCATACACCCTCACCATTCACCATCTGCGCAGCGCTGCCCAGGACCCCACTCTCAAGGTCACCCCCCCACACACATGCACACATTTGCCTTGCTCACCCTCACCATTCACCCTCACCATCACCCTCACATTCACCCTCACCATCCACAATTCATCCTCACCATTCATCCTCACCATTCATCCTCACCATTCACCCTCACCACCCTCGCCATTCACTCTCACCATGCCCACCCTCACCATTCACCCTCTTGCCTCTGCACAGCGCTTCCCAGGTCCCCACTTTGAAGATCACCCCCCCACACGCATGCACACATTCGCCATGCTCACCCTAACCATTCACCCTTTTGCCTCTGCACAGCGCTGCCCAGGACCCCACCCTCAAGGTCACCCCCCCACACACACGCACACATTCGCCATGCTTACCCTCACCATACACCCTCACCATTCACCATCTGCGCAGCGCTGCCCAGGACCCCACCCTCAAGGTCACCCCCCCACATACATGCACACATTTGCCTTGCTCACCCTCACCATTCACCCTCACCATCCACCCTCACCATCCACAATTCATCCTCACCATTCATCCTCACCACCCTCGCCATTCACTCTCACCATGCCCACCCTCACCTTTTGCCCTTTTGCCTCTGCACAGCGCTGCCCAGGACCCCACCCTCAAGGTCGCCGCCGCCGCAGGAGGATACCAGATCCGCCCTGAGGACAAGAAGAACCAGCCTAAGTAAGCTAATGAAATACAGTGGGATAGCTTATGGACGCTGGCAGGTACTGAATACAAGGGATCTGCTTATATCCTTTACATAGCATGATGTTGTCATCGCCATGCCAATGTTGACCCAAGACAAGCCCGCTCCACAACATCCGGGGGATGTCTTCCATTTAATCCTCAAAATTAGGTAGGCAACATCGCAGCAAGAAAGGAAGATTGCCACAAGCAAGCAGATATTTTTCAGTATCTGTCTGCCAGTATCTGCCTGCCAGGTATACTGCAAGATGGTATCCCTAGGGCTGACATAGACTCTCTCTCTCTCTCTCATCTCTCCTGACAACGCCCCTTCTGCTAGTCTTGAATGATCTTATTCTAGGTTATTATAATGATTTTATTCAAGGATATTATAATTATAATGATCTTCTCCAAGGTTATGATAATTAGATTATGCAAGGCCTTGCAAGTTCCTTATTGGCTACCCCCTGGACTCAAGCATATACATACAGTGGTGGATGCTGGCAGGGACTGGGGTGAGGATACTTTCTCGCAGGGGTTGTGATAGAAGCTATGTCAACATCCAGAACCACACCCAGATGGGGTGCATAATGGAGAGGAGGCATGCCCAGTTCCCACTAATTCTTACCTAATACCCTGGACCCCATACATACAGTGGTAGATGATGGCGGGGACTGGGGTAGGAATAAGTACTGACTACCCTGGGCCCCTTACATACAGATTACAGAGGTGTTGCTGATGTGTGTCGGGGGATCCACCTCCTAGGGCGAAATTCCTCACAACTTCAAAAAACAAAGTGGTGGATGCTAGCGGGGTAGGAATGCATTCATGTACCGGTAGGGATAGGTAGAAGGGAGGTTGACGTTTCCGGCGTAGGCCGAGGAGAGTCGAACGAATCATTCAGGCCGCGCTTGAAGCAAGCCACGGCCAGAACAAGTCTGTACTCTATCTAATACGCTTAGTGTGCTCCCTGGTTTCTGTTGCTAGAAACGTACATACATGGGTATTGCACGGTGTGACTTATATTGGCAGACGGTGAGCAGCCCGGAGTTAGCTGCAAAAGCATGTAACAATTCAAAATCATAATTATTGCAAGCCATGTTCTGCGGGGCTACTGTATAAGTGTCAGAGACGTCCCAGTCTGGATTGTGTCTGCGATGGGGGCGAGGGCTTCTGTCTGGATTGTGACTGCGTTTGTGCATCTGGTGAGGGATCCCTCTTGATGATGTCCATGGAGACATGGAGTAGCTCAATTTTAACATAAACTTGGTTACGAAGCTTCAGCCAGCAATTTGGCTGCTCGCCGTCTATAGCAGTTAAACAAATAGTAGGGGGCCCTGGCGAGTCCCCTGGAGATCGGCCCCGAGGGAGTCTGACTCAGATGCCAATTAGGTACTCGTGTCCTAGTAGTTCACGCTGACAATAATGCCTGACCCGGGAGGGAAACGGGGGAGTTCGATCCCCCCTGAAGGTCGCGGTTCACAGGCGGGGTGCGGGTGCGGGTTGATCAGTACTTAGTTGCCCCCAATCGTAAGACCAAAGCCGAAAGCTCGGCAGTGGATTAGTGGAACCTCTGGGTAATCTGTATCCCTCCCGGGACATGCATTATTGTTAGCGTGAACTACTAGGACACGAATGCATCATTGGCATCTGAATCAGATGCCAATTAGGCACTCGTGTCCTAGTAGTTCACGCTGACATGGTGTAATGTTCGTCAAGCAACAGTGGCAGCCTCCTAGGTGATGGATGCACAAGCAGTTGCTTACTTATCCGTTCAATTTAATATTGGGGGGGTCAAGAATCAATGTAGCATGGCATGGCATTATTATTCAACTGGGTTCCCTGTAAGGCTAATGAACTTATTAGCTCACTGACTTCCCGAAGTTCCATGGAAGTAGGTGCAGCAACTCCCGAGGCTACAGTTGCTACTTGGCAACCTGCAGGAACTAGTGCGAAAGAGCAGATTTCCTTGTCAAGCACAATGCGCTGATGTAATGAGCTACGAGAGTCACGAAGAAGCGAATTATTCAAGGGGAAATCGTAGACATGCTCCAGGTCCCTTGACTGAGTCCACAGGACAGGAGGGAAACGACAAATGAAAACGCCGCGTCCACCGTCCTCAACCCTGAGATACATACGCGAAAAAGTGCCCTCAGAGGTAATCCGCCCCCAACGGGAATCGAACACGAGTCGGACAGAGGCCAGTCAGATTAACCGGCAATTTTGACCGGCGATCTTGGGAAATGTGAAGATGTGAAGATTTAAAAAACAGCACGATATCCCGTAAGTATCGCATAGGTCTGCCCTCCTAAGGGGGGCGACCAAAAGTACCGGCAAATGTAAACGCGGACATCACTTTTTCGTTTTTTTCATTTCCCCCCCTCCTCTTCTTCTAAACGATACAAAACAGTACAAAAAACAAATCATACGTATCAATAAAGACTTGATCCAGTCTCTTCATACAATCATGGATGAACAGAGGAACTGATCAACTGAGTAGATCAACGACCCTTGAATCAGTCCAGTGATATCCAGGGGTTGGCCAAATAGTGAAATAGGCTAACCTTCGCGATATACAGTAGACAGAAGAGAGGTTCACGCAGAATTGCAAGATCGTTTCAGCTAAATTGATGTATGCTTCAAGAACTTTGGGCGCTCAAGCGCTCCTACTGCCGTTCCCTCTAGGGATGAAGATGATGATGATTACTCATGAAAAAAAAAAAAAAAGATGATGAGGTCGCTGGCTCTGATGAGGATAGGGATGAAGATGATGATATGGATCATGGATCATGATGATGAGGTTGATGGCTCTGATGAGGACAGGGATGCAGATGATGACATGTATCATGGATCATGATGATGAGGTTGATGGCTCTGATGAGGACAGGGATGAAGATGATGATATGGATCATGGATCATGATGATGAGGTTGATGGCTCTGATGAGGACAGGGATGCAGATGATGATATGGATCATGGATCATGATGATGAGGTTGATGGCTCTGATGAGGACAGGGATGCAGATGATGATATGGATCATGGATCATGATGATGAGGTTGATGGCTCTGATGAGGACAGGGATGAAGATGATGATATGGATCATGGATCATGATGATGAGGTTGATGGCTCTGATGAGGACAGGGATGCAGATGATGATATGGATCATGGATCATGATGATGAGGTTGATGGCTCTGATGAGGACAGGGATGCAGATGATGATATGGATCATGGATCATGATGATGAGGTTGATGGCTCTGATGAGGACAGGGATGGAGATGATGATATGGATCATGGATCATGATGATGAGGTTGATGGCTCTGATGAGGACAGGGATGAAGATGATGATATGGATCATGGATCATGATGATGAGGTTGATGGCTCTGATGAGGACAGGGATGCAGATGATGATATGGATCATGGATCATGATGATGAGGTTGATGGCTCTGATGAGGACAGGGATGAAGATGATGATAGGGATGATGGCTCTGGTGACGATTCACAGTCTGCTGATGAGGGGTTTGACGAGGATTCATAGCCTGCTGATTACATTACATTACATTTCATGTTTAAGTCTACTTGTCACCGCGAGGGTGTACGAGACTCTGTGCTTGAAACAAAAAGAAAAGGTTGATGATGGGTTGTCCGATGCATGGACTGAAAGTGACGCGTTGTCTGATGCATGGACTGTGAGGGGTTGTCTGATGGGGATGGATCGGCTGGCAAGGATGATGGGGATGGTGAAGGCGTATATGCTGAGGGTGCATGGCCTCTAGTGCTACGTATCGCAGGACTGTAAACTTTGACGCTTCTCACTGTTTGCTGGCAGGACAAAGGTGGATACACAGCAGAATACATAATGCAATAATGTACTTCCGGTAGTATGATGAGCAAGTGCAAAGAAGTGTCCAGATCCGGTCCAGATGATGTTATTAAATGGTTGCTCAATAGATTCACTGGCCTCTGGCAAGACAATAGGGCCGGTGCTGTACAGCCTTTTATCAACTCACTTTTAGACAATTACCGTCCAATTCCTCTGGAGTTGGCCGGTAATAGCCTATTAGCAGCCTGAATATGATGTAATGACATGCACAGGATATTATGTAATAACATGCACAGGATATTACTTATGCCTAGGCCTAGGGATCAATATCTTTTTATGGGACATTGAATGTTGTTTAAATGTAAACGCCATGGCCAGGAATGTGTTTTAAATGTAACCGCCACAGCATGACACCTGGGCAAAGTTATGGTTCAGTCCAGATTTAAAATTACCGCCAAAGTTAGGGCGCGGGGTGATTTGGTTCACTTTGTTTTTGCAACCGCCAACTACTAAGATCGCCAACAATTCAGGCACCTACAGTATCAGTTGTCACCTTCAGGTAGTGGGAGGATGTTATAAATCTATACATGCACCAACCAAGCCCCTTTCAGTGATATACAATGGTCTAGTGGTAGACCAGATCGCTTGAGGATGAAGAGTCGGGGGTTCGACTCCCCCTTCGGTCGTTCTTGGGGTTGCAGGTCGTTGTCAACCGGAATGGTAGCTTGTCCAGTTGAGGTAGGAGACCGCTCCACACCCGCGTACGACGGGCTTCCTTAACACCACGCCCCACCAGGCGTTATCATTATCATTACATGCACCAACTTGTGAGGTAAGTCTCTGGTAACCTGGATGTCCACGGGGGCCCTGGAGTTTGTGCTATGTAGATATGCGCCATACCGGTACCAGGGTTGTTCAAGACGCTGTAACCACTGTCGCAGACGCAACGCCGCAGGTTCCGTTGCGTCGCAGGATGCAATTTTAGGAGGGTCCGCTGACCAGATGGAAGGGTCTGCTGCGTCCTAGGATGCAGGCTATACAATTGGTTGCATTTCAGGCAGCAGAGCTGGGGCTCCTCCTGAAGTACCCTGCCCGGGTACTCCTTATGTATGAGTGTCTCCACCGATCACATCGCATCGACATAATATTTGAGTCTAGAGCTAGAGCACGGAGACCCTCCCCACGTTGCGTCCTGAGGACGCAGCGTCCTGAACAACCCTGTGCAGGACCTGGATTTTCATGGGGGCCCCAGAGTCCGTGCGATGCAGATACGCGCCATACCGGTACTCCTTTTGTAGGGGTGTCTCCGCCGATCAAATTGACAAAATTCTTGAGTCTAGAGCACGGAGACCCTCCATCAGGCGCAAAACCTCCCTGCACAAAAACAAAACTAAATGACCTGGATTTCCACATCCCCATCTGATGGATCGAACACAGCTTTGATCCTCAGCTCAACGCCTCCAACAGCATCCCCACTGAAATCCAGGACCACGGGGTCCTTCATCAGAAACACTGCTTGCACGTTGCTATTGGGGCCTCCCGACAGATCTGGAGCATTGCTCAAAGTGGCAGGCCCTTCACTGCCAGGCATGTGGTAGTCCACCCACATAACCATGGCGTGGACGGATGTTGGCCCTGGCTGGCTGTCGGCATCCTTTGAGGGCTCACATAGAACTTTGGCGCAACTCTCCAAGTCAACCATGGGCCCAGATAGATCGAACTCCAGCAGTGAGAATCTCTCGCTCCTCTCCACATACCCCCCTCCGCACTGCCAGGCTGAGTACAGCAGCACTGGGGGGTCAGCCACATCCCCTCCTGCATGCATGCATGCATGCATGTAAGTATACTATTATCAGCGACACATTATCAGCTATGATCAATTACCAGCCACATCCCCTCCTGCATGCATGCATGTATGTATGCAATTATCAGCTACACATTATCAACTTTTATCAATTACCAGCTGCATCCCCACCTGCGGGCATGCATGTATGTATGCAATTATCAGCTACACATGACCAGCTATTATCAATGATCAGCTACAAATTATCAGCTTTTGTCAATTATCAGCTGCATCCCCACCTGCAGGCATGCATTTATGCAATTATAAATGCAATTATCAGCTACAAATTATCAGCTACATCCCCACATGCATGCATAGATGTTTGCAATTATCAGCTACACATTACCAGCTATGATCAATTATCAGCTACACATTACCAGCTATGATCAATTATCAGCTACATCCCCACATGCAGGCATGCATGTATGTATGTTTGCAATGATCAGCTATACATTATCAGCTTTAATCAATTATCAGCTACATCCCCACATGCAGGCATGAATTTATGCATTTATGTATGCAATTATCAGCTACAAATTACCAGCTATGATCAATTATCAGCTACATCCCCAACTGTAGGCATGAATGTATGTATGCAATTATCAGCTACACATTATCAGCTATGATCAATTATCAGCTACATCCCCACATGCAGGCATGCATGTATGTATGCAATTATCAGCTACACATCATCAGATGTTCTCAATAATCAGCTACATCCCCAACTGCAGGCATGAATGTATGTAAGCAATTATCAGCTACACATTATCAGTTACACACTATCAGCTATGATCGATTATCAGGTACATCCCCAACTGCAGGCATGAATGTATGTAAGCAATTATCAGCTACACATTATCAGTTACACACTATCAGCTATGATCAATTATCAGGTACATCCCCAACTGCAGGCATGAATGTATGTAAGCAATTATCAGCTACACATTATCAGCTATGATCAATTATCAGCTATGATCAATTATCAGCTATGATCAATTATCAGCTGTGATCAATTATCAGCTATGATCAATTATCAGCTATGATCAATTATCAGCTACATCCCCAACTGCAGGCATGCATGTATGTAATTATGTATACGATTATGTATGCAATTATACAAGTGTGTACCGTATGCTAGCATGTACGCAATTATACAAACATATATATATGGTATTATGTATGAAAGTATATATGCATGAATGTATGCAAACATGTATATATGGTATTATGTATGAAAGTATATATGCATGAATGTATGCAAATATGTATGTATGTATGTATGTCACAGTCCAGGGGTAGGCAAAATAGGCTAAAGGGACTTGCCCAACCGTGATAGGAAGGGCTTAACAAGAAAACAGATTGATGAACTGAACCCCAAACAATCGTTTTACCGATGGGGGACCTGAGTTCGTGCCACAGTGATCCTATAATTCTACAACATAATTAAATCATCATCTCATCTGGGATGATAATTTAAGTGTGCGATTCTTTTAGCATTTTTAATAAATTGTATTAAGTATTTTCATTCCATTTCCATCAGTAAACCATACCCTTTATCGTACACATATCCATATATATACCGTTCAATATCCTCAAAGCATTATGGAGACCAATACAATACCCCCCCACCCCCCCCCCCCCCCCCCCCCAACCCCCAACCCAACCCAACCCCAACCCCAACCCAACCCACACACCTCCCCCCCCCACACACACCACCACCGCCCCTTGTTCACCCCCTTCCCTCACACCCCAAGTGCCTTTGTGAGTGTGAGCAGGAGTGTTGAGCTGTGGCAGTCCAACTATTCCAAGGTGTGGGTTGGCAGGGGCTAGGTCCCCCCCCTTCCTCCCCCCCCCCCCCCACACACACACACCAACCTCACGCCCCTTGTGCCCCCCCCCCCCCCCCCCCCCCCCCCCCCCCCAAGTACCTCCAGGAGTGTTGAGCTGTGGCAGTCCAACTACACCAAGGTGTGGGTTGGCAGGTGCAAGGTCCACTCCTTCCTCCACACCAACACATTGCCTGGAGCGCCACAACTCTGGGAGGGAGACCATCACTCCCCTCAAAGTAGCACGGCTTGGGGTGCTGATAACCCTCCTGTTGGGGTAAGCTTGCCTGCAAGTGTAGAGATTTTGATTTTGAATTTGAATTTGAATTTGAAATTGGATCATCATTATCATCATCACTAGTGATGGTGGTGGTGGTGGTGGTGGTGTGACCATCACTCCCCTCGTAGTAGCACGGCTTGGGGCACTGATCAGCCTCCTGTTGGGGTAAGCTTGCCTGTAAGTTTAGTGATGACGATGATGATAATGGTGGTGGTGGTGGTGGTGGTGGTGGTGGTGGTGGTGGTGGTGGTGGTGGTGGTGATGATGATGATGATGATGATGATGATGATGATGATGATGATGATGATGATGATGACGACGATGATGATGATGATTGTGGAGGTGGTTGTGTGACTATCACTCCCCTCAAAGGAGCATGGCTTGGGGGTGAAGATCACCCTCCTGTAAGTGAATTTGAATTCGAATTTGGATCATCATCATCATCATCATCATCATCATCATCATCATCATCATCACCAGCGATAGTGATTATGACTATGATGATGATGGTGGTGGTGGTGTGACCATCACTCCCCTCAAAGTAGCCCAGCTTGGGGGCGCTGATAAGACTCCGGTTGGGGTAAGCTTGCCTGCCCACTATTTTCAGCTACATTTGAATGCCTGACATGCCAGCATTCAGACGCACAAGCTAGCTTTGGGTTCAGCCCAAGAACGGGGTAATGGTGCTGCGTAGAAGCCCCCAAGTAATGAGAATGCCTGGTAGGGCATGGTATTAAGGGAGACCCATCTTACGGCGGTAGAGAACGGGCTGCTACTTAACCTTGACAAAGCTACCATGGCGGTTGACTTCGACCGCGAACAGTTAAGCACACCCGTAGGGATTCGAACCCCGCACCTTAATCGATTTAGCGAGCTCTACCATTGAGCCATTCGTCGAAACTGGATTAGAATGCTGGCGGAATAAAAATGGGGAGATGACATGGTGTATCAGCCTTCAATTTGAATTTGAATATAATAACATGGTGTATCGGCCTTCAATTTCAATTTGAATTTGATGACATGTTGTATCGGCCTTCAATTTGAATTTGAATTTAATTAAATGGTGTATCGGCCTTCAATTTGAATTTGAATTTAATTAAATGGTGTATCGGCCTTCAATTTGAATTTGAATTTGATAACTGGTGTTTGTATCGGCCTCAATTTGAATTTGAATTTGATTAACTGGTTGTATCGGCCTTCAATTGAAGTTGAATTTGATTATTAATGGCGTATCGGCATCAAATTTGAATTTGAATTTGATTTTAAAGGGTTTGTATCGGCCTTCAATTGAATTTGAATTTGTTAAAGGGTTGTATCGGCTACAATTGGACTTTGAATTTGATTAACTGGTTGTATCGGCTTCAATTTGAATTTGAATTTGATTAAATGGTGTACGGCCTCAATTTTTGTCCTTTTTTGAATTGATTAAACCTGGGGTTGTTGTATCGGCCTTAATTTGAAATGAATTTGATATGAAAATGGTTGTATCGGCTTCAATTGAATTTGAATTTGATTTAACGTGTGTATGGCTTCAATTTGAATTTGAATTTGATTTAAATGGTTTTTTGTATCGGCCTCAAGTTGAATTTGAATTTGATTAACTGGGCATCGGCCTTCGATTGAATTTGAATTGATTAAACATGTGTATCGGCCTTCAATTTGATTTAAAATTTGAAGATTAAATGGTGTACGGCCTTCAATTTGAATTGAATTGATTAAATGGTTGTATCGGCTCAATTTGAACTTTGAATTTGATAACTGTGTATCGGCCCCTTCCAATTGAATTTTTGAATTTAATTGATTAAATGGTGTATCGGCCTTCAATTTGAATTTGAATTTGATTAACTGGTGTATCGGCCTTCAATTTGAATTTGAATTTGATTAAATGGTGTATCGGCCTTCAATTTGAATTTGAATTTGATTAACTGGTGTATCGGCCTTCAATTTGAATTTGAATTTGATTAACTGGTGTATCGGCCTTCAATTTGAATTTGAATTTGATTAAATGGTGTATCGGCCTTCAATTTGAATTTGAATTTGATTAACTGGTGTATCGGCCTTCAATTTGAATTTGAATTTGATAACTGGTGTATCGGCTTCAATTTGAAATTTGAAATTTATTAATGTGTATCGGCCTTCAAATTTGAATTGAATTTGATGAACTGGTGTTATCGGCCTTCATTTGGAATTGAATTTGATTAAAGGTGTGATCGCCTTTCATTTGAATTTGAATTTGAATTAACTGGGGTATCGGCCTTCAATTTGAATTGAATTTGGATTAACTGGTGTATCGGCCCTTCAATTTGAATTTGAATTTGATTAACTGGATGTATCCGCCTTCAATTTGAATGAATTTGATTTAAATGGTGTTGTATGGCCTTCAATTTGAATTGAATTTGATTAACTGGTGTTGAGTCTCGGCCTTCAATTGGAATTTGAATTGATTAATGGGGTTTTGTATCGGGCTTCAATTTGAATTTGAATTTGATTAAATGGGTATCGGCCTTCAATTTGAATTTGAATTTGATTAAATGGTGTATCGGCCTTCAATTTGAATTTGAATTTGAGTAACTGTGTTTTTTTTATCGGCCTTCCAATTTGGAATTGAATTGATTAAAGGTGTTATCGGCCTTTCAATTTGGAATTGGAATTGATAACTGGGGTATCGGCCTTCACTTTGAATTTGAATTTGATCTTAAATGGTGTTTGTATCGGCATACAATTGCAATTTGAATTGCGAGTAACTGGTGTTGATCGGCCTTCAATTTGAATTTGCATTTGATAATAGTGGATCGCATGCAATTTGAATTTGAATTTGATTAAACTGGTGTATCGGCATTCAATTTGAATTGAATTTGATTAAATGGTGTATCGGCCTCAATTTGATTTGAATTGGATTAACTGGGTATCGGCCTCAATTTGAATTTGATTGATAATGGTGTACGGCCTGCTTTAATTTGAATTGAATTTGATTAACGGGTGATCGGACTTCCCAATTGTGAATTTAAATTTGATTAACTGGTGTCGGACTTCAAATTTTGAATTTGATTTTGATTAACTGTGTATAGGCCTTCCAATTTGAATTTGGAATTTGATAAACTGGTGTATCGGCCTTCAATTTGAATTTGAATTTGATTAATGGTGTATCGGCCTTCAATTTGAATTTGAATTTGATTAAATGGTGTATCGGCCTTCAATTTGAATTTGAATTTGATTAAATGGTGTATCGGCCTTCAATTTGAATTTGAATTTGATTAAATGGTGTTGTTGTATTATAGGCTTCAATTTGAATTTGAATGTGATTAAACTGGTGTTATCAGCCTTCAATTGAATTGAATCTGATAAATGGTTAGTGTATCGACCTTCAATTTGAATTGAATTTGATAAATGGTTGTAATAGGCCTTCAATTTGAATTTGAATTTGAGAATGGTGTATTGTGTATCTGCCTTCAATTTTGAAATTGAATTGATTAAATGGTGTTGGTATCGCCTTCAATTTGGAATTTGAATTGATTAATGGTTGTATCGGCCTTCAATATGAATTTGAATTTGATTAACTGGTGTATCGGAACCTTCACTTTGAATTTGAATTTGATTACTTGGTTGTATCGCCTTTCAATTTGAATTTGAATTTGAGTAATGGTTGTATGTATCGGCCTTCAATTTGCAATTTAATTTGATTAAATGGTGATCGGCCTACAATTGAATTTGAATTTGATTTAAACTGGTTTGTATCGGCCTTCAATTTGATTTGAATTTGATTAAATAGTGTATCGGCCTTCAATTGAAATTTGAATTTGATTAACGGTGTATCGGCCTTCAATGTGAATTTGAAATTTGATTAAATGGGGTTGTACGGCATTCAATTTGAATTTGAATTTGATAACTGGCGATCGGCCTTCAATTGAATTTGAATTTGGACAATGGTTTGTATAGGCCTTCAATTTGAATTTGAATTTGATTTAAACGGGTGTATCGGACCATTCATTGAATTTTTAATTTGATTAAATGTGTTGGATCAGGCCTTCATTTGAAATTTGAATGTGATTAACTGTTAGTTGATCGCCTTCAATTGATTTGAATTGATTAAATGGTGTTGTACGGCCTTCATTTGAATTTGAATTTGATTTTAAATGGTGTATCGGGCCTTCAATTTGCATTTGAATTTGATTATTAACTGGGGTCAGGCCTTCATATTGAATTTGAATTTTGTGTTAACTGGTGTTGGATAGGGCCTTCAATTTGAATTTGGAATTTGATTAACTTGGTGTATCGGCCTTCAATTTGAATTTGAATAATTTGATTAACTGGTTGTTCGGCATTCAAATTGAATTTGAATTGATTAACTGGTGTATCGGCCTTCAATTGAAATTTGATTTGATTAACTGTTTGTATCGGCCTTCAATTTGAATTGAATTGAGTAAACTGGTTGTATCGGCCTTCTGCAATTTGAATTTGAATTTGATTTAATGTGTTATCGGCCTTCTAATTTGAATTTGAATGTGATTTTAACTGGTGTATCGCCTTCTCAATTTGAATTTGAATTTTGAATTTTACTAAATGGTGTTGTATCGGCTTCAATTTGAATTGAATTTGAGTAACTGGTGTAATCGGCCTGCAATTGAATGATTTGATTAAATGGTGTATCGGCCTACATTTGAATTTGAATTTGATTAACTGGTGTACGGCCTTCAATTGAATTGAATTTGATTAAATGGTTTGTATCGGCCTTCAATTTGAATTGAAATTTGATTAACTGTGTGGTATGGCCTTCAATTGGGAAGTGAATGATTAAAAATGGGTATCGGCTTCAATTTGAATTTGAAGTGATTAAGGTGTTGTACGGCCTTCAATTTGAATTGATTTGATAACTGGTTGGTATCGGCCTTCAATTTGAATTTGAATTTGATTAAATGGTGTATCGGCCCTTCCAATTTGAATTTGAATTGATTAAATGGTGTATCGGCCGTCATTGAATGTGAATTTGATAACATGGTGTGTATCGGCCTTCAATTGAATTTTGGAATATTTGATTAAAGGGTTTGTACGGCCTACAATTTGAATTTGATGTGATTAAATGGGTATCGCCTTCATTTGAATTTGAATTTGATTAAATGTTGTTATAGGCCTTCCATTTGAATTTGAATTTGATTTTAAATGGTGTACGGCTTCCATTTGAATTTTGAATTTTGATTAAATGTGGTTATCGGCCTTCAATTTTGAATTTGAATTTGATTAAATGGTGTATCGGCCTTCAATTTGAATTGGAATTTGATTACATGGTTGTATCGGCCTCAATTTGAATTTGAATTGGATGTACTGGTGTTGTATCGGCCCTTCAATTGGAATTTGAATTGGTAACTGGTGTATCGGCCTCAATTTGTGAATTTGAATTGATAATGGTGTATCGGCCTTCAATTGAATTTGAATTGATTAATGGTGTACGGCCTTCAATTGAATTTGAATTTGATTAAATGGTTGTATCGGCCTTCAATGTGAATTGAATTTGAGTAACTGGTTTCGGCCTTCAATTGAATTTGAATGATTAAAATGGTGTGGTATAGGCCTTCAATTGACTTTGATTTGATTTAAATGGTGTATCGGCCTTCAATTTGAATTTGAATTTGAACACTAAAGCGCTCCCGTAGGGAAAATACCCCTAAGTAAATAGTAATCCTCATGTTCTGACTATTAATATCCAACCCTAACCGAATTGCTACCAAGACCCCACCCTTGAACAGAAGACCCCCTTTCTAAAACGACAAGTCCTAGTCAGCGACGCAAGCGATGCGGAAAGTTGGCGGAGAGTGTTGGATATCGGAACGACAGGTGGCAACGGAATGGAGCAGACCGAAGCCATTTAGTTACGCGACGGTTGGCTGATGTGTCAGGCTTCGTCTCGGTCGTTGGTCGGACTGGCTGATGGACAACAGACAAAGGGGTGTATCTTGGGGCTCATGCCCCCCAGAAGGAGGCTTAGGGGGGCCTCTGCCAAAAAGGCCCGTAACCAACCTGAAACTATGAAGATAACACAGCTCACCTAATCACATTGCAGTCATTCCAGAACTTAGCAGCGTGAGTTCAAGGGGGCAGGCCCTCCTAGTCGTTGAAATATGGTCAACCGTATTAGTAACCAACCTGAAACAATCAAGCGGACACAGCTCACCTATTTCAACAGGGGGCATAGCACGGGGTGGGGGGAAGCTACCCTCCAGTGAGCTAGCATCCACAAGCCAGATCCTCCCCGGGTTTAGGGTTTAGGGTTTAGGGGTTTAGGGTTAAGGGTTTAGGGGTTTACAATATAGGGTTTAAGGTTTAGGTTTTAGGTTTTAGGGTGTAGGAGATCTGTCTTGTGGATGCTAGCTCACTGGAGGGTAGCTTCCCCCCTCCGTGCACTGAAGGACTTGAAACAGGAAGACGGTGAGCAGCCCAGAGTTTACTAAAAACTCCTGTAACAATCCAATCCACCTCAACTGATCAAAATTGCACTCATTCCAGAACTTAGCAGAGTGTGTCTAAGGGGGCAGGCCTTCCAAGTCATTGAAGTATGGACAACCATAATACTCTATTACTAATCAACTCTGAAACAGTCAAGAAGATACTGCTCACCTAATCAAATTGCAGTTATTCCAGAACATAGCAGTTTGAGTCTAAGGGGGGCAGGCCCTCCCAGTTGTGCAGTGCGGACGACCATAATATTAGATTAGTATCCAACCTGAAATAGTGAAGAGGACACAGCTCACCTAATCAAATTGCACTCATTCCAGAACTTCGCAGTGTGAGTCTAAAGTGGCAGGCCCTCAAAGTCGTTGTAGTATGGACCACCATAATACTATTTCAGTACCCAACCTGAAAGAATGAAGAGGACACTGCTCAGTGCTCACCTAATCAAATTGCAGTTATTCCAGAACTTAGCAGCGTGTGTCCAAGGGGGCAGGCCCTCCAAGTCGTTGAAATATGGCTCTCCGACAATTATCAAGGGCTCTCCTTGCTCTGCCCCCTCTGCCCCCCGCCCAGCTTGTCCAGTTTGTCCAAGTATCGCCAGACGCTTGAAGAATGGCGAAGGGCGCATGAAGGTCAGCTTCAGAGATTTTGAATTCGAATTTGAATCTGGCTTATCAGGTGGTGGGCTGGTGGAAGCCGCCAGATCCTTGGAGGGCGTGTGGGGTATGGGGGAGGCGAGAAGCTCACACCCCTGCTCAATGAACCTTCTAGAAGCTTCCATATCTTGCACCACTGTAATGGCTGAGATCACGGAAGGTTCTAGAAGCCTTGCCAGGGAGGCAACATGTATGGGCAGCGCTGGCCCATGGCCTAGGACCACCACTTCACACCCAGCTGCACAGAGGGGGGTGGGGGTGGGGGTGGGGGGTAGCCACCTCTTAAATTAGCCCCCACTCAAGTTTAGGGGGTCTAGGGGGTTTAGGGTTTAGGGTTTAGTGGGTTAATTTTTTATTCAAAGGCTAGCTTCCCCCTACCAGCTTCACAACCTAGTTCCCACACTGGTGGTGGTGGTGGTGGCGGTGGTGGTGGTGTGTCCGTGTGTTGGTGGTGTGTTGGTGGTGGTGGTGGTGGTGGTGTGTGTGTGTGTGTGTGTGTGTGTGTGTGTGTGTGTGTGTGTGTGTGTGTGTGTGTGTGCGGTGTGGTGGTAATGATGGTGGTGGGGTGAGTGTGCGTGCGTGTGCGGTGGTGGGGGTGGAGGTGTGTGTGTGCATGCGTGTGGTGGTGGTGTGTGTGTGCGCATGTGTGTGCCTGTGTGGTGTGGTGTTGTTGGTGCTTCACAACCTAGTTCCCACGCAGGTCCATGGCCTAGGACAACCACTTCACACCCAGCTGCAAAACCTGGGGGGTGGGGTATGTGTGTGTGCATGAGTGTGTGTGTGAGTGTGCGTGTGTGTGTTGAGGGGGTGGGGTTGGGTAAAAGCTTCTTTCAGGTCAGGTTAGTCTCTTTATTTGCCTCTTTCAACTATTGATATCTCGTCTTGATAAAGTTTTAAACCTAGATCTTAGACCGAAGACCCCCCTGCCCGGAAAGTAGCTTTTATCCCCCCCCCCCACCACCACCACCACCCACCACCACCACCACCACCACCACCACCCCACACACACGAACACACCCCAACATGTATGGATAGCACTGGTCCATGGCCTAGGACCACCACTTCACCCTCAGCTGCACAACCTAGCTCTGGACCGTGGTGGAGTTGGCGGTGGTGTGTGTGTGTGTGTGTTTGTGGTGGTGGTGGTGGTGTGTGTATGTGCCGTGGTGGTGGTGGTGGTGGTGGTGGTGGTGGTGGTGGTAGTGTGTGTGTGTGGTTTGGTGTTGTTGGTGTTGGTGTTGGTGTGTGTGTGTGCCGTGGTGGTGGTGGTGATGGTGTGTGTGTACCATGGTGGTGTTGGCGGTGTGGTGTGTGTGTGAGTGGTATGCTGGTGGTGGGGTGTGTGTGTGGTGTGGTATGGTGTGGTGTGGTGTGGTGTGGTGTGGTGTGGTGTGTTTTGGGTGTGTGTGTGAGTTGGTATGCTGGTGGTGTGGTGGTGGTTTGTGGTGTGTTGCGTGTTTGTTGTTGTTTTGTAGCTTTGTTGTGGTGTGGTGTGGTCGTGGCGTGGTGTGTTGTTTTGTTTTTGTGTGTGTTTGTTGGTGGTTTTGTTGGTTTTGTGGTGTGGTGTGGTGTGGTTTGGTGTGGGTGATGTGGTCTTGTTTGGTGTAGGTGATGGTGTGGTGTGGATGTGAGTGGTGGGGTGTGTGGTAGTTTGTGGTGTTCGTGGTGGGGGTGTTGGCTGGTGTGGGGTGTGCTGTTTGCGTGTGTGTGGTCGTGTTGTGTGTGGTGGGTAGGTGTGGTGTGTTGTGGTTCTGTGGTGGTGGTGTGGTGGTGGTGGGTGGATGGCGGTGGTGTTGTGGTTGTGTGGTGTGCTGGTGGTTGTGTGGTGGTGTGTGTGTGGTGTGGTGTGGTGTGGTGTGAGTTGGTGTGGTGTGGTGTGGTGTGGTGTGTGGTGGTGTGGTGGTGTTGGTGGGCTGTGTGTGAACATGTGTGTGTGGTGTGGTGGTGGTGGTGTGTGTGGGGGGGTGTGTGTGCATGTGTGTGTGGTGGTGGGGTGTGTGTGCGTGTGTGGTGTGGTGGTGGCGGTGGTGGTGGGTTGCGTGTGTGCGTGTGTGGTGGTGGTGTGGTGTGGTGGTGGTGGTGGTGCACCCAGTTCCGAGCCCATACGAGCCAGCCCCCCTGGGATGATGGTAGGGGGAAGCTGTTCAGCAATTAGCTGTTCAGTACTTGGGTTTAGGTGGTTTAGGTTAAAGTGGTTTAGAGTATAGGAAGTCTAGGTTTATGTGCTTTAGGTTTAGGTTTATGTGGTTCAGGTGTTTAAGGAAAATTAGTGCTGACCAGCGAAGTTCTGACCAGCTTCCCCCCACCTGGGATGATCCCCTGTGCACCACCACCACAACCACCACCACCACAACCACCACCACCACCACCACCACCACCACAAACACACACACACACCACCACACACCACCACACACACACACCACACACACCACCACCTAAATTCTGACCAGCTAAGTGCTGACCAGCTTCTCCCTTTTTTTCTAAAACAGGTTTATAGCTATATTTTTGCCAAATTGGGGTCAAAACTACCGATCGCTATATAAAGCAGTAAAAAAAAGCCCTGCTCTACCTGGGATGATCCCCTCGGGGGTTACTGAGGCTGTTGCGGAAGTGGCGACTCCATGAATAAGGGGGGCCCAGCGCCCCATGCTGTCATTCAACTGCCCCATTCTCTGCACCCCCATCCATTCACCGAGCCGTGGTACAGGGCTGGGGTTGCCACTCCCCAACTGCGGCTGTTTCTCTTGCTGCTGCTGCTGCTGCGGTTCCTGCTGCTGCCGCTCCTGCTCCTCCTGCTGCTGCTGCTGCCGGCCGCTATCCAGATCCAGCACTACACCTATATTCCCATCTGTCACCTTTACCTTCAAAGCCAGCTGGGAGCCCCCCTCCTGGGAGCCAAGGCGGCCCCCCAGGCCCCCCGGCAGTACATGTACAGGCGCATGTGAGACACGAGACACACATTGGGACCAGTGGTCCCTCCAGTCCTGGGCCGGAATTGAATTCGAATCCAAATTTGAATTCAAAATGCCCTCCCCTCTCTGGCACCCATCTGCCCCATCCCGAGGGTCAGTCACCCAGCACGGAGCGGTTGAAATGAATATTTGACCATCACCAACCATATCTAACTGCCACCAAAGGACGACAGCATGTACTGTAGTGCCTGCACAGTCATCGATCATCTGCGGGGGGGGGGGGGGGGGGGGGGGGGGGGGGGGGGGAAGGGGGGGCGGGGGGGGGGGGGGGGGGGGGGGGGGGGTTTTTTGTTTTTTTTTTTTTTTTTTTTTTTTTCTTTTTTTTTTTTTTCATGTGTGTCCACTTCTTCGTTTCCAACGTCGCCCCCCTCGTGTCCTGCATCCGCCCTTCCCGCCCGCCCGCACGCCCGCCCTCCCGCCTCACTCACGCCCGCCCTGCTAACAATCAATCACTCAACACCACACAAACACGCACTCAGCAGCAACAATCTTACATGAGGCAAGTATCACATCAAGCAGCCCCCCCTCCCAACAACACACAGCACAAGCACCAGCCTGAATATGAAGCCAGCTCAAATCAATCAAGCCGATGAATCAGCAACCAAGCAAGATAGCATTTCAATCAGCCAAACAGCCAGCAAGTCAGCCAGACAGCTAGCCAGCCAGCCAGCCAGCCAGCCGGCCAGCCAGCCGGCCAGACAGACAGACAGACAGACAGACAGACAGACAGACAGACAGACAGACAGGACAGACAGACAGACAGCAAGTCAGCCAGCAAGTCGGCCAGCACATCTAGACATCAACGTGTTGGGAGTTTCAATCCAGTTCATTCTCCGTAGTCTTGTTTCTTCTTTTCTTCTTTTCTTCTTTTATTTTCTTTTCTGTTCATGTTCATCAGTCCTGAAGCCCGGAGGCATTTCCTTGGGCGCCATGATCAGCTCTGAACCCAACACAAAGGTAACTAAACATTAATGTGTTTTCCTTTTTTGTCGTTCATGATGTTCATAAGTCCCCCCATAGACTCCGTCAATACAGCAGCTAGGGCCGACATCCTGCTCATGCCCATCTTCTACCAACCTGCGCCCGGGTGCGTATCCTTGGGCGCCATGATCAGCTCTGAACCCAACACACAGGTAACAAAACATAATGTGTTTTCCCCTTTCTTCTTCTTCGTCCCCTTTTTTTTGTTTGTGCTGTTCATCAGTCCTCACTGACTTCGTCAAGCCGCGCCATGATCAGCTCTGAACCCAACACACAGGTACAATAACATTTTGTTGTTCATGATGTTCATCAGTCCTCACTGACTTCGTCAAGCCGCGGGCACAGTTGGAGACCAGTAGAGCACCAGGATTTGTGTCATCATCATCATCATCATCATCATCATCATCATCATCATCATCACCACCATCATCACCACCATCATCATCATCATCACCACCACCACCACCACCACCACCATCATCATCATCATCATCATCATCATCATCATCATCATCATCATCACCACCATCATCATCAACATCATCATCACCACCACCACCACCATCATCATCATCATCATCATCATCATCATCATTATCATCATTATCATCATCATCATCATCATCATCATCATCATCATCATCATCATCACCACCATCGTCACCACCACCACCATCATCATCATTACCATCAACAACATTGCACATAGGCAGGCCCACCTCCGGAATCATCTTTATCATCAGGTCACTGTCAGGTGGCTTGGCCAGGTCGAACGCCAGAACTTGGCAAGGCTTGCTCACAGGTCGCAGCAGACCGCCGTCATACAAGCCATCCACATGCATCTCACGCATTGAGAACAAGTTAGCCTGGCCGGGCTGAGTACCACCTACACCAGGTCGCCATGGTGTTTGGCAGTGTTAATTAGGGTTATCAGACAGTCCAGCGCACGCACAGCAAGACTTAGCAGGGTACATGCAGGGTTTGAAGGGTTTAGCAGGGCCATGCATGGTGTAAAACGTTCGCCTGGCTAGACTGAGCAGCACCTGTGTGTGGCTGTGGTTGGTGGGGTCACGCATTGCACGCACAGCATTACTAAGCAGGGTACATGCAGTGTTTGAAGGGTTCAGCAGGGCCACGCATGGTGTAAACGTTCGCCTGGCTAGACTGAGCAGCACCTGTGTTGGCTGTCTTTTGGTAGGGTCACGCATTGCATACAAATCGGCCTGCCTAAGCAGGGTACCGGGGTACTTCCAAGCACGCGCTTTTGCGCGCTGCCTTTTTGAGCCCCACTGCGCGTTTCGCGCAGTTTTTTGCAACCCCCTGTGGGCGCTGCAAGCAATTTTTGCGCTTTTTGCACTACAAAGCGCAGTTTGTTTCTTCAAGGCTGGCCAATTTGGTCAATGGAAGTACCCTGCAGGCTACATGCAGTGTTTTAGGGTTCAGCAGGGTCACGCATGGCGTAAAATGTTGCCTGGCTGGGCTGAGCATCACCTGTTTTAGGCTGTGTTTGGAAGTAACACGCATGGTGTACAAGTTAGGCTAGCTGGCTGAGCATTACCAATGTTTGGCTGTCCTTGGTAGTGACACTGTGACATTACAGACATGCATTGTGTAAACGTTCGCCTGCCTGGGCTGAGCAGCACCTTTTTTTTGGCTGTGTTTGGTTGTGTGTTTAGTAGGGTCACGCATGGTGCACAAGTTAGCCTCACTGGCTGGGCATTACCAGCGTTTAGCTGTCTTTGGTAGTGACATTAGTGACATGCATTGTGTAAACGTTTGCCTGCCTGGGCTCAGCAGCACCTGAGAGTGGCTGTGTTTGGTGGGGACATGCATTGAGTAAACTGTTGCCTGGCTAAGCTGAGCAGCACCAGTTTTTGGCTGTGTTTGATTGTGTTTAGTAGGGTCACGCATTGCATACAAGTTAGCCTGCTTGGCTGAGCATCACCGATGTTTGCCTGTCCTTGGTAGTGACAATGTGACATTGCTGACATGCACTGTGTAAACGTTCGCCTGCCTGGGCTGAGCAGCACCTGTGTGTGGCTGTGTTTGGTTGGGTGACGCATTGCATACAAGTTGGCTGGCTAAGCAGGGTACATGCAGTGTTTAAAGGGTTCGGCAGGGCCACGCATGGTATAAAACGTTCGCCTGACTGGGCTGAGCATCACCTGTTTCAGGCTGTGTTTGGAAGTAACACGCATGGTTTTAGGCTGTGTTTGGTTGGGTGACACATGATTTTAGGCTGTGTTTGGTTGGGTGACGCATGGTTTTAGGCTGTGTTTGGAAGTAACACGCATGGTTTTAGGCTGTGTTTGGTTGGGTGACGCATTGCATACAAGTTAGGCTGCTTGGCTGAGCAGGGTACATGCCTACATACATGTTTGAATCGTTCAGCAGGGACAAAGTGTGTAGGGATCAGCAAGGTGCTCAGTAGGGTCAAAGGGGGTCAAAGAGGGGCAAAGTATGTAGGGATCAGCAAGGTGCTCAGTAGGGTCAAAGGGGGGCACAGGAAGACAAAGTGTGTAGGGATCAGCAAGGTGCTCAGTAGGGTCAAAGGGGGGCACAAGAAGACAAAGTGTGTAGGGATCAGCAAGGTGCTCAGTAGGGTCAAAGGGGGGCACAGGAAGAAAAAGTGTGTAGGGATCAGCAAGGTGCTCAGTAGGGTTAAAGGGGGGCACAGGAAGACAGAGTGTGTAGGGATCAGCAAGGTGCTCAGTAGGGTCAAAGGGGGCACAGGAAGACAAAGGTGTAGGGATCCAGCAAGGTGCTCAGGAGGGTCAAAGGGGGGCACAGGAAGAAGACAAAGTGTGTAGGGATCAGCAAGGTTGCTCAGTAGGGTCAAAGGGGGGGCACAGGAAGACAAAGTGTGTAGGGATCAGCAAGGTGCTCAGTAGGGTCAAAGGGGGGCACAGGAAGACAAAGTGTGTAGGGATCAGCAAGGTGCTCAGTAGGGTCAAAGGGGGGCACAGGAAGACAAAGTGTGTAGGAATCAGCAAGGTGCTCAGTAGGGTCAAAGGGGGGCAAAGGAAGACAAAGTGTGTAGGGATCAGCAAGGTGCTCAGTAGGGTCAAAGGGGGCACAGGAAGACAAAGTGCGTAGGGATCCAGCAAGGTGCTCAGTAGAGTCAAAGGGGGGCACAGGAAGACAAAGTGTGTAGGGATCAGCAAGGTGCTCAGCAGGGTCAAAGGGGGGCAAAGGAAGACAAAGTGTGTAGGGATCAGCAAGGTGCTCAGTAGGGTCAAAGGGGGGCGAAGGGTGTAGTTTTAAGCTGGGATGGGTTGTAGAGAGCATTTATTCGCCTTGGGATGTGTCAAGCTCCTAAAGGGCGGCTGGTTGTGTGTGTGTGTTGGGTGGGTGGGGTGAGGGAGGTGGGAGGTGGGGAGGAGGGGTGGCAGGGGGGGGGGGGGGGGGGGGGGGGGGGGGGGCCGACTCACCTTGGCATGTGTCAAGCTCCTGAATGATGACTTGTGCTCGTTCAACTGCAGCTTTGGCCAACATGGGACCTTTCAGGGGGTCCTGCAGCGGTGATTCTGAGCTTTGGTTTCCCGGGGGAGCTGAGTTAGCTGCAAGCATGGCCCACAGGGAGCGGCACTCTACTAGCTGGCAAAACACTTTGGCGTGGGCTGGAATCACTGAGCCCCCTTCCTGTGTCAGATTATGATGTTTTTTTCAGATGATGTGTGTGTGTTGTGGTGGTGGTGGTGGTGGTAGTGTGTGAGAGTGTGTGTGGTAGTAGTGGTCGTGGTGGCTGCGCTCTACAAGCTGAATACAAACTTTGGCATGGGCTGGAATCACTGAGCCCCCTTCCTGTGTCAGATTATGATGTTTTTTTCAGATGATGTGTCTGTGTTGTGGTGGTGGTGGTGGTGGTAGTGTGTGAGAGTGTGTGTGGTAGTAGTGGTCGTGGTGGCTGCGCTCTACAAGCTGAATACAAACTTTGGCATGGGCTGGAATCACTGAGCCCCCTTCCTGTGTCAGATTAGGATGTTTTGTCAGATGATGCGAGTGTGTTGTGGTGGTTGTGTGAGAGTGTGTGTGTGTGTGTGGCGGTGTGTGAGAGTGTGTGAGGTTGTAGAAGTGGTAGTGGTGGCTGCACTCTACGAGCTGGAAAAGCACTTTGGCGTGGGCAGGAATCTCTGAGCCCCCTTCCTGTGTCAGATTAGGATGTTTTGTCAGATGATGCGAGTGTGTTGTGGTGGTTGTGTGAGAGTGTGTGTGTGTGTGTGGCGGTGTGTGAGAGTGTGTGAGGTTGTAGAAGTGGTACTGGTGGCTGCACTCTACGAGCTGGAAAAGCACTTTGGCGTGGGCAGGAATCTCTGAGCCCCCTTCCTGTGTCAGATTAGGATGTTTTGTCAGATGATGCGAGTGTGTTGTGGTGGTAGTGGTAGTGTGTGTGTGTGGTGGTGGTAGTTTGTGGGAGAGAGAGTGGGTGTGTGTGTGTGTGGGGGGGGGGGGGGGGTAGTAGTGTGTGTGTGTGGTTGTGGTGTGTGTGTGCGAGAGTGCGTGAGAGAGAGTGCGTGAGAGAGAGAGAGAGAGAGAGAGAGAGAGAGAGAGAGAGAGAGAGAGAGAGAGAGAGAGAGAGAGAGAGAGAGAGAGAGAGAGAGAGAGAGAGAGAGAGAGAGAGAGAGTGTGGTGGTAGTGTGTCACAGTGTGAGATTGTGAGTGTGAGTGTGGGTGTGGGTGTTGGTGAGGGGGAGGGGGGGGGGGGAGGGGAGATGATACATGCGGTACATGTTTGTTATATTATGTGCTGCAGGCATCCGATGCAGCATCTGATAAAGAGATATAGATGATAGCCTGAAGATAAACAAATGCTATACGCTATCTGTCTATATCAGTACCTTTCATAAAACCGAACTTAAATGAAACTCCATGTATAATATATGCTGAATAGTATATCGTATATGAAACGTCATATATATAATATATCATTCAAAATACATAAGAACATCACCTTCAGCAGATGTTTTGATCATTTGATGCCTGCTGCATAGTACATAACATGAAACCTCACATATCAACACATGCCATTCAAAATATATAACAGCATCACCTTTAGCAGATGATGAGCTGCGTGTCTCAGAGTATGTCTGATATAAGTAGTATCTCTGATATGAATACTATATCTGATATGAATACTATATCTGAAATGAGTAGTATATCTGATATGAATACTATACCTGATATGAGTAGTATATATGCTATGAATACTATGCCTGATATGAATACTAGATCTGATATGAGTAGTATATATGCTATGAGTACTATGCCTGATATGAATACTAGATCTGACATGTATGAATAATCTAATATTAATAGTATATCTGATATGAATACTAGATCTGATGTGAATACTAGATCTGATATGAATAATAGATCTGATATGAATAGTACATCTGATATGAATAATAGATCTGACATGAATAGTACATCTGATATGAATACTAGATCTGATGTGAATACTAGATCTGATATGAATACTAGATCTGATATGAATAGTACATCTGATATGAATAATAGATCTGACATGAATAGTACATCTGATATGAATACCAGATCTGGTATGGATACTATGTCTGGTATGAAACTTCATATATCATAATGTCACTGCATGTCAATCGAAATAGATAATAATAAGTAAATCAAGAAATAAATTAAGCAATAGATAAACAAAGACATAAGTACATAAATAGATAAATAAATAAATAAATAAATAAATAAATAAATAAATAAATAAATAAATAAATAAATAAAGACATAAATAAAGACATAAGTACATAAAGACATAATTACATACCGGTCAATAAATAAATAAATAAATAAATAACACGCCTTATTTCGAGGCAGGAGCTTGATGGGGCCAGCCTGTTTGCCTGCACTGGGCCAACCACGAAAAATGTATCACCTTCAGTAGATGTTTCACTGCATGCCTCATAGTAGGGAGCAGACCCTCCCGCAGCAACTCTGAGTCAAAGATCTCGGTGACATCTTGGTTTTCTATTTTTATCTTCACATTTTAAAGCTTTTTAAAGCGCCGTAACATATCTCCCAAATCTTCATGCGCGCTAAGTACATAATAACATCACCTTTACTAGATGTTTCACTGCATGCCTCATAGTAGGGAGCAGACCCTCCCCCAGCTACTCAGAGTCGAAGATCTCAATGACAAATGTTTTATGTCTTGTCACATTTTAAGCCTCTGTATGCATCATCAACTTGCCGCAACATACACCCTAAATCTTCATGTGCTTAGTACATAATAACATCACCTTTAGTAGATGTTTCACTGCACGCCTCATAGTAGGGAGCAAACCCACCCCCAGTAGCTCGTAGTCGAAAATCTCAGTGACATCTTGGATTTGTTTTACCTTGTCACATTTTAAGCCTCTGTATGCATCATCAACTCGCCGTAACATATCTCCTAAATATTCATGCGCACTAAATACAAAATAGCATCACCTTTAGTAGATGTTTCACTGCATGCCTCATAATAGGGAGTAAACCCCTCCCCCAGCTACTCAGAGTCGAGGATCTTTGTGACATTTTTTTCTTCTTTCATATTTCACATTTTAAGCCTCTGTATGCATCATCAACTCGCCGTAACATATCTCGTAAATATTCATGCGCACTAAATGCATAGTAGCATCACCTTTAGTAGATGTTTCACTGCATGCCTCATAGTAGGGAGCAAGCCCTCCCCCAGCAGCTCAGAATCAAAGATCTCGGTGACCAAGATGTCCACCTTCCCTCCAGCTACATCCACCTTCTCTGCTGCTTCTCCTCGGTTTCCTGTGGTCGGGCTCTGAGGAGAGAAGGCAAAAGAGGAGTGAGTTGGATCAGGGTACTACATTTGTCAAATTGGTCAGCGCTTAAAGCTCACAAACGTCAAATTGGTCAGCTCTTTGTAGTGCAAAAAGCGCAAAAACTGTGCGCTGCGCCCACATGGGGGGTGAAAAAACTGCGCGAAACGCGCAGTGGGGCTCAAAAAGTGTCATCTCAAAAAGTGAAATCGCTCAAAAAGTGTCATCTCAAAAAGCGAAATCGCTCTGTCGCGCGCGCTTTGTAGTACCCTGAGTTGGATCAATCATGACATAGCTATCCTTTTGGGTGGAGCCCCCTCTCCTGGGGGGCGAGTAATACACGGTGAGCAGTGCAATGTGAGCCTAACAAAGATGAGTGGTTCCTGAGGTGCTCCCGTTAACCATGACCTTTCCTAAGACGTCTGCTGCCCATACATTCGCATTGGCAGAACAATACACGGTGGGCAGTGAAATGTGAGCCTAACAAAGATGAGTGGTTCCTGAGGAGATCCCGTTGATAAGACCTGCCCAAGTCATCTGGTGCCCATAGTGTACCGCAGCAGCGGTGGCAGCAGCAGACGACAGCCTAACCATCTGTGGGTGGTTGTGGGTGGGGGGGGGGTGGGGTGGGGGTGGGGGGGTGGGCGTGGGGGTGGGGGTGTGGATGGCGGTGGGACGTCGGGGTGAGCGTTGGGGGTGGATAGGTGGGGGGGTGGGGGTGGGGCGGGGGGGGGGCCGGGTGGTCTGGGGGGGGGGGCGTTATTGGCGGGGAGGGTGGGGTGGGGAGAGGGGTGGGGACTGGGGGGGGGGTGCCACCCGGGGGCCGGGGGGTGCTCTCCTTGGGGGCGTGGGGGGGGGGGGGGGGCGGGGGCGGCGGGTGGGCGGGGGGGGGAGGGGTAGGGGCAGTGGAGGCGGGTGTGGGGGAGAGGATGGGTGACGCGGGGGCTACCGTCATGGGGGGGGTGCGGGGTGTGTGGGGGGGGGGGGGGAGCGTGGGTGTGAGGGGGGAGGCGGGGATACGGTGGGGGGGGTGTGGTTGGGGGGGGGGTGGGGGGTGGGGGGGGGGGAGGTGGCGGGTGGGGGGGGAGGCGGGGGAGGGGGGGGGGGGAAGGTGGGCGGGGTGCGGGGGGGTGGGGTGGGGGGGGGTGGGGGCGGGGGGGGGGGGGTTTTAATTGCGGGGGGTGCTGAGGGGGTGAGGTGGGGCGTGGAGAGGGGTGGGGCGTGTGGGGGGGGGTGGGTGGGGTGGGGGGGGGTAGGGGTTGAGGTTTGTGGGGGGGATAGGGGGGTTTGTGGGAGGGGGGGGGTGGGGGGGGAGGGGGGGGAGATGGGATGGGGTGGGGGGAGGTAGGGGTGAGGGGGGGGGGGATAGATGTGGGTGGTTGGGTTGGGGGGGGGAGGAGAGATGATGGGTGTGGTGGGTGTGGGTGTGTGTGGGTGGGTGGGGGTGGGGGGGGGGGGAGGGGGTGGAGTGGGGTGGAGAGGTGGTGGGGGAGGGTGTGGGGAGGGGGGCCAAGGGAGGGGAAGGGAAGGGAGGGACCTAGGGGGGGGGGGGGGGGGGGTGGGGGGGGTTGGGGGGGGAGGGGGGAGGGGGGGGGTGGTAGGGGGTGAGGGGGGGGGTGGAAGGGTGGGTGGTGGGTGGGGTGGGGGGGGGGGTCGGGGTTGAGGTTAGGGGGGGATGGGGGGATATGGTGTGTGTGTGTGTGTTGGGGGGGGGGGGGGGGGGGGGGGGGGGGGTCGGGGTTGAGGTTGGGGGGGGATAGGTGTGGGTGTGGTTTATCTGCAGCCCATAGTGTACTGGCTCACGCAGCTGACGTCAGTCTTATCAACACTGCACCATGGGTCCTCAGGTTGAAATCACAGTGAACGATACAATGCAAAAGCTGGAATTAACATACCCACATAAGTTGTTCAATTTCTGAAGGTATAAGTTCTTTCTATGTTGAGCGAGTCGTTTCAGCCTATTTGGCTACCCCTGGACTGTAACATACATTTAGATGTCAAGTTGAAAGCAAGGCAGGGCAGTCCAATGAGCAGATTTATAGCAATTCAGGGGATGAACTGGACATACGGTTTGTACTTAGCCGAGAATTCTCGAGAATCCCAGGCCAAATTGTCGAGAATTCTCGGATTTCCAGGCCAAAATTCTCGAAGTTCAAAGTACGAGTTCTCGCGGAAACGGTTTGTCCAGTTCATCCCCTGAATTGCTACAACGAAGTAGGTATTGTTACATACACACACATGTGTAGTTCAATTTCTTGTTTGTTAAATGTTAAGGAAGTCCGCTTCGACCTCATCTGAGCCCTCCACAACTGCTTCATAGGACATCTCAAGGACCACAACAACAGTTACAAAACGTTTACACTATCAAACATCACTTCCCTCCAGATATTCTTTTGCCTATCTTGATTATTTGAGGTTAGGCAAGTCCCTTGAGCCTAATTGATAATCAAACATCACTCCCCACCTTTGCCTTTGCCGCGTTTGAGTCCACCACAAATAGCTCATCAGACCGCTTGAGGACCAATTTAAGAGATACAAAACGGTCACAAAATAGCAGCTTCTGGAGCTGGGCAGGCTGGTGATTCTGTTCTTTTCAGCTCCAACTGCAAAAGCTTATTCAGAAGATCGTGATGATCAAACATCACTCCCCACCTTTGCCTCAGCTGCGTTTGAGTCCACCACAAATAGCTCATCGGACCGCTTAAGGACCAATTTAAGAGTTAAAAAACATAGCAATCATCATTTTAATACAGCATCCCTCTTCACCTTCGCTTCTGCCGCCTCTGAGTTCTCCACAACAAATTCATAGGATCTCTTGAGAACCCCATTTAACAGCTGCAAACTGATTATAAAACCATTGTTATAGGTAATGATAACGCCTGGTGTGGCGTGGTGTTAAGGGAACCTGTCGTACGCGGGTAGGGAGCGGTCTTCTATCTCAACTGGACAAGCTACCATCGCGGTTGACGACGACCTGCAACGCCAAGAGCGACCGTAGGGGGAATCGAACCCCCGAATCTTCGTCCTCAAGCGGTTTGGTCTACCACTAGACCAATGTATATCACTGAAAGGGGCTAAACCATGGTTATAATGATCACTGTAGCACGAACTCAGGGCCCCCGTCGATTAAACGATTGTTTGGGGTTCAGTTCATTAGTGCTATTTCTTTTGAAGTCCTTCCTACACAGTTGGGTAAATCCCTTTAGCCTATTTGACCTACCGCTGGACTGTAACAACTTACATATATGATAAAGCACCACTCCCCACCTTTGCCTCTGCCATGTGTGAGAGCCCTCCACTCCTAGATCATCGGACCGCTATTTTTTTGTTATGACTGGTTATGAAAGGAATTTCACTTCAGGAGGTGGGCCGACGCAAACCAGCGGCACCGAGGATGCTGTTCGAATGGTCTTGCCACTCCTACTTCATCCGACCGCTTGAGGACCTTTTCAGAGCCACTTGAACAGTGTCTGGGTTCGATAGTCTATGTCAGTAACAACGACATAGACACAATTCTCCTAACAATCAGAAGAAGAAACAATTCCTCACCTTTGCATCAGCTGACTGAGAGCCCTCCACGATAAGTTCATCGGACCGCTTAACGACCATGTTGACAGTGTCTGGGTACGGTAGTCTATAGGTCAGTAACAACAACATAGACACCATTCTCCCAACAATCAGAAGAAGAAACAATTCCTCACCTTTGCCTCTGCTGACTGAGAGCCCTCCACGACTAGTTCATCGGACCGCTTAAGGACCATGTTTATAGTGTCTGGGTACAGTAGTCTATGTCAGTAACAACAACCCAGACAACATTCCCCGAACAATAATAATAATGAGAAAACTCCTCGCCGTTGCCTCTGCTGACTGAGAGCCCTCCACGACTAGTTCATCGGACGGCTTAAGGACCATGTTTATAGTGTCTGGGTACCGTAGTCTATGTCAGTAACAACAGCATAGAAACCATTCCCCTAAAAAGACTAAAAAGAAGAAAAATCATCACCTTTGCCTCTGCTGATTGAGAGCCCTCCACGACTAGTTCATCGGACGGCTTGAGGACCATGTTTATAGTGTCTGGGTACCGTAGTCTATGTCAGTAACAACAGCATAGAAAACATTCCCCTAAAAAGACTAATAAAAAGAAAAATCATCACCTTTGCCTCTGCTGACTGAGAGCCCTCCACGACTAGTTCATCGGGCCGATTAACGACCATGTTGACTGTGTCTGGGTACGGTAGTCTATGTCAGTAACAACAACATAGACACCATTCCCCTAACAATAAGAAGGAGAAGAAAAATCATCACCTTTGCCTCTGCTGAATGAGAGCCCTCCACGACTAGTTCATCGGACGGCTTGAGGACCATGTTTATAGTGTCTTGGTACCATAGTCAGTAACAACAACATAGACACCATTCCCATAACAAGAAGTAGAAAAATCATCACCTTTGCCTCAGCTGACAGAGAGCCCTCCACGACTAGTTCATCGGACCGCTTAAGGACCACTTTGACAGTGTCTGAGTAGCCATTATGCTCAATTAAGCGCTCTCCCAAGCGAGCCATGGGTGGGAATACATCGCAAGCTGTCACCTGAAAAATCACAAGTGGGTGGGTGGGAGGGAGGGAGGGAGGGAGGGAGGGAGGGAGGGAGGGAGGGAGGGAGGGAAGGAGGGAGGAAGGAGGGAGGGAGGGAGGGAGGGAGGGAGGGAGGGAGGGAGGGAGGGAGTGGGGAAGGAGGGAGGGAGGGAGGGAGGGATGGAGGGTGCGGGGAGGGCGTGGAGGGAGGGAGGGGAGGGTGAAGCAGAATAAACAATGCTGTACGTACTAAGCACGAACATGGAAGTACACACAAACGGAGTAGTGTTGATCTTTTGATCATCACAGTTGCCATGTTGGGAAAGCACATTGACTAATTTATTTTGACTGTTGTAAAACTTAATTATTAAAAAAAAATGGGAGAGCAAATTAAGTATATTTTGACTGCAATAAAAATTAATTAATTTAAAACAAAGGGAGGGAGAGCAACTGAGTCTATTTGACTGTAATATACATTACTTTAAAACCAAAAAACAAAACAAAAAAAAAATGGGACAGCAAATTAAGTAATTTGATCCTCGCTAAAACCCTGAGATGTTACGAGGGGTAGGCCGGGTGCAAACTAATACAAGCAAGATAAGGCTTACAATGACGCAGAGATGAAAAACAAAGCCGGCAATGGCGCCCAAGGTACTCATACCAGTACAAGGAAGTACAAGGCTGTACAATGAGCAGAATTAACACATCAGGTATGCGCCGAAGGTGCTCATACCAGTACAAGGCAGTACAAGGCTGTACAACGAGCAGAATGAACAAAGCAGGCATGCGCCCAAGGTGCTTGTATCAGCAAGGCCTGGTGTGTTGTGTGCTGTGGCATAGATACCTACCTACATACATACACACATCTACATAGGGAACGGCGATATGATATCATATGATATCATATGATGTCGGTAGTCTGACTAGGCTAAAGTTACCATTTTAATCAAATATCATATGATGCAATTTGTATGATATCATATGATATCATACTCACCTTTGGCCAACATCACATGATATGCCAATCCCTACATACCGGTATATACACTCATGGGCTGTGTAACATTTGCATAGGATACACAAACTTATAACTGGTATAATAAATGGTATTTAATCATAATTTGATTTATTTTGTATTATTTACATACATGGGCTGTGTAACATTTGCATAGGATACACAAACCTGTACAGCTTGTACTCCAACTTCTGCTGCCCCCTGAGCTGCCAGCATGGCAAGCAGCCCTGTCCCTGTACCAATATCCAGCACACGCAAAATACACAAACCTGTACAGCTTGTACTCCAACCTCTGCTGCCCCCTGAGCTGCCAGCATGGCAAGCAGCCCTGTACCTGTACCAATATCCAGCACACGCACAATACAGCTCTGCCCTCCTTCCTGTGATTGGGATGAGGGGTCAAGGCCCCCCTTTTTCTTGAGTTCATGGCGTAGTGCCATGCGGTACGCCCAGTTGCGCCTCTTGTCGGTGAGCATGTCGAGGTAGGATGAGGCGGCCACTAAAGCTGTAGACGCGTCAGTTTCTGCCCCATCTCCTGAACAGTACAATGAAGGTACACATTACTCGTGAGCATGTCCAGGTAGGATGAGACGGCCAGTCAGTTTCTGCCCCATCTCCTGAACAGTACAATGAAGGTACACATTACTCGTGAGCATGTCCAGGTAGCACGAGGATACCGCTAAAGCTGTAGATGCATCAGTTGCTGTCCCATCTCCTGAACAGTACAATGACCACCCACACCTACACCCACACGCCCACACACACCACACACACACACACACACACACACACACACACAAACAAACACTAACACTAACACTCTAGAGTACCTGTACTGTCCACCACCGCCAACTCCATGACCCCAGTGACCGGTTTGTACTGCCCCCCCAGCCCCCCCCCCCACACACCACACACACCTACACACACACACACCCACACCCACACACAAACACACACACATACATACACATACACACACGTACACATACACACAAATAAACACACACACATACAAACACATACACTCACACATACACATGCACGCACATGCACACACATACATTAACACTCTTTAGGAACTGTACTGTCAACCACCGCCCACCCTGTGACCCCAGTGATAGGGTTGTACTACTGCCCCCCCCCTCCCCCCCCCCCCCCCCCCCCCCCCCCCCCACACACACACACACATACACACACATGCACACAAAAATCCACTAACACTCTATACTACCTGCACTGTCCACCAATGCCCACTCCGTAACCCCGGTGACCGGGTTGTACCGCTGACCCCCCACACCCCGCACACACGCCCACACCCACACCCACATACCCACCCACATACCCACACAAACACACGCACATACACATACCCCACCCCACCCCACCCCCCCACACACACACCCCACACACACATGCACACACAAATACACTATCACTGTAGAGTACCTGCACTGTCCACCACAGCCCACTCCGTGACCCCGGTGACCGGGTTGTACTGCTGAACGAACATGGACGCTTCAGACCTACTGCTTGTCTTGGCACCAGATGCAGTCTGGAAGCATGCAGCGAGCAATGGACGCCTGCTTTCACAAGAGCCTGCTAGGGTCTTGAGGGTGAGGGATCCAGACACTGATTGGAGTGTTTTATATGACCTGTAGGTGTGTGTACGTGTGTTTGTGTGTGTGTGTGTGTGTGTGTGTGTGTGTGTGTGTGTGGGGGGGGGGGGGGGGGGGGGGGGGGGGCGTATGTGTGTCTGTGTATGTGTGTATGTGCGTATAAGTGTATGTGTATGTGTATGTGTATGTGTATGTATATGTTTGTATGTGTGTGTGTGTCACAAGCTGCTGCTGGGGTCAGGATGCAGAAACGATGCAGAAGGGTGGGTCTTGAGGGTGGCCGATCCAGGCACTGATTGGAGTGTTTTATATGACCTGTAGGTGTGTGTCCGTGTTTTTGTGTGTGTATGAGTGTATGTGTGTATGTGTGTGTATGTGTGTATGAGTGCATGTGTGTATGTTTGTGTATGTGTGTATGAGTGCATGTGTGTATGTGTGCATGTTCCTAAGTGTGTATGTGTGTTTGTGCGTATTTGTGTATTAGTATATGTGTGTATGTTTGTATGTGTATTTGTGTGTTTGTGTGTATGAGTATGTGAGTGTATGTGTGTTACAAGGCACTTGAGGTCACACGCATCTGCTGGGATCTTTTCGAAGAATCTGCCCACAAGGGTGGGGCGACGGGTGAGGGGTTCAGACGCTGATTGGAACTATGTATATGACATGTACGTGTGTACATGTGTGTGTATGAGTGTATGTGTGTATGAGTATATGCGTGTATGAGTATACGCGTGTATGTGCGTATTCGTTTATGTGTATGTGAGTGTATGCGTGTTACAAGGCGCCTGAGGTCACAAGTGTCTGCTGGGGTCATTTCGAAGAATCTAGCCACAAGGGTGGGGCGACGGGTGAGGGATCCAGACGCTGATTGGGACATTTATATGACCTATATGTGTATGAGTGTATGTGTGTATATGTGCATGAGTGTATGTGCGCATGTGTGTATGTGTGTATAAGTGTGTGTGTATGTGTGTATGTGCGCATGTGTGTATGTTTGTGCAAGTGTGTGTGTATGCATGTATGTGTGTATATGTGCAGGGTATATGTGCATGCGTGAATGTTTTATGTGTGTGGATATGTGGATGTGTGTACGTATGTTACAATCCAGGGTTGGCAAAACAGGCTAAAGGACCTTGCCCAAGCACAAATGTGTGTGCCTGTGTGCATCTGCGTGTGTGTGTCTGCATGTATATATGTGTGTATGTGTGTGTATGTGTGTGTGTGTGTGTGTATATATGTGTGTGTGCGTGTGTGTGTCTGCATGTATATATGTGTGTATGTGTGTGTATGTGTGTGTGTGTGTATATATGTGTGTGTGAGAGAGAGAATTTGTTGCAGTCTAGGTGTAAGCAATAATATAACGGAATTTGTTGCAGTCTAGGTGTAAGCAATAATATAACAGAATTTGTTGCAGTCTAGGGGTAAGCAATAATATAACGGAATTTGTTGCAGTCTAGGTGTTGCAAAACAGGCTGGAGGAACTTGCCCAACCACAAACAATTGAGATTACCTGTTGTGGTGTGCGAGGCCAATTCATCTCATATGCTCTGTGTGGATTAGGGGGTTGCCTCAGGATCGCCAGAGTCAGAGGAGTGGAGAGGCGGAAGGGAGGGGTAGGGAGTGAGAGGTGAGGAAGGGAGGCCGGGAGGGGAGGGGAGGACCGGAGGGGAGGGGTAGGGAGTGAGGAACAAGGGAGGGGAGGCTGGGGGGGGAAAGGGGGGGCGGAGGGGAGGGGTAGGAAGGGAGAAGGGAGGTTGGCTCTGAGTTGTCTGACTGGCTGACAGGAGGGGAGGGTATGTGGGTACAGGTGTTGAAGGGTGTATGGATGTGGGTTGCAGTCCAAGGGTAGCCAACTAGGCTACAGGCAAGTGCCAAGGGACTAATCAAGATGAATGTAGACTGAGGGGTGGGGGAGAGTTTGGTTGGGATAGAGGGAGTGCCACACTTCTTCTCGCATGCAGGTATGCAATGCGGGCAGTTCTGAAGCTGCGCGTGTGTGTGTGTTGTGAGAATAGCTCGTGACGGGCATGAGACGCTATGGTGAGTAGCGCTGGGTGGGCTGCTCAGTCGCGTCGTGAATTGGCTTGGCTTGAAGCGCCGGCGGGGGCCCCCGCGGGGCGAGCGCAGGGGGGGAGCGTGGGCCGTGACGGAGGGCCCTCTGGGCCGTGATGGGTGCGGGTCTGGGTGTGTGTGGTGAGGTGGCGGGGTCGGTCGTTGGAGTGAGGTGGGTGGGTGAGGTGAGATGGGTGGGTGGGTGGGTGGAGGGTTCAAGTCCCTCTTTCCCCAATTTAATTTACCTTTTGTGTGGGTGGGTGAGGTGGCGGGGTCGGTCGTTGGAGTAAGGTGGCGGGGTGAGGTGAGGTGGGTGGGGGCTGGGGGGGTGGTGTGGGGTGGTGGGGGGGGGGGGGGGGGGGTCGAATGACGTCCAGGTTATACCGGCGAAGCTGGCAAGAATGCGACTTACAGATTGTGCATATTTGTCCTCATAAGAGAGTTCTGGGTTATAAGATATAAATTATGGGTTATAAATTATAAATTAGTAATTTCTACACGCACACACAAATAAATAAATACATATTATTTCTCTCATGACATATGGAGGACCTATAACGAAATGGGAGAAGGAGAGTGGATAATAGTTATCGACTTGTAGTATTGTAATAACGATGGCACACAAAAGAAGCGAATGCTTCATTTCCATATTCCTTTATACAGAGGAATTCAGATATGTCTGTATGGTGTAGTCCAAGACAGGGTACTTAAGGAGGACCCCCAGCTCTGCTGCCTGAGACGCAACCAATTGTATAGCCTGCAT
Organism: Chlamydomonas sp. ICE-L; assembly: GCA_013435795.1. NCBI lineage: Eukaryota > Viridiplantae > Chlorophyta > Chlorophyceae > Chlamydomonadales > Chlamydomonadaceae > Chlamydomonas > Chlamydomonas sp. ICE-L. The sequence continues at coordinate 8,077,296 of JACBWV010000364.1, forward strand.
CCTGCGACGCTACGGACCCTTCCTTCTGGTCAACGTGCCCTCCCCCGTGTTGCGGCCTGCGACGCCATAGACCCTTCGAGTCTTCGACATTGCGTCTGCAATGGAGGACGCAGCGTCCTGAACAACCCTGGTCCAGGGGTATTCATCTAGACTAAAGTAACCTGTCTGGGAATTGCTCAACCTCGAACAAGCAAAGCACACAAATATAACGTCTGAGGGGCGTGGTGTTAAGGGGACTCACCCATACTCCGCAGGAAAGTCACAATGGCAGTAATAGTAAGTGTCACCCTCCAACAAGCAAGAGATCTCTCATTGCCTTCAGTGTTCCGCGTTTTTGTCTTCCGTGTGTCTTTGCTTCTCAGTCTCCAAGACTGCAACATACGAAATGAACGAAAAAACCCACATATGAGAGTCTGAATGTTAACCAGATATCTTACGCATGTATGTCTTACCTACGGTGCTTAAACATTTAGAGAGTATGCATGCTTGCATACTATCGGCATATATATGAGAGCTTAACAAGTAACTTCATTGTTTTATTGTGAGAAGTTCAGGTCCATTTCATCTCCTGTTCAGTATGTATGTATTTGTATGTCCTGTACACTGTACAATATGTATCTATTTGCATCTCTTGTAAAATATGAATGTTGCAGGGTTGGATTGGTTTTTCCCACTATACCAAGAAGTCAGAAACTCAGATGCAACGTCGTGAAATAACCACTGAAGCGGGGGTGCCTATGGTGATCTACTCATCATGTCTGTCAGAACGCGACACCAGCGCATGGAGCATTTGTGGCGCGCAGCTTTGACCGGTGGCAGTTGATGGATATCGCGAGTTGGTCGATGGTCGGCGAGCAGCCAAATTGCTGGCTGAAGCTATGTAACCAAGTTCAAGTTGGTCGATGGTCGTTGAGGCGGGCGCTTGCGCGGGCCACAAGAATTAAAGGGGTCCTTGCCGGCATGGTTCCGGCGGTACGGTCCCACAGACACGGTAGGCAGAGCAGAATCATGTGGCAGGTAATGCCTGCAACCTTGCTAATACTGCTTGCCACCTTTGGCAAACCATTCTGATCATTTCCCTCATCCGCTTGAATCTTGGTTCAAAATGTATACTCTTAGCCAATTGCGAACCCTTAGAGTTAGCACCTCGGTGAGTGAGTTATCCGCATCAGCTCTGGGACCACAATCATCACCATGACACCGACATCCGACCCTCGAATTCACGTCTCGAAAGCTGCTTTATGGCTGTTTGCATGGCATCCACTAAACATGCTATGTGAACTAGCTCCATAGGGACTTCTTCACATGACGCGCTGCTTGTTTGGGCTTGCACGCATCAGTATGACACGGACCTCTTCCACGCGGATTTGTTTCCTTATCGCTTGGAAAATATTCCTTGGGCTTCCTCTGTCACTTTGCGCCAATTTCACCCCACTCACACGACACTCCTCTCGAGTTGATGGAATCTTGCCCGCTCAGGCCATGGAGAACCAGAGAATCCATGGCGATCGCTCGGACTACGTGCTGCACGAGCGAATATCGATTTGCCTGTTCCTCTCATGTTTTGCTCAATAACAGTACATTACATAGTCATAGCCAGGCCATTGTTGACCCGAGACAAGCCCGCTCCACAACACCCGGGTGTGTGGGTGTGTGGGGGGAGGGGTCATACAACCATCCTCAAATTACCAATGAACTGGCACAAGCAAGCACGCAATCGATTGGCATCTTCTGACAACTCGCCCTCAATCGAATCAAACTTCCTGTGATCTGACAACTCAAGATATTGTTTCGTGCTGTGACAGGCCCTGAAGCCAACTGTCAGGTTGGCCCCCGGCTTGAAGCATGTGGGCGCCCAGGTGAGTCGACGTCCCATGCGCATTGCAGATGCCATGCTTCTGACCGGGGGGAATAGTTTCAAAGACATGATGGCATCTTTATCCATGCGGCATGCTTTGGTCCATGGGTTAGTGTCGAGGCTGCGCTCAAGAAGACTGCCCATTCTACCACAAATTTGCTTGAGGGGAGAAGGTGTAAATGAATGCAGGCGCCATGGTCCATGCGTCATCTGTTGTGCATGTGCGTGACTCGGGAACCTACGATTATCCCGTCACTATGGGTCATGTTCGAACGCTCCACTGCTGTATTCGACACGCAGTGGTGTCGTGGAATTGTGGCATGTGCAGTGCATGCGGCAGTCTGGTACGTTGCTTGTGGTGGGGCGAACTTGTGGCAGTCCGTCCACCTGTGCGTATTCCTCGGGGTGCAGCAAGGCTGTGGTGACTTTCGCTTCCCTAGCATCGTCGCTATGCCGACCGAACCAAACAACCCATCAGTAGGACCAAATAACTTGTCGGTCGGACCAAATTATCCGACTGTGGGACCTGAAAACCCGAATAAACCGTCATTGGGGCTACATTACTTGTCAGTGGGCCGAGATAGATCCAAAATTGGCTACCCCTGGACTGTACCAAACGTACAGCTATATGGCCAACATCCCATTGGAATCTATTGTTCTCCCCTGTTCTCCTTTTATTTGAACTGAAACCGCCCACCTCACCTTTCATAGACATCCCACCACCTCCCACAACCCACCACCTCACCTCCCTCCACCTACCAGCTAGCACCTACACTCTGCGCAGGCCCCCATTAGGATGATCCGCATGCGCTCTGAGCCGGAGTCAACTGGGTCTGCCCCCCCTACCTCCTCAGGCCCCCCTTCTCCCGCCGCCCCCAAGGACCTGGTGCGCTCACTAACTTGGTTTGCTTTCATTTGAATTTGAATTGTTGCATGTATTTTCTGCCATCTCTGCGCTGCCCACCATCCTCCAATTCCAAGTCCCCCCTTGCGATACCCACTGCTGTAATGATAACGCCTGGTGGGGCGTGGTATTAAGGGAGCCCCGTGTTACGGCGGTATGGAACGGGCTGATACTTTACCTGGACAAAGCTACCATGGCGGTTGACATCGACCACAAAAAAACTAAATCGCACCCGTGGGGATTCGAATCCGGCAACTTCTTCGTTCTTTCTAGGAGCTCAACCATTGGGCCATTCATTGTAACGAGGATGTACCCACTGAAACCAGGGAGCACACTCAGTGCATTAGACATTTGAGAGACATGCCCAGTTTTGTGTTGCTGGCATGAGTTGGAAGACCCGCCCAGTATAATTTAGTGTTGTCTTGGTTTGTTTGGCTGCATTTGGTCGGAAGACCCCACCCAGAATGCTTTGGTGTGGGCTCGTCTTGGAAAAACACTGGCTACCCGCCACCCACACACCCTATGTCCCATAGCTTTTTTCCCGTTACCAGTACCGATCCCTGATTTGGCCAAACCTTCGACTACCATAGAACTTGAATCTCGGCCACGCCACCCAACCCACCCGGTCGACCTTTGGGGCCGCCTACTTTCCAAATAGCTATCAGGAGCCAAACTTTGAAGGACACCAAATCTCTGATCGCTAGCTAGAAGACCCCCTTTCTGAAACAAAAAAGCTGTGCTATGCCCTCTGTTAAAATGCTAAAATATCAATTAATACAAGTGCGGAGAGTTGAATTTGAATGTAAAAAAAGCTGTGCTATGCCCTCTGTTGTGCTAAATTATTAATTAATACAAGTGCAGACAGTGCAACTTGAATGTAAAAAAGCTGTGCTACGCCCTCTGCTATGCTAAAATAACAATTCATACAAGTGCGAACAGTGCAACTACAATGTTAAAATAGCTGTGCTATGCCCTCTGCTGTGCTAAACTATTAATAAATTTAGTGCAGACAGTGAACTTGAATATTAATTTTATATAGTGCGGACGGTGCAACTTGCATATAAAAAGCTGTGCAATCTCTGTTGTGGTAAACTATTAATAAATGTAGTGCAGACAGTGAACTTGAATATTAAAAGGCTGTGCAATGCCCTCTGCTGTGCTAAAAAAACAATTAATATAGTGCGGCCAGTGCAATTCGAATATAAAAAAAGCTGTGCTATGCACACGCCTATTTCCCATTCCCCTTCGCTCGCTGCCTTTTTCCCACACCCACGCGGGGTGTTCCCATGTTTGTGTTTATGTGTGTCGGGGTCGGTGTTTCCATGTGTTTCTGTGTAGTGTGGTGTGCCTATGTGTGTGTGTGGTGGGGTCAGTGTTTCCATGTGTGTGTGGTGTGGTGTGCCCATGTACGTGTCTCTGTGCGGTGGGGTCGATGTCTTAATGTGTTTGTGTGTGTGTGGTGTGGTGTGCGTATGTGTGTGTTTGTGTACAGAGGATGAAGGCCGAGACTGACAAGGTGCACCCAACGCCCTTCACTGCCATCAACCCAAACACCCAACACTTCACGCACCCAACACCCACCTACACACCCAATTGCCAATTTCCCATCTCACCCAAGCCATCTGCTATGCGCGGCACTTTCTGAGTCTTAGCTGATGAGTAAGGTTGAGGCTGACAAACTGCCTACCCACACTTAACACCCACCCACCCAAGCACCCACCCTTACACCCACCCAAACAACCAATTACCAATTTCCCATCTCACCCACGCCATCTGGCATCTACAGGATCTGGTGAGCGAGTCTGAGCTAATGAGTAAGGTCGAGGCTGACAAGCTGCTTACCCACACCCAACACCCACCCCAACACCCACCCATACACCCAATTGCCAGTTTCCCATCTCACCATGCCATCTTCTATCTACAGGATCTGATGAGCGAGTCTGAGCTAATGAGTTAGGTCGAGGCTGACAAGCTGCTTACCCACACCCACCCTTACACCCACCCATACACCCACCCATACACCCAATTGCCAGTTTCCCATCTCACCATGCCATCTTCTATCTACAGGATCTGATGAACGAGTCTCAGCTAATGAGTAAGGTCGAGGCTGACAAGCTGCTTACCTACACCCACCCTCACACCCACCCATACACCAAATTTCCAGTTTCCCATCTCACCCACGCCATCTACTTTCTACAGGATCTGATGAGCGAGTCTGAGCTAATGAGTTAATTCGAGGCTGACAAGCTGCTTACCCACACCCACCCTCACACCCACCCTCACACCCACCCAAACACCCGATTGCCAGTTTCGCATCTCACCACACCATCTGCTATTTACAGGATCTGATGAGCGGGTCTGAGCTAATGAGTTAGGTCGAGGCTGACAAGCTGCTTACCTACACCCACCCTTACACCCACCCATACACCCTATTGCCAGTTTCCCATCTCACCCACGCCATCTGCTATCTACAGGATCTGATGAGCGAGTCTGAGCTAATGAGTAAGGTCGAGGCTGACAAGCTGCTTACCTACACCCACCCTTACACCCACCCATACACCCAATTGCCAGTTTCCCATCTCACCCACGCTGCTATCCACAGGATCTGATGAGCGAGTCTGAACTAATGAGTAAGGTCGAGGCTGACAAGCTGCTTACCTACACCCACCCTTACACCCACCCATACACCCAATTTCCAGTTTCCCATCTCACCCACGCCATCTACTTTCTACAGGATCTGATGAGCGAGTCTCAGCTAATGAGTTAATTCGAGGCTGACAAGCTGCTTACCCACACCCACCCTTACACCCACCCTCACACCCACCCTCACACCCGATTGCCAGTTTCGCATCTCACCACACCATCTGCTATTTACAGGATCTGATGAGCGGGTCTGAGCTAATGAGTTAGGTCGAGGCTGACAAGCTGCTTACCTACACCCACCCTTACACCCACCCATACACCCTATTGCCAGTTTCCCATCTCACCCACGCCATCTGCTATCTACAGGATCTGATGAGCGAGTCTGAGCTAATGAGTAAGGTCGAGGCTGACAAGCTTGCTTACCTACACCCCCCTTACACCCACCCATACACCCAATTGCCAGTTTCCCATCTCACCCACGCTGCTATCCACAGGATCTGATGAGCGAGTCTGAACTAATGAGTAAGGTCGAGGCTGACAAGCTGCTTACCTACACCCACCCTTACACCCACCCATACACCCAATTTCCAGTTCCCATCTCACCCACGCCATCTACTTCTACAGGATCTGATGAGCGAAGTCTCAGCTAATGAGTTAATTCGAGGCTGACAAGCTGCTTACCCACACCCACCCTTACACCCACCCTCACACCCACCCTCACACCCGATTGCCAGTTTCGCATCTCACCACACCATCTGCTATTTACAGGATCTGATGAGCGGGTCTGAGCTAATGAGTTAGGTCGAGGCTGACAAGCTGCTTACCTACACCCACCCTTACACCCACCCATACACCCTATTGCCAGTTTCCCATCTCACCCACGCCATCTGCTATCTACAGGATCTGATGAGCGAGTCTGAGCTAATGAGTAAGGTCGAGGCTGACAAGCTGCTTACCTACACCCACCCTTACACCCACCCATACACCCACTTGCCAGTTTCCCATCTCACCCACGCTGCTATCCACAGGATCTGATGAGCGAGTCTGAACTAATGAGTAAGGTCGAGGCTGACAAGCTGCTTACCTACACCCACCCTTACACCCACCCATACACCCAATTGCCAGTTTCCCATCTCACCCACGCTTCCATCTACAGGATCTGATGAGCGAGTCTAAGGGAAAGCAAATGGCAACGGATTAGCTGCTTACCCACACCCATACACCCACCCATACACCCAATTGCCAGTTTTGCATCTCACCCAAGCCATCTTCTTTCTACAGGATCTGATGAGCAAGTCTGAGCTAATGAGTAAGATCGAGGCTTACAAGCTGCTTACCTACACCCAACACCCACCCTTACACCCACCCATACACCCACTTGCCAGTTTCCCATCTCACCCACGCTATCTTCTATCTACAGGATCTGATGAGCGAGTCTGAACGAAAGCAAATGGCAACGGATAAGCTGCGTGCTGCTGAGAAGTTCATGGTCACTGGTGGAGCCAAGGCCTCGTGCAGGGGATGCGGATTTGAGTACACACCAGACAAGGGAGACCCAGACTTTCCCGTCCCTAAGGGTGTCAAGTTCATTGTAAGCAAACAAATTGGTGTTGTGTGTCTGGGGGGTGGGGTGGGGAGTGGGGCTCTGACACCCCGGTCCATGCGGGTGTCAAATTCAGTGTAAGCCATTGTTTTGTGTGTGGGGTGGGGCGCTGGGGGTGGGGGTGTGGGGGGGCTGACTTTCCCTCCTCTAAGGGTATCAAATTCATTGTAAGCCTTTTTTGTGTGTGTTTGTGTTTCATTGTTACCTTTGTTTGTGTGTTCTGTGTTTCATTGTTGCCTTTATTGTGTGTTCTGTGTGGGGGGTGGGGGGCTGACACCCCGGTCCCTACGGGTGTCAAGTTCATTGTTAGGCTTTGTTTTGTGTGTGTGGGGTGTGTGTGTGTGGGGGGGGGGAGGGGGGGCTCACACCCCTGTCCCTAAGGGTGTCAAGTTCATCGTAAGTCATTTTTGTGAGTGTGTTGGGGAGGGCGGGGGGGGGGGGGGGGGGGGCAGGCACCCGTGTCCCTTAGTGTCAAGTTCCTCGGGAGTGCCTTGTTTGGTTTTTATTTTAGTCGCACAATGAACGTCACAACCTTGTGAACAGAGAAATTAAGCCAAAATACCTAAATACCCTGCCAAATACCCTGCCAAAATAGGCAGCACTGCCCAATTTTTCACTTCACAAACTTGAGAGAAGAGAAGTTAGGTTTTAGTTTTTGTGCCATGTGTGGGTGTGCGAGGGGCTTGGGTCGGAAACAAGACATTAATATTAACTAGACATGTATGTATTCATTACCTTAGTGCCTTGTTAATATTAAGTTTGCTTTTGGTTGACCATGACTTCCCTGTTCCCACGGAAGATGACGATGCACATGCTCTTGGTCACGGCCAGCTTTACGGAGCTGTGCATGCTCACCAACGCCAACTGAAACGCGGGGATAGGTGTTTGATTCATTTGATTGCCCCCTAATGCCTCATTTCAAGTCTTGTATAAGCCAAGGAAGGGAATCGTAGTTTTTGTGGCCTCCATATTTCTATGTGCAATGCACGTTGAAGCACTGCATGAAAGACGCGTGAAGTGCTAGTATCAGCTTTTTGACCCCCCAAAGCAACTCCGATGTAGCATCTTTAAAACACCAAGGAACACCATTTAGTACTTGTGGTAGTAGTAGCACCTTGGAAAAACTTAACTCATTCTGATCCTCAAATCTGGCTGCAGAAAGCTAGTTGTGAGTACCCTGTGAGTACCCTGTGAGTATGTAAGAAATACGTTGCATCCTTCCGACCCTGTCCACTGTTGAAATTTAGAATTTAGATTTTTTTTAGAAATATGCATATCAAGGGTGTCCTCAGTATGTGATAAATTACTTGCATCCTCATGACCCTGTCCATTCTCGAAACTGATTGAACTCTTGAAATTCTGACCCGCCTTGCCCCATTGCTGCATGCAGGACTTGCCTTCGGACTACTGCTGGTGAGGAGAGATTGGCATGTCTAGCTGTAGCTTGGTTGGAAGCGGTGGGGATAGGAATAATAGTGGTTTGGCTGGGGGAGGGAAGATTGGAGTGAAGCGGAATGCTGGTGATGATAAGAAATAAATATGTGTGGCTGTTTCATGGCTGGGGAGGGAAGGGCAGAGCGGAATGCTGGTGATGATAAGAAGAGATGGATATGTGTGGCTGTTGCATGGTTGAGAGTGGTGGGGATAGGAATAATAGTGGTTTGGCTGAGGGGGGGCGTGGCAGAGCGGAATGCTGGTGATGATAAGAAGAGATGGATGTGTGTGGCTGTTGCATGGTCGGAAGTGGTGGGGATAGGAATAATAGTGGTTTGGCTGAGTGGAGCGAAGCAGACAACTGATGAGGAGAATATATGGATGTGTGTTGCTGTCGCATGGTAAAGAGTGGTGGGGATAGGAATAATAGTGGTTTGGCTGAGGGAGGGAAGAATGGAGCTGAATACTGGTGATAATACAAAAATGTATATGTGTAGCTGTTGCATGGTAGGAAGTGGTGGGGATAGGAATAATAGTGGTTAGGCTGGGGAGGGAAGAGCGGAGCTGAATACTGATGATAAGAAGAGATGGATATGTGTAGCTGTAGCATGGTTGGAAGTGGTGGGGATAGGAATAATAGTGGTTTGGCTGGGAAGGGAAGGGCAGAGCAGAATGCTGGTGATGATAAGAAGAGATGGATATGTGTGGCTGTGACATGGTTGGAAGTGGTGGGGATAGGAATAATTGTGGTTTGGCTGGGGGGGGGGAAGGTTTGAGTTGAGTGGACTACTGATGATAAGAAGAGATGGATGTGTGTTGCTGTAGCATGGTATGGAAGTGGTGGGTATAGGAATAATAGTGGTTTGGTTCAGAGAGGGAAGAGCAGAGCTGAATACTGATGATAAGAAGAGATGGATATGTGTTGCTGTTGCATGGTTTGAAGCGGTGGGGATAGGAAAACTATTGGTTTGGCTGGGGGAGGGAAGGTTGGAGTGGAGTGGAGTACTGATGATAAGAAGAGATGGATATGTGTAGCTGTAACTTGGTTGAAGTAGTGGGGGTAGTATAAATAGTGGTTTGGCTTAGGGAGGGAAGGGCGGAGAGAACTAGTAATGATAGGAAATAGTAATGATGAGAAGTGGTCAGGTTGCGGTGCTGTGATATGGTAGGAATTGATGGGGTGGGAATAATGATGGCTAGGCTGCGGGAGGGTGAGGTGGACCACTGGTGATGACAAGTGGTTGTGTTTCCTTGCTGTAATATGGGTGGATGGGGTGGAGGGAGGTGGGACAGCGGTGTGGATAAGTGAGGGAAGGGTGGAGCGGACCACTAGTGATGATATGTAACATATATGTATGTAATATATGTATGTAAGATGTATGTATGTATATAATATATATGTATGTAATAATATATATGTATGTAATATATATATGTAAAATTGATTGAAGTAGAGAAGGGCCGAGAAATTGGGGAGTAGGGAAACACCACCAACTTCTCGAGTGTTCCTATTGGGCCTATCCCGATTTCTTTGAAGTTATTCAGTAATTATGGACGTGTGGCGTGTTTGTTGTTGGAGGTGGGGCAATTCCCTGTAGCCTAATTTGTTGAGCCTGTCGTAGAAATTAGCATGTATTCTGTTGTCAATTCGAAATCAATAAAATCCTAGTGAAATCCCATGTCCTACAGCTCCACATGAAGTCGCATCACAAGCATCACATCGCATCACAAGCATCACATCACACACACCGCATCATAAGCATGACATCGCATCACAAGCATCACGCTACATAACAAGTATCGCACAACATCACATTGCATCACAAGTATCACACTACATAACAAGCATCACACCACATCACAAGCATCACATCAAATTGGAACATAGCACTGCCTCAGCTTGCAGCCCCATCCGAGGAGCTGCAAAGAATAAGTTAGGGTTAGGGAATAAGTTAGGGAAGCTATAACCAAGCACAATTGCCTTAATTATGGCTAAAGCTTAACTACACCATCCCACTACCTCTTCTTGCAGCCCCATCTGCGGAGCTGGAAAGAGCACCTTCAACGCACAGATGCAGGTGAGTCATTTTTAGCATTCAAAGGGATTGAAACATTGAATTCTTCGATTATTCAAACATTGAATACTTTTAACATTCAAACATTGAATTCTTCGAACAGCAGCATTCTAGCTTTGAATTCTTCGAACAGCGGCATTATAACATTGAATTCTTTGAACAGCGGCATTACAGCTTTGAATTCTTTGAACAGCGGCATTATAGCTTCGAATTCTTCGAGCAGGGGCATTATAACATTGAATTCTTCGAACAGCGGCACCCTAGCTTTGAATTCTTCGAACAGCGGCATTATAGCATTGAATTCTTCGAACAGCGGCATCCTAGCTTTGAATTCTTCGAACAGCGGCATTCTAACATTGAATTCTTCTAGCATAGGCATTCAAACTTTTGAGTCAGTTTTAGCATTCAAACATTCTTCCTGCAGATTCTTATGATAATATCTTGCCTTGCCAGCGTGTAAGGGAATGGCTTACCTTCCTATGTGTAGCTCAATGCTGTAGCTGAAAGCTTTGCTAACTGTATGTAGCTGAATGTTTAAGCTGAATGCAGTAGCTGAATGCTTTCCTTGCTGTCTTTAGCTGAATGCTTTCCATGCTGTGTTTAGCTGAATGCTGTCCTTGCTGTGTTTAGATGAGGGTTTTTTGCACGATATCGTATGAACATAGGCATTCAAACTTTGAATTCTTTGAACATGGGCATTCAAACATTGAATTCTTTGGACACAGACATCCAAACTTCGAATTCTTCGAACATGGGCATTCAAACTTTGAACTCCATGGACATGGGCATTCGCACTTTAAACTCTATGAACATGGGCATTCAAACTTCGATTTTTTCGAAGATGGGTATTTAAACATTGAATTCTTTGGACATAGACATCCAAACTTCAAATTCTTCGAACATGGGCATTCAAACTTCGAACTCTATGGACATGGGCATTCAAACTTTGATTTTTTGAAGATGGGTATTCAAACTTTGAACTCATCAAACATGGGCATTCAAACTTCAAATTCTGCGGACATGGGCATTCAATCTTTGAACTCTATGGACATGGGCATTCAAACTTTGAACTCAAAAGGACATGGGCATTCAAACATTCAAACTTTGAACTCAATGAACATGGGCGTTCAAACTTTGAACTCAATGAACATGGGCATTCAAACTTCGAATTCTGTGATCATGGGCGTTCAAACTTCGAATTCTTTAGATGTAGACAGCTGCAGAAAAATCCTGGGATGCAGTTTTTATTTATAGTTTTTATCTGCTACTTATTTATTATTTTATTTACAGCTTTTTTACTTATAGATTTTATCTGTTTCTTATTTATTATTTTATTTACAGCTTTTTGTATTTTTAGTTTTTATCTTTTACTGTTTTATTATTTTATTTGTACTTTTGTTTTTATAGTTTTTTGTTTCAGAAAAGGGTGTCATCTGGGGGGGTAGGCATGGAAAAGGGTGTCACCAGGGTGTCTTTTGGGGGGGTAGGGATGGGGGACCGATATCCAAGTCGTATGGTAGCGGAAGGTTTGGCCAAAACAGGGGCCCAGGTAGGGATCAGTAGCAGAAAAAACTCTGCTGGGATTACCATTTGACAATGCAGGAATCCGAATCAGCTTGCCATGAGCTCTCACCTCGGTTTATTCCGTGATGACGAAGTTACTTCCTATTTACAGCCATTTAGCGGATGATATGGATTTGGGTATTTGAAGCACTTCATAGTTCATACCTCGAACAAGAGAATTTGCCCTCCTGGACCTTCAGACTGCTGAAACTTTGTCTGGCACTCGTCCATTTAGCTTAGCCATACATTTGCCAGGATTGCCTATCAGTGAGGTAAGAGACTCAACTGGGAGAGACCACATTTTTGTGCGTCCCATAGGTTGTTGCTGGATTTGCCAGAAGTTCTGACATGGAACCTACACCGTGGCATTTGCTTCAATGAAACAAAAGTGAAATTTCAACTTTGAATTTGCACAATCTAGGAAACTCAACACATGTGTGTGCGTCCCACAGGTTGTTGCTGGATTTGCCAAGAACCAGACAAATGGACATGGAACCAATACCATGGCATATGCTTCCATGGTTCAAAATCCAAATAGGCATAATCTAGGAAACTCAACACATTTGTGTGCGTCCCACAGGTTGTTGCTGGATTTGCCGAGAACCAGACATGAACATGGAACCAATTCCATGACATTCCATGGTAGAAATTCGAATATGCATAATCTAGGAAACTCAACACATTTGTGTGCGTCCCACACTACAGGTTGTTGCTGGATTTGCCGAGAACCAGACATACGGATTTGGAGCTAACACCATGACTGGTGACCAGAAGCAATTGCTTATCTATGGATCCCTGGCCTTGTTCTTCGTCCTCTTCATTGCCGGGTACGGATTGGAATAAGCGGCTGCTCAAAGCGCTTGATCTTGTTTTTCATGGCTCTAGCCTGTAAAGGCTGCTCGCTGCCTAGATGTGCGTCGAACAGTTCAAAGTATGTGCGCTGTTCATTTCTCTTGTAGATATTAGAGGGGTGTCAGCTATTAGAAGGGGACTTCTGGCAGCGTAGATAATCCTTCCTGATGGGGGTGCTACCTTTCGTCCATGACTCGACATGCGCATGGAAGAGTGGGAGCAACCCTTCTGCTTTGGTTGGGGAGGTATGCACAAGCATCATTAGATGGGATGTTTGACTGTTGATGAGTGTTGCACAAGTGGCACGAGTACTGTTTCAGTGTTAGGAGGCAGACCGGGATAGAAGAACTAACCTGGGGTGGTCTGTTTGTCTTCAACCCCTTTGGCTAGGGGTATATAACTGCATGCACACATTAAAGTATAGTACTGTGGTATGTTCAACGTAGCGCCCTACATTCAATCTCTTAATTAATTGAGCCGAGAGGGCTGAGCAATGATATATTTTTGGAATTGTAACACTGGAAATTCGGAATGACATGTTGCACCTTGACTTGAATGTACCGTAGCTGAAGTGGTGGCTTATCGAGAGGTGATGAGAGGGATTTCATTTATGTAAGAAGTTTTGAGATGTAGGTTGAGGATCAGGTGTGTTGCAACGTGCGAGGACCACTACAGTGTTGGATGTGGTGGCAAAAGCTGAACTTTAACTTGGTTACCGCCCCTCCATGGGTAGCGACTTCGGTACATCAGCCGTACTGCCGGGTGCGCCAAACGGATGCGCCAAACGGGTGCGCTAGGGACCCTAAGGGTTCGCCCTACAAAGTGCATTTAGACCGCACCACCTGACGTTTGCAAACGGCAGGCAGCTTGATAAACTCGCAAATACAGTCACCTATTCTCCGACTCAAAGCAAATTTCAGACAAGTTGTATCTTCAGTCACGTCACCTCATCTTCCAGGTAGATTTAAGTCAGACTGCGCCCCGAACCACTTGACGCTGGGATTCGACAGTCAAGTCATCCCGAAGGAGACTGCCTAGTCACAGCCGGAGGGTGCACAGCCCAAGTTTATGAGGTAACGCGCAACTGTGTACCAAAGCGCGGTATACGAGACACACGTTCCGCAAGAACCGCCACGAGGGCAGCAACAAGGTTGCACACACCGCACACAAACAACCCTAGTGACAGCGGGGCTCAGCGAGGCTTCCTCATACCTCCAGCAATCCCTATTCAATTGCCAACACAAGGGCGGCCACGCCCTTGTTACATAGCTTCAGACAGGAAGTTGGCTTCTCGTCGACTCTACAAATACAGATACCAGGAAAAATGTAAACTTTAACAATTTTGTTTTACGTTTTTGGCATCGATTATTCGATTGCCATGGTTTTTCTAGGGATTAAAAATCAGCATCATGAGATACAGCCGGTTTCAAAATTATTGGGCAGTTCAGTCGTCCATACAAAGCGTAGCCAATTGGGCTTAGCGGACTTGCTCGACACCGAATAATCAAGGACACACTATAATACGGTATCAGGCCAGGGAGGGCTGGATAACAAGCACTTGATGCCCTGGGCAGCTGGTTCTAATAACCCAAGATCATGTATTGGTACGATGATATATTTATAAGAGCTAATACCGGTATATCATTTTTATTCCAGCCTTTGTGCTCTTGAACATTCACTAGACCACCGCTGACTGAGATGTCTAGAACAATTACATTGTACTCAGTTGTATTGAACAATTTCTCAAGGACGACAGTCCTTGTATCAATGTAACCAACATATATATTGCGGGGGGCATGAGTTACCGGCTTAACGACAGGGGTGTCCAAAAGTAATAATACACCTTTTACTATCTCTCACACCCCCAAATCTTGATTAATTAATAATATTTCCCCAGATATTAATCATATTTCCTGATATTTCCCTATGGTACTTCTCTATGGCTTCTGTATAGGGTTTGTAGTGCTCTTGTTTATAGCACATGAATGCCAGCCTTTTGCTAGGGGGGACTTTGATGACATTTCCATGTGGCACAAGTTGGTGCCCCGAGATTATTTTTTATATTTCTGTAACACTCATTTTACCCACCCCTTCAGTTCAAAACTGTATTGCTATGGAAGGCCTTTGTGGTCCAAGGTTCAAAAGTTTGAAGAGTTTGGCCCTGCAGATTTTAAATCACCCACTTCATCACACACACACACTTTATGAGTAGTCACACAAAATGGCTCAACCAACTAGTAAGTGGTAAGTCACAGCTGAGCAAGAAACGAGTGAACAAGCTAGCCCCACCTAACATTGGAGACAGTGGTCAAGAGAAAATCACATCCTGTATCTCCCCCAGGTTTAAATGTCGAAAACCCTAGAAACTAGCAGTACCCCTAGTTCACAGCTCTCACATTTATGCTAGCACCCAAGTACCCAACCACCCAAGCAAGATATAGGGTTCCCTTTTACCCCTATACAGACCTAGAAGCTTGGACCCTAGGGCCCAAGTGATAAGGATATGAGAGCATCCCACAGCCATGAGCCATACAAAAGTTGCTTAGTTACTTGTGGACGCGTGAATGATTAATTTTGGACGCCTTTTACGACATTTCAGATCTTTTAGCAACATGTGTGATAGTAGATGAACTTCCTGTCCAATGAATGAACGTCCCCTAATTTGGTATAGTTTCGGGGTAATAAGATAGGTACAATAAGAACTTAGCAACGATCACATTTCCAGTGGTTGCAAATCGTGAAAAAATGAATACTAGAACGAAAGCATCTACGCCTCATCCAGGCATACATATTTCGAGAATCATGCCGATTGAGGCGTCAGGGATATTATTCAGGTGTTCATGCCTCACTTATAATCTTCATCGCTACGCTGACAGCCTTTGCGGCAACTTCATCTCCACCTCCAGCGACCTTGGTTACATAGCTCTAACCATAGTCGGCACTGTTCATAAACTAATATAATGAAATAAGCTGTACACATACAAAACTGGCCATGCACATAGCTGTTAATACACTATGCTGTTCATGGACAAACACATCTGGTCATAAAATAGGGCTTTTCCTGCTCTCATGCTGCAACATTCACATTTCGTTGTGATCACTGTGCATGATGGATAGAAGTGGCCAGTGTAAAACTAATCAACTGTTCATGCCTCAATTAGAGTCTTCAGCTCTCCGCTAGCAGCCTTTGAAGCAGTATCATCACCACCTCCAATGAACTTGCCGTTCACGAAGACGCGGGGAACAGACCTTCCTGCGCAACCATATACAGGGGTCCAGCACGGTCAGGGTACTTCAGCGAGCATAAGTGTTTGATTTAGTGTTTCCGGTTGCTGTCAACTGCCATGGTAACTTTGTCCAGGTTAAGTAGCAGCCCTTCCCTCCCGCCGGAAGACAGGGCTCTATTAATACCACCCCACCAAACGGTCTCATTACTTTTTTTCATGTAGCAGAAAATAGAAGCCTCGACCAGAATGTACATTAGGTTCATGTTTGTTTCCAGATACACATAGCCAAAACGAGAAAAAATATTTCGTGCATTGCGTAGCCAAAATAAGAACAGTTTGTTTCCAGTTACACGCAGCCAAAATAAAAACAAGCACTTCTACATCGTATGATTCCCAATTGCAATTTATGGAATTGCCTGGTACTGGACATAGTACATATGAATTGCATGTGTCGCATGCATGGCAATTGACAAACGTCGTTTATTTAGCCCAGAGCGCGCGTTGTGTGTGATGCAAGTGGCTCATTTGGCACATGTACTGCATGCGTTGCATTGTATGTGTGGCATGTGATGCCAGATGAAACTGCACACAGATACCACTTAAGCCGGCAAAACTACAAACAGTTGCCAACAGGGTACTGCAAAGCGCGCGCAACAGCGCGATTTCGCGCCCGCTTTTTGAGCCCCACTGCGCGTTTCGCACAGTTTTTTCAACCCCCTGTGGGCGCAGCGCGCAGTTTTTGCGCTTTTTGCACTACAATGCACTACCACCAATTTGACGTTAGTACGCTTGAAAAAATGTAGTACCCTGGTTGCCAACCGGGCCTGATGAAACCACACATGGTTCCCAGTTGAGCCTTGAATGAAAGCAGTGATCAACACATTGTTGGAACTCATCACACCCTGGGTGTCAGGAGCTACCAGCACCTACCTCCAGTAACGTTGGACAAGGCATCCTGAATTGCCTGGCAGTCGGGGTTGTCCTCAAGCTGCGGCAGTCAGGAGGGAAAGAAAGATAAGAGGTGGGAGAGGGGTTGGATGGGGTATACGTGGGGGGTCCCGTTGAAAAAAAGATAATATCACGCCTGGTAGGACGTGGTGTGAAGGGAACCTTTTTGGCTTAGGCAGTTGGGCTTTTGGTTTCATATCTTGCTGACCTGTCGCTGACGTGGCCACGTCAGTACGACAGGCTCAAATGCTAGTATCACTGAAAGGGGCTGTCCGGTTGAACATGTGTGTTGAATATGAGTTTGTATTGAACATGTAAAAAATTAGTACTGTTACATGAGTTCTCAGTCTGAAGCAGTCAGGGGGCAGCGCTTCTCTTTTTCACTAGAAGCAGCAGCTTCTAAGCAGCTTCCCTGACTAGCTATCCAGCCAACGCTAATACGACATTGTGTATCTGGAAGCTGACAGAACCTGCTGCCTAAAACTGCCGAAAGATTGGTAGTAGCTGGCTCAGGAAGCTGCCTACAGCTGCTGTTCGTAGCTGAAAAGAAAACTATGTCGTGAGGTAAAGAAAGGATACATGGGGGGGGGTTATAGCCATTCAGGGGATGATCTGGATTTGGGTCTCTTAGATAGTTCATACCTCAACCTTTTCAGGCAAAATTTCTGACAATACAGAATTCAAAAAATTCTAAGAAATATATTATGATATATTATATTTTATATGATATATTATATTATATTATGCAAGCGGCCTGGAAATTGACGTAGAGTGCTGGCAACGGACGGGTGGCAACAGACTGGAGCTGACTGCAGCCAGTAAGTTGGCTGATGTGTCAGGCTTAGATCTTTCGTCCAACCAGCCAGACAGACAAACAGACATTGGGTTGAATCTGGGGCCTCCCACCCCCCAGGAGGAGAGGCTCCGCCAAAAATGTTCAAAATGTCAGCATATTGTAGGGCGCATTCGGAATACTTAGTTGCGATCAACTGAGGTATGTGTTGAATGTGCAACACCACAGCAGCATAATATTTGGCAGATAGGCTCATTAACTAAATTAAACAGCCAAAGGGAGTGATTGAAAAGGTTTCCCTTCTAGCCCAATGCAATTGTAAAACATATAATATGAGACACTTGTTGAACCCTTGAAGATACCACATCAGAGCAGCATAATATTTGGCAGATAGGCGCATGCACTTGCAGTCTGTGCAAGCATGCAATCATCGGACATACCATTGACATACATGTTGAGGACTTAAGATGCCACATCAGAGCAGCATAGTATTTGCCAGACAGGCTCCTAGGCAGCAAAAGTAAAAGCTGCCTAAGGCTTGCAAGTACCGCCCAGAGGTATAGGCCGGTACTTGAAGGTACTCGCAAGTCTTGGGCAGCCTTTCTTGTAGCTGCCTAAGACTTGAAGGTACTCGCAAGTGGCATTCGTATTCCATCCGGCATAATTCCAGTAATTTATTTTAAAGAAGTGAGTTTTCAACCCTATCAAGCATACACTCGTAGAAAACCTCGTTGAGACACTCCTTGAAGACTTGAAGATGCCACTTCAGAGCAGCATCATGTTTGCCAGAATGTGCTCATCATACACTCCTGATGTCCGTGCAAGTTTGCCACCATGGAGCACATCAACTTGGAAACATGTTGAAGTTGATGCATCAGAGCTGGCTCATGCACTTACAACCAGAGTGGGCAGGCGGTGATGACAGCTGTTTTCTGGCATGGACTATGAAGCTCTGGGTTTGCATTGAAGGAAAGCAAATGCCCAATACAAGCAGGAATGCAATGGATGCAGGAATCCAGTGACTGGCAGTGAACGCCCGAATACAACGTAATGCACATTGCAACAGATTGCCCGCGTACCTCGACCACGGTGAAAGTGAAAGCTGCTCCCATGGCAGCCTTGATGGCCTGCTTCGCCTTCACGCAGAAAGGGCCTGCGTAGGGAAACGCGCATTTGAGCATGCATGCGAGTTAAATTCTGATCGAGGAACGCGTAATTCAGCTTATGAGACGAAGCTACCCTGGGCGAGCCATTGTGGTCGTGCCACCGTGCTAGTTGTGATCCCAGATCATGAGGGGTGGAGGGCGGGAGAGATTGTGGCGATGGGAGCGGAAGATGATGAGGGACCTACAGGTGAGATAATTTAATGTGCGATCTATCCCCTGCAGTTTGTTCTTGTTCATAAGCCCCCCATCACTCAAACATCCGTCAAAGCAGCGGGCGCATTTGGAGTCCAGTAGAGCACCAGGGTAACTTAATCATCATCATCACAAGGCTAGCGTCGACGTGATGCGCGGCACTCACAGTAGCTCTTGGAGAAAACGACGACCTTGTCAGAGGCGATGGCCTTGGCAACAAACGCAGCAGCCATGTTTAACAAGAAGGAGGTTGATGAGGTTTCGAGAGGAAGGGGCAAGATATATCTTACACGAGTTCGAGTGATTGCTTGAGTACAATGTTGCTTGGGATATATAGCAGTCACGCGTCGACTGGCGTGGCTACGAGAAAGCGAGTGGCTTCAAAACCACGATGGAAACTGGTGGAAGCAGCGTGACGATTCCACGAAGAAGCTGAGTAGAAGCTGGGTTACACCCAGGTACTGATTGATCGCCCGATGTAGAGCCTTGCCACTTTATTAAAATTGCTTATGCCTCATACACCCCCCCACTCTTCATTCGAACATAAATACGCGTGCTAAAAAATGCATAACGTGGCAAACGGAACTTGATTAGCTTTGGGCCCCCCTTGGCATCTCTTCGAGGCCTGTTTCTGAAGAGCATTTCTCCTGCCCCAGTTGGCCCTAGTTTGACAGACCCCGAAAAAACAATGCGCTTAGTGCTTCCACGTATCATTAGCTTTCCCTCCTGTCTTCCCGGCCACACCCCGCGTGCATGCTCCGACCCTGATCGATACCATAAACTCGTTAACGTCCCACTTCAATGTCAAGCCTGCTGCGGCAGCAAGCGCCACTAGTGTCCGGGTTGATCCATAGACTGGGCTTAGGGCTTCGGCCTTGCGTGACCGAGTCCTTTTCCCCCCTGGCCCCTGTGGCATGCCAGGCTTCTATCTCTATCCCCTCAGATCTTGATTACTCTGCCAATTCTGGTCAGCCAGGACAGGCATTGGCAGGGGTGTCAAGTCAGCCCATACATGAGAAGGAGGTCGAAAATTTGGCGCATGGGAACCGCTCCTTCTCTACCACCTCTAATCAGGCAGCATGGGCGTCTGGTCAGCCAATACCCCATTTGGCCCATGCCCCCCACAACTACTACACCGCATCTTACCAGTCAGCAGGGGCATCAGTCCAGTCAGCACATCACAAGAAGGTGGAAATTTTGACCCACGCTGGCCGCAGATACTCCAACACATTTTGTCAGTCAGCAGGAACATCAGATCACTCTATACACACGAAGAAGGTTGACAGCTTGCTCCAATCCCCCCGCAGCTTCTCCACCAGGGCTAATGAGCCAACAAGGGCATCATATCTGTTATCACATCACAACGAGGTCGACACCTTGCCCCATGCCCCCCGCAGCTTCTCCACCAGAGCTAGTGAGTCACCAGGTCAGTCCGCATCAGGTCAGTCCATAGATCAGGAGGAGGCGGAGAAATTCGCACAGCTGTCAGCTCAATGGTGGAACCCCTCTGGCCCCTTCGCCCCCCTGCACTTCTTCAACCCGGCCAGGTGCCAGTTTATTCGGGGGGCAGTACTTGCGGCGCAGGGCAAGGACCCCCTTACTGCTTCCGCAGAGCCCCTGCAGAGGATGAGGGTGCTGGATGTTGGGTGCGGGGGCGGCCTGCTAAGTGAATCTATGGCCCGCATGGGGGCACAGGTTCATGGAATTGACATCACCAGTGAAAACGTGATGGCTGCGCGGCAGCATGCAGCAGCAGACCCAGGAATCAGCAGCCGCATCAAGTGAGTTGGGGGTTGGGGTAGGGGTGGGGGTGGTGGGGTATGGGGGCGGGGTATTCTGTTAAGTGAATCTTTTGCTGGCATGGCGGCGCAAGTTCATGGGATTGCCATCACCAGTGAAAACGTGATGGGTGCACGGCAGCATCCAGCAGCAAACCCAGGAATCAGCAGCCAATTTGAGTGAGTTGGGGGTGGGGGTAGGGGTGGCGGTGGGGGGTTATGGGGGAGGGGTATTCTGTTAAGTGAATCCATTGCCCGCATGTTGGCGCAGGTGCATGGGATTGCTTTAACTAGTGAAAACGTGATGTCTATGCAAGTAGAACCTACAAGTAGAATCTTCTAGCATTTCAGTGGATGATTTTGAATCGACGTTCGAAGGTCATACTTCATACCTTGACTTTTACAGGCCCGATTTACGTTAACTAGTCCAGAATTCTTACACTTTCTGGCCAAAGTTACGACAAGTCTCCCAGAATTCTTAGAATTCTTGTACTTTCAGGTCAAATCAGAGGTACAAACACCAATTACAATCTGTTTCAAAATAAAAATCACAATGATTAGGGTTGGGAGGGGGGGGGGCTTAGCAGCTTAGTGCTTACAGCGCTAACAAGGAGTTGTTTGGGGTTATTGGTAAGGGGTTGGTTGGGGTTAGTTGGGGTTGGTTGTTAGGCGTTGTGTGGGGTTGGTTGTAAGGGGTTGCTTGGGGTTGGGTTGGGTTAGTTGGGGTTGGTTGTTAGGGGTTGTGTGGGGTTGGTTGTAAGGGGTTGGTCAGGGTTGGTTGTAAGGATTGGTTGGGGTTGGTTGTTTGGGTTTGGTTGTTGTTGTACATCTTGCCCCCCCCCCCACACACACACAATACACCCACCCACATACACACATACTGCCCCCCTCCCCCCCACAATACACCCACCCACATACACACAAACTGCCCCCCTCCCACCACACCACCCACCCAACCACATATATTCATCCTGCCCCCCTCCCCCCCACCATAAACCCATACGTAGTGCCCCCCATCCCCCCTCCCCCCCACCATACACATGCATACATACAACCTTCCCCCTAGAGGTAACTACAGGTGAAGAAGAGAGAAATACCATGTCGTCGTGCGTAGCCCTACGTATGCCGTCGTATATACCCTACATAGCCCCATGTTCGTAGCTTGTAGTAGCCCTACGTACGCAGCCCGATGCAGCCCTACGTAGCCCGTCATACGTACCGTACGTAGCCCAAAAAATAAACTGTGGTTCAGAGTTTGGACAGACACATCCAGGATGTTAGCCATATTCTGTTATGCCCTTAAATACTTATTTTCCACAATGTAACGTGTTGATATAATACTACGGCGATCCTGTTCGCTCCCGCAGTTATGATCTACTTCAGCATTAACTCATGACGGTCAGATCATACAAAAATGCCACAAAGGTATTTAGGATGCAGAACAACACTCTCCTACACACATGGCACTTTTTCTGGGTTGTTTTGGCTAAGTTTTGCTAAATTAGTTATGCACAAGAAGGGCTAATGTAGCTAATAGCCCTATTAGGGCTAATTTGGTCCGACATTAGCCCATAACTCCGAAGCCTACAAGTGATCCCCTGAATTGCTATAAAGAAAACCCTGGACACTGTCTGCTTAGGTACGAGGTTATGGGTTGAGGTGTGAGATTGGGTGTGAGTGTTGGTGGGGGTGGGTGTTTGAGTGTGGGTGAAGGTGTAGTTGAAGGCGTGGGATTGAGTATAGTTGTATGGGTAGCTGTGGGTGGAAGTGCATGTAGGCGTGGGTGAGGTAGCCTCTAGGACACTGTCCCTGCCTCTGATACCGTCTGCTGTGTGGGATTGGGCGTGAGGGTGAAAACCCTGGGCAGCCTGGACACCATCTGTGCATGCACGAGTTTATCTCTGCTGATGAGTTGCTGACACTTTTCGTGAATTTATTTTGTAATTGTTTTTTGAAAAGCATTGACTAATTAATTCAGGTTTTTGTATTTGTTTTTGTAAATTGTTTTTTGTATTCAAGTATAATGTATCAAAATGATTTTCATTCCAAAAAGTGGCACCCTTGCACAAGCCTGCACCACGGATGATTCAGAAAGAAAGTAGAAATTCCTATCCTTACATGGATTCCTACCCTGACGTAGATTCCTACCCTGACACACCCTAAACCCTAAACCCT
Source organism: Chlamydomonas sp. ICE-L (assembly GCA_013435795.1). Lineage (NCBI taxonomy): Eukaryota > Viridiplantae > Chlorophyta > Chlorophyceae > Chlamydomonadales > Chlamydomonadaceae > Chlamydomonas > Chlamydomonas sp. ICE-L. The sequence continues at coordinate 8,100,507 of JACBWV010000364.1, forward strand.
GACTATCACCATCTCCTCAGGTACGAGGTCGTCTCTGCTGAGGAGTTGGTGACACGAGGAGAGCAGTACGATGTTGTACTTGCATCAGAGGTGAGAGCTTCGCGGTGTTCGGGCATTCAGTATTTCGGCATTTGGCTATGCGGCATTCAGCATTTTTGGCGGAGCCCCCCCTTTTGGGGGGCGGGAGCCCCCATGTTTACCCATTTGTCCGTCCATCCATCCATCCATCCGTCTGATAGTGATGAAGCCCGACACGTCAGCCAACGGTCTCGTAACTAACTCGCTTCCGTTGCGACCTGTCGCTCCCTCGCGATCACTCTCCGCCATATTTTAGCGTCGCAGGCGACGCTGCATAGAACTTGTTGCATTCGGCTTTGCTGTATTAAGCATTTCTGCATTGGGTATTTCGGCATTCAGCTTAGCATCGTTTAGCATGTTTGCATTCGGATTTTCTGCATTGGGCTTTGCGGCATTCGGCATTTTGGCATTTCTGGCTAGTTTAGCCGGACTCATGCGTCGCCATGCAACAACGGAATAGCGACGTGTTGCACAAAAAAAGGTGATGAAGTTGAAGAAAACGCTGATACAACCATATGGCTAGTCTCAATATAATGAACAAATTCGGCTGATCTTGTGTTCGTAACTCCTTGGGAGATCGAGGATAATGTACACTGTTGAGATTTCAGAATTACACACTGCTTTTTATAGCCGACCTCTCCTTTTTGGCCTCGAGCCAATTTTTGCCTAAAATGGGGTCAATTCCTGCTACTTATTTCCTAACCACTATCATTCTTTGTGTTCCAATGTATGTGCCAATTATGAGTTGGATTTCTGCTGTCCCTATGACATTCGTACTGGTTTCTCCAGCCACTTGTATATTCTCTTGGCTGCTGGTCACCAGCAATCTTGCTTTACTAAAAAGGTCCTTGTTACATGGACGTGGGTGTGGGTCTGTGGGGGACCTGGATGCATGTGCTTTGTGGCTCTGTGGGGGACACGTATGTAACTAGGATGTGCTGTGTGGGTGTGTGGGGGACCCACTGCTTTACTTGCAAGGTCTGCTGTAATGAACGAGTCTAATGCTCCACTGTCCACAAGTACTAGAGTATTCTTGCTTGGGACTAGACCTTGAAACACCCTTTCCACGTGCTTTGTATTTTATTTTATCTTATTTTATTTCCAATGTTGTTTTTATTTTATTTTATATTTATTTTCAACGTTGTTTTTATTTCATTCCATGTCATTTTAGTTTCAACTGCGTTTTTGACGAATTTACATGGTTCAAAACTTAATGTTGGGTTTTGAGGTCTGATTTGTGTCCTGGTGGATCATACCTAATATCTGTATTTGTACTAGTGGCTGGTCTGGCTGGTCTGCTGGCTGGCTGGCTTGTCTGCTGGTCCCCTCATCTTTAAGACTCATGGAGCCTTGTGGAATTCACCAGCTGCCTTGTGTGAGCCACTGGCCACGTTTAAGGAGACTCCCTGTGAGTATTTCTACTGGTTGAGCATTTATCCATTGCAGTAGTACAATATATTATGTCCCTCCCAATGTACTGTTTGATGAGTTGCATTCCTATGAGATATTTTCCCCATGGCTTTCGCTTCCCCAATGTACTTGGCAGCACGAAGACTACAGACATCTCGGTGTTCTTCATGTTTGTAATAGTGTAATAGCGGAAAGCCCCTTTCAGGGAATCAATTGGTCTAGTGGTACACCAAGTCGCTTTCAGGATGCAGGGTCGTGGGTTCAATTCCCCCTACAGTCACCCTGAGCGTTGCAGGTTGTTGTCAACCGCGATGGTAGCTTGCCCAGTTGAGGTAGAAGACCGCTCTCTACCCGCGTACGATGGGTTCTCTTAATACCACGCCCCACCAGGCGTTATCATTACCCGTGGCTTTCGCTCCCCCATTGTACTTGGCAGCACGAAGACTCCAGACGTCTCCGTGTTCTTCATTTTTGTAATAGTGTAATGGCAGAAAGCGTCTGCTATGAGTTTCTGTGGTAGGTGTATCCACACCATTTTATCTTCAAACTCATGCTGGAAGAACTCTTCTTCTTTCAACTGTTTCGGGCATGTGGTAGCGAGGGGGTTACGATTGAATGCATCAATTTCGCAAGCAATGATAACGCCTGGTGGGGCGTGGAATTAAGGGAGCCCCGTCTTGCGGCGGTAGGGAACAGGCTGCTACTTTACCTGGACAAAGCTACCACGGCGGTTGACAGCGACCACGCACACTGAATCGCACCCGTAGGGATTCGAACCCGGCACCTTAGTCGCTCTAGGAGCTCTGCCACTGAGCCATTCCTCGAACGGGGATCATCAATCCCACAACTATCTCCAAGTGAGTTGATAATTCCAGTATACTCCTCGGGCTTGCATATGTTACGAGAAACACCTTCCTCAGCCAAATCGTGGGGACTCTGTGTGTGTTTTACGTATAATAACATCTCACCAACCCTAAGTGCGCCTACTTTGCATATTGTAGGAGTGGCACCACCAATAAAACTGAATCCTCCGTGTCGCTGGTTTATGTCGGGAGACCCACCTCATGGGGTGAAAGTCCTTTCACAACTCAAAAAAACAAAAAATAACATGAATTACAGGCACACCAGGGACCAGCTAGCAGCCAGCCAGACCAGCCAGCCAGCAGCCAGCCAGACCAGCCAGACCAGCCAGCCAGCAGACAGACAGCCCAGCCAGCAGACCAGCCAGCATGATAGACCAGCCAGACCAGCCAGCCAGCAGACAGACAGACAGATAGCCCAGCCAGCAGCCCAGCCATCAGTCAGCCAGACCAGCCAGCCAGCCAGCAGCCAGACAGACAGATAGCCCAGCCAGCAGCCCAGCCAGCAGCCAGCCAGCCAGCAGACTAGCCAGCATGGCAGACCAGCCAGCAGACCAGCCAGCAGCCAGCCACACCAGCCAGCCAGACCAGCCAGATAGACAGATAGCCCAGCCAGCAGCCCAGCCAGCAGCCAGCAGCCCAGCCAGCAGCCAGCCAGCCAGCCAGCAGACCAGCCAGCATGACAGACCAGCCTGCAGACCAGCCATCATTGGGGAAGTGGCTGAAATGCAGAACTCGTGCAAAAGGCCCGATTTGATGTAGGCCGGCATCTAACTGGATGCGAGTGGTGTTCAACAGTGGCTGAAGAGGTCTGGGCTTTACCCAAAACTCTTGAACCCCATGAACACCCAAAACATTTTGTAGACAGAAGCGTGACCATGGTTTCCTCGATCGCTCGATAACTCCCAAGTTTTATACGGGAAGAGCTATAGAAGTTACTGTCGCTTGCGAGTCGGTTAAGGGGGTGAAGATCTCTGGACAGTGTGCTCTTTCAGTTAGGTACGAAAGCGAAATATTTGACCAGGCCAAGCCACGCCAACCTTCATTTGATTTGAAGTTGCCATTCTTCCCGCCTTGCGACCGCATCTGGTTCTCAAGCTAATATAAGTTGTTTTGTCTTCTCCCACCGAGTGCTGCTTGACTACTCGTCCTATGCCTACATCCTTGTCTTCATTACCTGCATATTTAAGTAGTTCGCACCTTTGTTCCCATTTGGCCGCCACCAGAACTGCCCGTTGAAGATGCCTCGAGGGGAAAAGAAAAGAGGTGCGTATAGTTTGCAGAAGCTAGAGTTCCAATACATTTCACTACCTTTTTGACAACTCTTCGCATGTAGCCCGTAATCATTCCGCACGTCTACTTACCCTCATAGATTGCGTTAGCAGAGCCTGCAGTTCCAAGACATTTCGTTGCCATACTCCGCATTTAGCTCGAAATCATGCCAAGGCTGAGCAATACCAAATAACTCACCCATTGCGTGCACCAAAAGCAAGCTATAAAAACATACCCAAGACGCTTATGGCCAGGCTTATGGCACTGAAAAACTTCTTCCTCCACTTTGTAGGCAGAGGTAGAAATAAAAGTAAAATCCCAGTTGTAATGGTCTACATGGAACCCGTCCATTTTGAGGACAGGAACAACAGCTTTCTCATGGATATTCCCAACATCCATGAGGGAGTTTTTGTTCCTGTACTGAAAATGGACGGAGTCCATGTGGACCATTACATCTGGGACTTCAAAATTTCTTTCTACCTCTGCCTGCACACGATGGGGGAGGAATCTTCCCCCACTGTGTGGGCAGAGGTAGAAATAAATGTAAAATTTTGTTGTAATGGTCCACATGGACCCCGTCCATTTTCAGGACAGGAACAACAACTTGCTCATGGATGTTCCCAACATCCATGAGGGAGTTGTTGTTCCTGTACCGAAAATGGACGAGGTCCATGTGGACCATTACAAGTAGGACTTAAAATGTATTTCTACCTCTGCCTGCACACAATGGGGGAGGAAGTATTTCAGTGCCAGAAGTGTCGGGTGTGTTTTTATAGCTTGCTTTTGGTGCACGCAATGGGTGAGTTATTTGGTATTGCTCAGCCTTGGCATGATTTCTGGCTGCATGCGGTGAGGTCGGTATGGCAAAGAATTGTCTTGGAACTGCAGGTTCTGCTAATGCTGCCTATGAGGAGAAGTAGATGTGCAGAATGATTCCGGGCTGCATGCGGAGTATTGCCAGAAAGGTAGCGGAATGTATTGGGACTGCAGGCTCTGCTAACGCTATCTATGAGGGTAAGTAGACATGCGGAATGATTTTGGGCTGCATGTGAAGTGTTGTCAAAAAGGTAGTGAAATATATTGGAACTATAGGTTCTGCTGACTATACACACCTCTTTTCTTTGTCCCTTGGGGCATCTTCAATGTGCAGTTATGGTGGCGGCCAAATGGGAACGAAGGTGCGCACTACTTAAATATGCAGGTAATTAAGACAAGGATTAAGGCATAGGACGAGTAGTCAAGCTGCACTCAGTGGGAGAAGAGAAAACAACTGCTATAAGCTTGAGAACCAGATGCGGTCGCAATGCGGGAAGAATTACGATTCAAATCAAATGAAGGTTGGCGTGGCTTGGCTTGGTCAAATACTTTGCATTTGTACCGAACTGAAACAGCACGGCGTTCGCAAATCTTCACCCCCTTACCCAACCATCCAAACCAACCAGCAGACCAGCCAGCCAGCATGACAGACCAGCCAGCCAGCATGACAGACCAGCCAGCATGACAGACCAGCCAGCCAGCATGACAGACCAGCCAGCATGACAGACTAGCCAGCAGACCAGCCAGCCAGCTAACCAGCCAGACCAGCCAGACAGACAGCAGACCAGACAGCCAGCATGACAGACCAGCCAGCCGACCAGACCAGCCAGCCAGCAGACCAGCCAGCCAGCATGACAGACCAGCCAGCAGACCAGCCAGCCAGCCAGCCAGCAGACCAGTCATACAGACCAGCAAGCCAGACCAGCCAGCAGACCAGCCAGCAGCCATCCAGACCAGCCAGCCAGACCAGCCAGCCAGACCAGCCAGCCAGACCAGCCAGCCAGCAGCCAGCCAGACAGACAGGGCAGCCAGCAGACCAGCCAGCCAGCAGACCAGCCAGCAGCCAGCCAGACCAGCCAGACCAGCCAGCCAGACCAGCCAGCCAGCAGCCAGCCAGACAGACAGGGCAGCCAGCAGACCAGCCAGCAGCCAGCCAGACCAGCCAGCAGCCAGCCACACCTGGCAGCCAGCAGACCAGCCAGCAGCCAGCCAGACTAGCCAGCCAGCAGACCAGCCAGCAGCCAGCCAGACCTGGCAGCCAGAAGACCAGCCAGCAGCCAGCCAGCAGACCGGCCAGCAGCCAGCCAGACCTGGCAGCCAGAAGACCAGCCAGCAGCCAGCCAGCAGACAGCCAGCAGCAGGCGCCCAGGCCCCCCCCCTTGGCAGCCAGCAGCACAAGCCCACGCGGCAAGCCAGGACCAGCCAGCCAGCCAGAAGAAACCACGAACCCACACCCCGCAGCCGCACAGCCACCGGAAGACCAGCCAGCAGCCAGCCAGACCTGGCAGCCAGCAGACCAGCCAGAACGCAGCAGACAGCCAGCCACGCCACGCAGAAAAGCCAGCAGAAGCGCACCCACCAGCCAACAGACCAACAGACCAGCCGAAACGCACACGAGCACAGATGACAGGGACCAGTCATCAGACCAGCCACGACAAACGCCCAGCCAAAGCCAGCCAGACCATTCATAAAAGACCAGCCAGCAGCCAGCCAGACCAGGCAGCCAGCAGACCAGCTATACAGACCAGCCAGCAGCCAGCCAGACCTGGCAGCCAGCCAGCAGACCAGCAGATAAGGGGACCAGCAGATCAGCCCAACGAGAGTATCAAGAAGATCTCCAACGCACAGCAGTTGTGGCAGATGAGGGAAGGGGTCTCGAATCAATGGTGGTGGTGGTGGTAGTGGTAGGAAATTGCCTCGGCTGCCGCATCCCCTGCATGCAGTGTGACGGAACTAGACCAATGGGACAAATCGGGAAAAGAGGCATACTTGAGATGTCAAGATAGACTAGTAGCAGGATATCCTGCTACACCCTACCACACAAACCTAACCACACCCTACCAACCCAACCCAACCACACCCTACCACACGACTACACCCTACCGCACCAACCCTACCACCACCACCACACCAACCCAACCACACCCTACCAACCCAACCACCATACCCCCCCCCCCCCCCCCCCCCCCCCCCCCCCCCCCCCCCCCCCCACACACACACACCCAACTCATACCCACACTACCACCCACATCCAACCACACACTACCACATCACCACCGTAGGTGATTGAGCATGTTCTGCAACCAGATCAATTTGTAGCAACCATTGCAAGCTTGGCAAAGGCAGCCACCCCTGAGGGGGATGGAACCGCATCTTCCAAAGGCGGCATGGTGGTTGTATCAACGCTTAACAGGACAGTGAAGTCTTTTGCAGTGGCCATAGCTGCAGCTGAGTATGTCACTGGCATCGTGCCCAGGGGAACACATGACTGGAACAAGTAGGCGACCTTTTAATGTTTCACAACTAGTCCACAGAAACTGTATTTTATTGTTTGTTGAATGTTTGGACGCCCTCATGCCCAAGGGGTTGTTGGTGGTGGGGGGGTTGGTGGGGGTGGGGTGGTGGGTGGTGGTGGGGGGGGGGGGGGGGTGATGGTGGTGGTGGTGGTGGTGGTGGGGGGGGGGGGGGGGTACCGAACGCTAGACTAATGGGCATATCAAAAAGGTAATTTGAGATGTCAAGATACTGGATTTTCAGTGCTTGATAACAGTTGCATGGTAGCAGGCTATCCTGTTACAAGTGGCACCGCATCCTCCAGAGGTGGCTTGGTGGTTGAATCAACGCTGAACAGGACAGTGAAGTCTTTCGCAGTGGCCACAGCTGCGGCTGAGTATGTCACTGGCATCGTACCCAGGGGAACACATGACTGGAACAAGTAGGTGACATTTTGATGGATTACTAGTCCACACAAGCCGTATTCTATTTTTCGTTTGAATGTTTGCCTTTGTGTCTGTCTGCCTGCCTGTCTGCATTGTTTTTCATTTCAGATTTCTGTAGGCAGGTTGAACCATTCGCCAGACCGGGATCCTTCTCACAACACCGATGCTGGTAACTTGCTGACCCCTTCATGCGTTACTTGACACTACACTGTACTCTGGAAGACAGACAGGCGGACAGGCAGGCAGGAATGACGGGTGCGCTTTAGTGTTCGCGGTCGCTTTCAACCGCCATGGTAGCTTTGTCCAGGTTAAGTAGCAGCCCGTTCTCTACCGCCAGAAGACGGGGCTCCTTTAATACCTTAGGCAGTAAACTGTTTTTACTGTAAAAACAATTACCCAAGAAAAATGGAAACGCGAACAAATCATTTTGTACATCATGTGTATTGTTTTCTTCTTCATTTTTTCATTCGTTTCTCTTACAAACGCGCAGGTTCATCACGCCGGAGGAGTTATACATGATGGCAGATGATGCGGGCTTGAGCATGGCGCAGGCTGCAGGGATAGCTCTTGGCTTCCCCCCAGGATCTCAGATTATGACTCTATCCGATGATCTGGGTGTGAACTACATAGCTGCCTTTTCCAAATCGCCTCCTACCAGTAAATAAATAAACTACACCACAGATTTCTTTTCAGCTACGAGCAGCAGCTTCTAGGCAGCTCCCCTGGCTGGTTATTCAGCCAAACCTAACACAATATTCTGCACCGTGAAGCTTACACAATCAGCTGCCCAGAACTGCTGAAACATTTGGGTGCAGCACAGGGGCTGGCTGAGGGAGCTGTCTAGAAGCTGCTAAAACAGCCGAAAAGAAAAGCCCGGAATGGAATGCCTTATTACGAGGCTCGAGGGTGAGGGAGCCAGCCCGTCTGCTTGCACTGGGGGCAACCACACCCAAGCCGATATTGAATGTTAAGCCAATATTTATGGGTAGGCCATTTTTTTTGAAGTTGTGAAAGGAATTTCACCCCAGGAGGTGGGTCTCCCTACTGGGGCCAAGCATCGCCCCCACAGTAATACGTAGAGAGAGAGTTATATTATTTCGCAATCGAGGTGACCAGGATTTCTTGTAAAACAATTAACCAGTGTACCAGTACTTCGCGTTGTAGCACCGGCCAGAGTTGTTCAGGACGCTGCGTCCCGCGTCGCAGACGCTACATCGGGGGTCCGATACGTCTTGCAGGTGCAAGGTGGGGAAGGTCCGTTGCATCACAGACGCAGCTTGAGTGGGTTAGTTGGTTGCGTCTTAGACGAGGGCTATGGGTCGGTTGCGGGTCAGTTGCGTCTGGACGCAGCCTATACGATTGGTTGGTCTCAGGATGCAGAGCTGGGGGTCCTCCTGATCAACCCTGGATGATAGCTGTACAATTGGTTGCGTCTCAGGATGCAGAGCTGGGGGTCCTCCTGATCAACCCTGGATGATAGCTGTACAATTGGTTGCGTCTCAGGATGCAGAGCTGGGGGTCCTCCTGATCAACCCTGGATGATAGCTGTACAATTGGTTGCGTCTCAGGATGCAGAGCTGGGGGTCCTCCTGATCAACCCTGGATGATAGCTGTACAATTGGTTGCGTCTCAGGATGCAGAGCTGAGGGTCCTCCTGATCAACCCTGGATGATAGCTGTACAATTGGTTGCGTCTCAGGATGCAGAGCTGGGGGTCCTCCTGATCAACCCTGGGTGACAGCTGTACAATTGGTTGCGTCTCAGGATTCAGAGCTGGGGGTCCTCCTGATCAACCCTGGGTGACAGCTGTACAATTGGTTGCGTCTCAGGATGCAGAGCTGGGGGTCCCCATGATCAACCCTGGCACCGACGATATCATGTGCCTACCCTTTTTTAGTTATGCAATGGAATTGCACCCCAGGAGGTGGGTCTCCCGACTCAAACCAGCGGCACCGAGGATTCAGTTCGAATGGTGTTGCCACTCCTACAAAAGAGTAGGCGCACTTTGGGTCGGTGGGAGATACCAACCCACAATCTAACGAACGTGCACCACTACCCCTATTGAGCACAACAGAGAAGCTCCCTGCCATGGTCATTAGAGGCAGAACCACTGAAAGTTGTCATATGCCTAGACTTCCTAGACGTCACGAAGGTGGGAATTTAGGAATTATATTTTCAATTCTTACGCATGGTTGTTAGTTATTTGTTTGGATCTGCAATATGATATATACTACTAAAGTTTAGTAGTCCGTCCGTGCGTGCGTGCGGGGCTCAGGGCTTAACTGGCAGTGGTTCCGCTTACCAGTATATGGCTAGCATTTTCCTGATGATCTGGCTCATTTTCACCTCAATCGTCAATTGCTGATCTGGCACATGACCACCCCAAACTTCGATTTTCGTCACACCCGTCAATCTACAACCTCGCTCATTTTCAAACTCAGTCCATGACGAAGCTCCTTTTACCTTCTCTTCCTTGCCTCTGCGCTTAGCGCAATCTGTGTGCTCCGCGACCTGATGATGTCTCGGCCCCCACCACAATGGGAGCCCTGCTCCCTCTCCCAAGCAGGTGTTGTCACTCGCAACAGGATCAAAGCTCTAACTGGGCGCTCATGCTGTGCGCTGGGCGGGAAAGCGTTATTGTCAGAACTGCTAGGCTACGGGACAGCCAAGCAGTTCTAACAACAAGGATTATCCCGGAGTGGGTGGGTTCGAGTCCCGTCGGACGCAAGACGAGGGTGGAATCTAGACCAGTACTGCTAGATTACGGAACAGCAGGGAAAGCGTTATTTGTTTGGACCTGCGATATGACGCTGACTAAAGGCAAGTATGATATCATTCAAATTGTACCATGTAATATCAATTGTAAATGGTAACTTCAGCCAAGTCATACGATGACATGATATCATATGATACTAGGGCAGTTACATTACATTACATTACATTACATGTTAAAGTCTACTTGACACCGCGAGGGTGTATGAGACTCTGTGCTTTAAACAAAAAGAAAAAGCACCCACAAAGCAAAAAACCCCATTACATCAGGGGTGTGTCGAGGACAAACAAACCAAACTCCCAACCACCGTTTTGGTGGCGTAGGTATTAAACCCCTTAGAGCCGGACCCAGATCTCAACCACTTACAGTGGCGGAGGTAAGAAGCTAACAAATGAGAAGTCACAAGAAGAAGAAAAAAAGGGATGATAAATTACGGTGCCACTAAGCAGTCCAGGGCTTCCTGTCTTGCTCTTCTACAAGTAGAAAGATAGTCGGCTAGGTTGCTCCAAAAAGACTTAGTGCCATTTCCATTCATAAAGGTTCTGAATGTGGAATCGCAGAATTCCACATTCCATAGGGTTAAGTTGGTATCCTCATGGACATGCCTATAAATATCTGTAAACAGCTTCTGGTAGCGGAGGCGAATATCATTATAAAAAGGGCACTCAAACATATGCATTTCATCCTCAGGTTTTTGGAACCCACACAGTGTGCCCGTCGTACCGACGGCAGGCCCCCTCCATCCCCCCCCCCCCCCCCCCCCCCCCCCCCCCCCCCCCCCCCCCCCCCCCCCCATGAAATGACTGTTGGAGGGTCAGCCACCCACTCATTTCCCATCCCCATTCACATTAGGTGGCTTGTCATCTTGCACTGTTGCCATGATCATTCCCATCACACGGACACTTGTGTGGCAAAAACACACATGTACATGCAACACCTTTGCCAACCACCCCCGAGCATGTATGCCCCCCCCCCCCCCAAGAGCAGCTTGATTCCAGCAAATCGAACACAGCGTTGTAGGAATCAATGCGATGCCTATCAGATTTACCCGAAGTGAGAGGTTAAGAGGAAATAGCATCCAGGCAGCATGTCGGGCGCTCCATTTCGCGAGCGGACCCTTCCCACCCCACCCACTCATAAACCCAAGAGTCGCTAGGTTCCTACAATGAAGACACATAGCTGCAGGAATAAATGCGTTGACCATCACGCTGAAATTATAGGGTAGGGGGGAAAAGCAGGGAGCAGGTGTCAGTCAGAGCAACGGGACCAATCTGCACACAGCGTGAAATTCCTTGGCACTGATTCCGGCAGCGAGTAGAAGCAGCTGTCTGCCAGAGCTCCGGGAACAATCTGGATCAGCGCGAAATTGTTGGGCATTGATGCCGGCAGAGAGTAGAATGGCACGCATTCCCGCCATGGCACAAAATTGGCTACCATCAGCGCGCCCAGTTCGAGCTTTGTTCCTGTTGCGATTGACAACACCTGCTCGTGTGAGTGATCAGAGCTTCCAGTGTGATTGGGGCCAAGACATTGTCAGGTCGCGAAGCAAAACAAAGAGACAACGGAGCGCAGAACTAAAGGAGTAGGTGTACGACAGATCCGCAGGTTCGAAGGAGAAGCGAGTTTTTTGAAAATTGAGGGTTGAGGTGGAAATGTGCCAGATCAGCAGTCGACGATTGAGGCGAAAATGTTACAGATCAGCAGGAAATGCTTGCCAGATAAGCGAAACCATTGCCAGTTAAGCCCTGAGCCCCGGACGCACGGACAGACAACGCAACTTTAATAGTATAGATCAAATTTAATTAAGTAGTTTTTAACATGTAATGTAATGTAATGTAATGTAATGTAATGTAATGTAATGTAATGTAATGTAATGTAATGTAATGTAATGTAATGCAATGTAATGTAATGTAATGTAATGTGATGTAATGTAATGTAATGTAATGTAATGTTATGTTGGTTCATTTTTTAAAGTTGTGATAGGATTTCACCCCAGGAGGTGGGTCTCACGACTCAAACCAGCGACACTGAGGATTCGGTTTCGAATGGCGTTGACCTACAAAATAGTAGAGTCAGCGACACTGAGGATTCGGTTCGAATGGCGTTGACCTACAAAATAGTAGAGTCAGCGTCTCAGCGACACTGAGGATTCGGTTCGAATGGCGTTAACCTACAAAATAGTTGAGTCAGCGAAACTGAGGATTCGGTTCGAATGGCGTTGACCTACAAAATAGTAGAGTTCATGTGTGGTTTTCATTACATTGTTATCATCACCTATATTATTGCTGCTTTATAGACACCTCCGTCTTTACGCTTTTACGTTTTTTGTAGCTATTGGATTCATGGAACTGTCTTCTCATCTCATTACAACTCAAATCAACTCAAAACAAGAGGGGATCAAACCTATATTATTGCTGCTTTATCATCATCAGCCATGTTCATTCAGGCCGTGACTATCAGCTTGAAATCACTCCGGTAGAGTGGACAGTAGATTAAAGCAGCGGAACAGACGCACCAATCTATACACGGAGACAAGGATAACGTTACAGACACAGGAGACCCATAAAGGGGCACCTGTGGTGAAAGGAGGCGGTAGACAGGAACCTAACAGGGTACAGATCAGACCGGAGACGTAGGTGACAGGAAGCTGCCACTGAGTCATCTCAAGATGACTCAGTCCCACGGGAAGCTGGCTCAGGAGAGCCGATAGTTCTAAGGGAGTACATAAGTAGTCACCAAGTCATAAAACGCGTGAGAGCACCGCTATACATGCTGATACTCCACCTATGACACAGGTGACATACAATAGTACTACTCCACCTATGGCACTGGTGACATAGAACTATATGTAACAAATTAAAAAAAAAAAAATCAAAGAACTCCGAAAAAAAATCGAGAGAAACTTCAAATGAAACCCGAAGGGTGTAAGGGAAGGTATGAAGCAAGGCAAAGAACCAAAATTTGCCAAGTGGATATAAGAGGACAACTAAATATCAAAGTCGGGTAACAACGGTATAGAAAACCCGATCCAGGAATAGGAACCTAATGCCAATCAAAGATAACTTAAAGAAACTCTAAATGTAACCAAAGAAACCCTAAAATGTAACCAAAAATTCCAGAATACATGTAACCAAAATTCTAGAATACATGTAACCAAAAAAAAATGGTTTAAGGAGAAGCAGTCATTCCAAACATGCGAATGAAACGCCAGAACACCATAGGATCAAGGGGCTTGGTGAAGGGGTCAGCACAGTTGTCCTTAGTGTTAACATAGGCAACATCCACCTGGCCATCCTCCACCAGCTCCTGGATATAGTGATGGATGACATCAATGTGCTTGTTGCGAGGGAGCAGCTGACAGTCATTGGCCCAGCTCAAGGACCCCAAGTTGTCACCCTGAATGGTGACCAGGTCACAAGGCAGCCCTAGATCAATTCTCAATTTTTTCAACCATTGCACCTTCGGGCAGTCTGAGACAGGGCCTGATACTCAGCCTCACTGGAGCTAACAGCAACAGTGGGTTGCCTTTTGCTCATCCAGTTCACAAGGCAGCCTCCAGCAAGCACAGCATAGCCAGTCTGAGATCTCCTGTCAGACCCATCATCAGCAAAGGATGAGTCACTAAAGACAGTAAAAGAGAAACCAGGGCTGTGAGTGTAAGTGAGGCCCAGATGGGAATGTTCTCTCAAATACAAAAGCAAGCGCTTGGCTGCAGCCCACAGGGGGGCAGTGGGTTGAGCAGAAAACCTGGACAGGTAGCTCACAGCAAAAGAAATATCAGGCCTTGTGCAGGTAGCCAGGTACAGCAAAGCCCCCACAAGAGAGAGGTACTGGCTATTAGAGGCCAGAGGTTCTCCAGGAGGATCAGTGACAGTGCACTTGGCCATGGGAACTGAAAACTTGGGTTTGGTAGCAGCAGTGAGACCAAACTGCTCCACCAGCTCAACAATGTAGGAGTGCTGGGAGAGGTTGATCTTAACACACCTGCCGTCAGAATCAAGTGTACAAGTCATGTCCAATGAAAGGAACTGGACAGGTACACCCATTTCCTTGACTTCCCACCCAGCTGCTTCCATAGCCTCGATCAGCAAGGCATACCTATGCAGCTCACTAAAAGCACAGATGAAGTCATCCACATAGGTCAGGACATAGCTCCACCCACCAGTAGAATCCCTCCTGAAATACAGAGCAGGTTCAGCTTTGCACATGGTAAAACCGTGGGCAACCAAAACCTGCTTTACATCTTTGCTCCAAGCCCTGGGTGCCTGCTTCAAACCATAAAGAGATTTAATCAGCTTGCACACAAGGGGAACATTGTCAGGACCAAGTTCATGAAAGCCCTCAGGCTGGTAACAGAACAGGTCCAGACCAGGTTCCAGCGTGGCATTCAAGAATGCAGTCTTGATGTCCAGCTGCCTCACAAACATCTTTCTATGAGTGATGGCAGCAAGGAGCACACGAAGACCTGCTTTAGAGGAGACGGGGGCATATACATCATGGTAGTCCAGCCCAGGACGTTGCAGAAAACCACGAACTACAAAACGAGCTTTAAAACGCAAAGAACCATCAGCCCCATGTTTCTTGACAAATAACCATCTGCCAGATAGAATCCTCTGCCTAGGAGGCTGTGGAGTGAGGACCCAAGTGCCATGAGCATGGAGGGAGGCCATCTCATCCTTCATAGCCTGCAGCCAGAGATCTCTGTCAGGGTTGGTAGGTAACATTGCAGCTTTATAAGAGAGTTCAGTAGAGGTAGAAATAAAAGTCCCCACGTACAAGCAGTGTACTTGTACATGGGCAGCGGGGATATCAGCAGTATCAGCAGTAACCAGTAAAGCCCCCAGCGCAGCACTCATGCGTGGTTGAACAAGGCCGGCCTCCTTTGCCTCTAAATCGTCGAAGCCTGGGTACACTAGAACACCCCAGCCATACGCAGTATCTGACCCGGACCAGTGTTCGAGGTCATCACTCACATCATCTGTGACGGCCACATCGTCGCAATGCCTGGTCCGGTATGAACCACCAGGTATAGCAGGGGGTGAAGTGATCAACAACTCCCGCGAGCTATCCGAATAGGTGGACGGGGGGTGGCGACTAGTGGGCAGTGGACCTGTACTAGGTTCCACTATGACCCGAGGCTGTCCTAATCCTACGACTTCACCGACGAAACGTGGCGCAGAGGAAGGCCCGGCGACCCCCTGCGATTCGAATAAATTAGAGCTTGAAGGAACATCAGACTCCCCCTGGCCCAATGCCGCCGCACGCGATACAGCACCATCATTACCTGGCCTGGGACGCATCGTCATCCCATGACCAGTAAAGCGGTCAACAATCGGGGTTGGTAAAGGGCCCAGGACATTGTCAGTAGTATCAAGCCCTTTACCGATGATAGCGGCAGGGGTGCGAGAAAAATACTGAGATCCATCATAGGGAAAGAGCCCAGGGATACAGTTATAGCTAAACTGTTCATAGAAGAGCACATCACGACTCTCTACCACCTGGCGCAACTTCGGAACCCAAACAAAATAACCCTTACTCACCAGAGAATACCCAACCAGTCTACCAGATAACGCCCTTTCGTCAAGCTTATTGCGCTTCTTCCCATTCACTAAGGTAACATAGCATGGGCACCCGAACACGCGCAATAACGATACATCAGGTAGAACCCCAAAGAACAACTCGTATAGAGTCTTGTCACCCTGATCGGGCAGCCGGTTACGTAGATAACACACTCGCACTCTGCTGAGCAATGTATACCATCAATAATTCATGCACAGCCCAACCGATTCTAACCACGCCTCTATACCACTTAACTAAAAAATCCTTAGCCCTATCAGAACTCAAACACTTGAAACCCAAACTCACGTAGCTAAGGCATACACCTAAGGGGGGAACCAGGGGCACAGGAAAACAAAGTTAGCAACCTGTGTCGAACCACGGAACGCACCCAGGGGTCACAAGGAGCCTAAGAGAGAAAAATATCCACCAAGATATCATGCCAAAGATCCTCCACGGCCGCTGGTCTAGGGCCAGGACGGCGTCCACTTCGGCCTGTAGCATGGGCGAAGTCCGGCGCTGCGAGACCTGGGATCACAGAAGGTGGGGAAGCGTTAGGGCGAAGGCGAGATTTGAGGTATGGGAAAAAGGAGACGAGGATGAAAGTGCAGCAAGTCGCACCTGGTGCAAAAGATCGCACCAATGGCAGAAAATCGCAAATCGCAAGGGCAGAATTCGAAAATTTATCGCTAGGATGCGAAGAGCAGAGCCGAGGCATGTAAAGGTCCTAATATCCCGCCGTCGATTATCAGTCAATCCCAAGTCCCCCCCTCTATGGCTCGACTCACCCGGTTGGGGGGTAGAGGGAGCAGCACCCGAGTGGTGCTGACCATACCCCCCTGCTTCCTACCACCTCCAGAATCTCCAGGCGTAGGTCGTCCTCCTTTGGCGAACCCTACGGCAGTGCCGGCGATCCGCCAGCTTGATAGAAAAAATTCTCCAGAAGGTAGCACAGAGCCACTAGAGCGCAAGCTCATGCCAGTAGCCAACAGTCGGCTGGGCAGAGCAAAGGGGGGGCACAGACGACGTAGACATCAGCAGGGAGCTTGGTCGGCTTGGCAAACTCCGGTATGCAGGCAGAGCCTCAAACACCGGAGAAAGGTTAGCGACGTCAGGGACGCGAGCAGATGAAGACGGGGTATCTCCACCGATGTCCAGGCTAGTCGCCGACTTGAGTCTGCACGTCACAGTCATCTACGACAGACGGGAGGAGGCGACAGACGGCAGGGGAGGAAAAGGAAGAGAAGATGGAGGAATGACCGGGGGGGGGTTACTTCCACGATGGCGGAAGGATCCTCCTCTCCGGCAGCAGAGGCCGCTGGCGCGCAGTCGTCTAGCCAATCTAGAGGAACCTGCACCCCCGTCGGGAGGATTCGGTCGCATCCATTGCTCACAATGACACTGCGGATCCCACGAGCCCATGAAACACCATTTAGTTTGGTAAGTTTCACAAGGCCGGCAGGAGACCCTCGCGGAAGTTGCATTATCAAAGCAGTGGTAGTGATGAGGAGCCCAGTAACCTATCAGCTTGAAATCACTCCGGTAGAGTGGACAGTAGATTAAAGCAGCGGAACAGACGCACCAATCTATACACAAGGATAACGTTACAGACACAGGAGACCCATAAAGGGGCACCTGTGGTGAAAGGAGGCGGTAGACAGGAACCTAACGGGTACAGATCAGACCGGAGACGTAGGTGACAGGAAGCTGCCACTGAGTCATCTCAAGATGACTCAGTCCCACGGGAAGCTGGCTCAGGAGAGCCGATAGTTCTAAGGGAGTACATAAGTAGTCACCAAGTCATAAAACGCGTGAGAGCACCGCTATACATGCTGATAGTGACGTGTCACCATTATCTTCGAATTGTCTAGCTACTCCGCTTATTAGTTGGCTCCCTGTTTTCTGTGATAGTAACGGGGTGTCTTGGACTTGGAAGACGGTAAATGCGCAGCCCAGAACTGGCTGGGAAACCCTGTAACAGTCAAATCCAATCCAAACAAATCAACAAATTACTTAGGCTGGCAAAACGGGGTTAGACAACCGAGAGAGAGAGAGAGAGAGAGAGAGAGAGAGAGAGAGAGAGAGAGAGAGAGAGAGAGAGAGAGAGAGAGAGAGAGAGAGAGCAATGTTTTTGTCTATGAGCCGAGCAGCTTCTAGGTCAGCTTCCGCCCCCAAGCCAGCAACTGGGCTACACCAAATGATTATTATGGCAGCCCCAGACACCTGATAATGATCAACGTACATGCATACACGCACAATCATTATAACACAGTTATACCGGAGGATTTTGCAGGAGAGCTTTTTCAAGCATAGCTGTATAGGTAGGGCTGTCAATACCGTACGGTATTTTCAATTACCTTACGAGATATCGTGATATACCGTACGGTATCGATACCGTAAGATATTTTTATACCCTTTTGGGGGGAAATCAGTTAAAGACCAGGGGGATATAACAGGAAATACCGTTTACACGCCCATACACTTAAAATCAAGTCAAATGAACCAATACTGAGGGAGATAGAAAAACACGGTAATATCGTGGTTTATTACCGTACGATATATCGTGATATATCGTACGGTATAAGGCGGTATAATAAATTCTCTGGCCCAGACTTGGGTGCTCCTGACGAGAATCAAACCGCCGACCTGCCGAGTGTTAAATATTATCGTAGACTACTGGACCACAGGATATGGTTAAACACGATGTATCAACCGGTAAAAACGATATATCGTACGGTAATTCCAAAAATACCGTACGCTGGAACTTTATTACCGTACGATATATCGTAAGGTACACGGTAAAATAATTACCCGGCGATATTAAGTTTGACAGCCTTATGTATAGGGCATAATTTGCATAGGGTATAATTTGCAGGTGTCCGCTATCCTGTTGACGACTGCCTTGGAGGTACAGGTTGCCTTGGCGGTCGCGTACTAACCGCCATCAGGGTTGTTCAGGATGCTGTATCCTCCCCCGCAGATGTAGACTTGTAGAGTCGAAGAATCCGTTGCGTTGCAGGACGCAGCGTGGAGAGGATCCGTTGACCAGGAGGAAGGGTCCGTTGCGTTGCAGGGCGCAGGCTAAACAATTGGTTGCGTCTCAGGCAGCAAAGCTGTGGGTCCTCCTGAAGTTCCCCAGTACCCCTGGGAAGTACCCTGACCGCCGGAACCGTACGTAGTACGTCTCGGCCTAATAGTTAACTTTCATTTTATGGTGACTAGTGCTAGTTCCGGCTTACGCCGTGGTGTTCTTAATCTCACGGCCTGAGAGTGGCTCATTACTCGGATATAACAATTTTAATTTCATTACTTTCATTTTACTTGATGACCCCGAGGTCCCTCAAGCAAATAAAACTATAGGTACCGTAGGGATGACTACGCAGACGAGCCTGTAGGGCTTATTATGAAGCAGAGATACCAGCTGCCAAGCGAACGAGTAAGTAAGCCTGTGTAAAGTGTGTACGTATGTTACAGTCCAGGGATAGGCCAAATAGGCTTAAGGGACTTGCCCAACCGTGACAAGAAGGGCTAAAAAGAAAAAGCATCGATGAACTGAACCCCAAACAATCATCTTACCGTCAGGGGCCTGAGTTCGTGCTACAGTGGTAATTTAATTACCGGTATACAATCTTATCAAGTCATCATCTCATTTGGGATGATAATTTAATTGTGCGATTCTTATCTCATTAAAAAAATGTATTGAGTATTCCTATCCTTCACAGGAACCAGGATTCATGACCAGCTTAATGCTGGAGTCCTTATCAACCAATTCAGTCCCAGTTTTCAATTTCTCGAAAATATCGTTTCTATCATCAGCGTTTAAAGGACATTCTAACATGAAATCCATTTCATATTCTACCACTCTTCTACCATCAACCACCATATCACAGCACCTGCAAATTCTGCGAGAACGAGAGGAACCCCCATCTGATTCAACATTCAAATTGTGAACTCGAAGCCGTAGTCTTGCTATGCATTTAATATAGTACCTATTACTTAATAAGTTAATGTTGGTGGAACTATGGCTTTTATCCTCTGACATCATCCAATTCGCATACGTATAGTTTTAAAAACGATTCCTTGGTTACCACCAAGATTCCTGGAGTTGACTCTGGGATTGCCAGTCAATGTCTGTTATTTTAGAGATGCCTTTATCAGTTCTTACTGAGTCAATCTTGCTCAGTGACGTCTGGTAATCTGATTAAGAATAAAACATATTTTTTCTATAAGACCTCCTATCTGAATGCAACTTGGTGACCTATGAGACCAGAATTGTTTGCTGCTATCTCTGGTTGCCTTTGTAACATTCTCTAGCAAGGCTCTTTTCACAAAATCATCGTTGTTACGGTCAACGATTTATTCCAAACGCCAATGCATTGTCTCAACCATCGATTCCATGTCGGTGATCTATTGAGTTCATTAAGGACCAAGTCGGTAGAGGTTTTATCTCAACGCCAAGAGCCCTTTTCATAAACTTACTCTGAAAAGTTTCACAATTCCTTCGAGACCATGAGAAGTAGTCATATAACCAGTACCCAGGATGGTATACGTGTCTATGTATAGGGTGTGTGTAAGCGTGAGTGGGTGGTATGTGTGTGTACAGGGTGTGTGTGTCTGTGTCTCTGTGTGTATAGTGTGAGTGTATGGGGTGTGAGTCTGGGTATGTCAACTAAAGAGGACACCATTCATCATTTCATTCCGATTGCTACTTAAATAGCTTCAGTCCTTTGGCAAATTTCACTGCGTCAAAGGCCGAAATCGGAATACAACTGATGGCGCCGCAATTGTTATTCTTCACCACCACCTGATCCTTCACATTCTGAAACATTTGCACATCCACTGCCCCCAAAAGAGTCGGCCCATTACTTCGGAACACATTGCTGCTGAGATGCACCAGTTGGTTAGGAGCAACTTCATTTATGATGAGGCCAACAGTTCCGTTGTTAGTGATCACGTTGTTATCAAGGACGCCACTACCGCCGCCACCACCTCCGATGCCAAACCCAAACAGCACTCCAGTCGAGTTGCCTGTCAGCTTGCAATCCGACATGTCCAGCACAGGCGCATTCTGTCTGCTCTCGCTCTGCACCACCACACCATCGGTCTTGTTGTTCACCAAAGAGCACTTGCGAAGCCGTGCTTTGCCACACGCCACCTGCACCAGCCCTCTCATGACTGCATCGCCACAGTTTTCAATCACGCAGTCCTCCATAACAAGCTCCTCGCCGCCGCTGTACAGCACCACCGCCTGCTTCTTGCACTTAGTGAACGTGCATGCCTTGAGCTGAGCCTTGGAGCCAGCTCCGCGCACTTCTACAGCCGCTTCACAGCAGCGCAGGAACTGGCATCGCTCCGCTTTTAGGTATGCACTATTATCAACGACGATGCCAGCTGAGGCAGCCCGCTCCTTGTCTGGCCCAAACCAGCAGTCAGCCAGACTGCAGCGTGTTCCACTGTCATTTATTGCAATGCACGGTGAAGTCGGCGAGGAGAAGACACAGCCACAGGCTCGTAGCTGAGCTTGATCCGTGAGGAAGATACAGTGGTAAGTATCACTATCCAGTAAATGTGGGACCACAAGAGCCAGGTCCTCCATCACGACAGATATGCCAGTCACGATTGCAATGTGATTGCTGCTGAAGTGACGTTGAAAGGGTCCTGGTCTGGATTGGCCATAAATGAGCGTTACCTGGCCAAGGGAGAGCAAACACTTATGAGCATCATATGAAGAGAACGGCTTCTGGTATGATGGTTAATATAAGTCGTCCGAGCCGACTAATGTTGGTGAGATTTGTACTGCCTATACTTCATGTAGGCATTTTCCCGTTCAAATTTGAATTTAGATAGCTCATCTGAAAGCTCTTGATATCCTCTATCGCAATATGCAATAACAATAACTTTCCAACATACGATTTTTTTTCAATTGGAATTAAAGTAGGCTTAAGCTGGGAGGATGACAAACGGAACATATCTGGTACCCCCCCAGAAAAGTTGGAAGAGTCAAAAAAGGGGGGGGGGGGGGGGGGGGGGGGGGGGGGGGGGGGGGGGGGGGGGGGGGTACCCCACCCCACCAAATTTAGATAACACCTAGCCCATGTTGCGGCAAATCATCTCCTTTAGTAACCTGCATTTTCAAAAACCCAGGGAATGTTGTGGATTGTTTTTAAACACGACCTGAACACAATTACAAACTTAATCCTCCTGCTTAGGCAAGCAAATTCCTTGCTTCATTTCTATACAAAACCAGAGTGGCTCCCATCACAATCCAGCAAATGATGATGGTGATGGTGATGATGAAGATGATGATGATAATGTTGAGGATGATGATGATGATGATGATGATGATGATGATGATGATGATGATTACAGAATTCCTGTTGCCCTACCGGACTCCAAATATGCCCATGGCTTGACGGATTCAAGGGGGATTAATGCACACCAGGAACAGTAACAGAAAAAGAAACAAGTCAGTGCTCCTTACCTCAGGCTCTCGAATCCCTGTATTTGTTTTCTGCCCATGCTCGTAACGGGGGGAAGCTTCTGACGCCATCGTCCTGCCACCTAATAGTTGGAGGCTATAGCGCCTTCTGGCAGTAGGCACACCAAGCAATACAGGCACAGTTGGCACTTCGAGCCTAATTTGGCACTGCATGTACTTCCCAGGCTGTAGTATCAGAGTCCACCCCGAGCTCCCAGCGGGTGGTGGGGTTGAGCAAACATACTCCACCGCATCGGACAGCTGTACAAAGTGCCCGGCCTCATCAAGATCAACGATGCGGACTGCCTCCTTGAACAAAACTCGAGTCCAGCAGCTCAGCGAGGAAGGGTCGATGCGACTGGTTGTTTCGTGCATCTCTCTCAGCCGCTTAGTTGCAGCTGCTGCTGCCTCCTCCACTGATTGCTTTGCTGCTATCTTAGAGCTTACACTATCACTTCTAGCAATGTCTCTCATGCGCATGGCCAGTGTGTCCGCTAGAAAACCCGTAATCGTGGGTGGGTTGTCATGGGCTGTGAAGGTGTTGTACAATTCATTGCACATGCCTTTAGCGCCGCTGTCTGCGTCTGATCTCAGCATGGGCAGCACCAACGCCTCTGAAGCACGAGCAGCTCTCACCCTCTCCATCAGCTTGCCCTGTACAGACTTGCACTGGGGATCTCCGTTCATAACTGAGAGAACAGCGATTTGGTAGTGTGCCTCCGGCACCTTCCTCCCTCCCTCATCTGCCAAGCTCAGAAAGTGCTCAAAGTCTTTAATGGCTGCAATCGCCCATTCCTCCATGAGCTCCTTTCCTCCCCCTTGTTTCATTCCGTTCCGCCCGACCCTACCTGCCTGCTGGCTCATCCAGGTTGAGAGCTGTTTATTGGCTGCCCGCCCCCGATCCTTGACTTGATTAGGTGATACACTGCTGCCTATCATGTTCAACTTGAATACTGCCCTCCAGTAGTAGAAGATGGGCTCATTGGGAACCAGGCTCACCAATTGCTCAGACGCCCGCAGTGCTAAGTCCCATGCCGAGCTATTGCCATGAATAACACAGAGCAAGAAAAGCAGGCCGTAGGCATCATTAGGAGCTAGCTTCAGGCCTTCGGTACAAGCCTTCTCAGCCCGTTCCACCTGCAGTCTATTCAGCTGGAACATCCCCAACACCAACAGGGCATCTGCAGGGTAGGAAGGCATAGCGGCATTGATGGCGGCTTGGTACGGGTACAACACGTCGTCGCCCGCTGACGCATCGACCATCCAAAACCCAGAGAAGGGGTCACCATCTCTGCAACTGAGACGCAGTGAAGCGGCCAGAGTACAGACAGCAGGGATGCTCCTACCACAGACAAGATGTTCCTCTCCCATGAGCCACAGTCTCCGAGCCTCTACCATTCGTTGTGCCACTCTGCGTTGCCCCTCCGACTGAAGCTCCATTGCTCCTTCCACCATGGCCTCCAGCTGCATCACATCACTGAAGAGACCCCCCAGACCGCTGCGCCCCTTAGTTTCCTCCTTCTTTGCTAGCCTAGATGCCTCTGCTGCACGCTGGGCAGACTCAAAAACCTTATCAAACAACTGTGGGATCGCTCTGTTTGTGGGATCACCATTTACCAGGCTTCTTCCTAACAGTGTGTACTCACCCAGAGGCCTGTGCAGCAACCGCTGTACTTCTTCGGACTGTACATGCGTGAGGCTGTACATAGGCCTGTACCCAGGCTCTGTTGCTGACTCTGTCTTGTGTGCGATGGATTCTCCCGCATCCCCATTGCTCACATGGGCATGCAAACCTGGAAATAGTCTGTCACCATCCATGTCCCTATGCAAGCTCCCAGGGTCTACCTCTGACTCTGTTTTGTGTGTGTTGGGGTCTCCCCTGGCGGCCTTGCTCCCATGGGCCAGCACATCTGGAAACAGTCTGTCACCATCCATGTCCCCATGCATGCTCCCAGCCTCTGCCTCCGACTCTGTTTTGTGTGTGATGGGGTCTCCTGTGGCTGCCGTGCTCCCATGGGCCTGCAAATCTGGAATCAGTCTGTGCATGTCTAGCGCATGCGACAAGCATGTACATGACATGTGACAAACTTGTACTGCACACATGACGAACATGTATAGCACTAGAAAGAAACATGTATAGCACAGGAAGGTAACATGCACAGACTCTGTTTCAGTCATGCTCCCAAGCTCTGACCCGCGCTCTGCCACGCGTGTGGCAGCCCCAGGCTCTGTCTCTGACTCTGTGTCGTGTGCGATCAAGTCTCCCGCCCCCCCCTTGCTCACACGGACCTGCACATCTGGAAAGAGTCTGTCACCATCCATGTTCCCATGCATGCTCCCAGGCTCTTCCTCCGACTCTGTTTTGTGTGTGATGGGGTCTCCCATGGCGGCCTTGCTCACCCCTCCTGTGGTAGCCCCAGGTTCCTCACCGGGATGCACTGCCTCCACGGTTCCACAGACTAGCAAGTCTGGGTACTGGCTACTCCCAACAGGTGGACTGTGAGTGAGGTCGACAAGCCAGCGAGGCACATTTCCAGCCATGGTGGGCACTGACCCGCTTGCATCCAAGACAGGTCTCAGCAGCCAGCTCTGCACCTCCCACCTGTTGCGCCAGCCACCCTTCGGGAAAAGCACACGAGACATGACAAACAGATGCAGCACCTCCTGCACATGAACCTGCAGCACAAGCGGCACATAAGATGTACACGTACCTAATATGAGTATATTGCACATGTGACACGATCTGCACCTCTCTCCTGTTGCGCCAGCCACCCCCCGGGAAAAGCACACGCGACATGACAAACAGGTGTAAATGAACCTGAAGCACAAGGATTGGATTGTTACTCGTTTTGCAGCCAACTCTGGGCTGCTCACCAGCTTTCAATTCCACGTCCCGCCGTGCAATACACACAGAGTAGAAACCAGTGAGCATACTTAGCGGATTAGACAGTTTACAGACTTGTCCAGGTCACCCTGCAGCACAAGCGGTACACAAGATGTACGCATATCTAATATGAGTGTATTGCACATGTGACAAGCATTAGCATGCAGCACAAGCGGTACACAAGATGTACACGTATATAATATGAGTGTATTGCACATGTGACAAGCATCAACCTGCAGCACAAGCGGTACACAAGATGTACACTTATATAATATGAGTGTATTGCACATGTGACAAGCATCAACCTGCAGCACAAGCGGTACACAAGATGTACACGTATATAATATGAGTGTATTGCACATGTGACAAGCATCAACCTGCAGCACAAGCGGTACACAAGATGTACACGTGTATAATATGAGTGTATTGCACATGTGACAAGCATCAATCTGCAGCACAAGCGGTACACAAGATGTACACGCATCTAATATGAGTGTATTGCACATGTGACGAGCATCAACCTGCAGCACAAGCGGTACACAAGATGTACATGTATATAATATGAGTGTATCGCACATGTGACAAGCATCAACCTGCAGCACAAGCGGTACATAAGATGTACACGTATATATTATGAGTGTATTGCACATGTGACAAGCATCAACCTGAAGCACAAGCGGTACACAAGATATACACGTATATAATATGAGTGTATTGCACATGTGACAAGCATCAACCTGCAGCACAAGCGGTACACAAGATGTACACGTATATAATATGAGTGTATCGCACATGTGACTAGCATCAACCTGCAGCACAAGCAGTACACAAGATGTACACGTATCTAATATGAGTGTATCGCACATGTGACGAGCATCAACCTGCAGCACAAGAGGCACACAAGATGTACACGTATGTAATATGAGTGTATTGCACATGTGACAAGCATCAACATGCCAAACAATGGGTTAACATATATAATATGAGTGCATTGAACATAAGACAAGCATGTATACATGGTAAGCGTGACAATCATGCATATATTTCACTATACAGATGGGGTATGTATATACTGATTTTCCACGCAATTTACTTAGGACATTGACAAACACTAGTATACCACCACCACCGCCACCACCATACAACGCATTAGTATACAGATTATTTGTCATCTTGATATATATATATATATATATATATATATATATATATATATATATATATATATATATATATATATATATATATATATATATATAACTCCCCCTTGATTTCATCAAGCTGCGGGCACATTTGGAGTCCATTAGGGCACCAGGAAAAATGTCATCCTCCTCCTCCTCCTCCTCATCGTCACTTTCATCATCATTATCAGCATCACCCTCACCCTCACCACCATCATCATCATCATCTTCAACATCAACATCGTCATATTCAGCCTTGACACCCATGTATAGGGTGCGGCAAATATACATATTTGCACTGACCAGATATATCTATATATACAAAACATATTTATGTTATATTTATCATAGATGCAGTTACTTCAGATAGACATCAGAACTCCCTTCATTATTTAAGCGGTCTGCAGTATGATATGGTGCCCTATGCCCTTCCCATCAAATAAGATTTTGATTTTGTAAAGGTGCCCTATTCCCCTTATTAAAAACCCAGCTTTGCTCATAGATAGATAGATAGATAGATAGATAGATAGATAGATAGATAGGGTCTTTGCCTCACCCTACCCATGTATGCCTTTGAACTAGATAAGTACTTGGTGCAGTCCAGGGGTAGACCAAATAGGCTTAAGGAGCTTTCCCAACCATGACAGGAGGGGCTATAACGAAATATACCGATAGCAAAACATATATATTTGACCCCCTTTTTAGTTCAGAAAGTGGGTTACCTGGTATTTTTACCCTTCATTATTTAAGCGGTCTGCAGTATGATATGGTGCCCTATGCCCTTCCCATCAAATAAGATTTTGATTTTGTAAAGGTGCCCTATTCCCCTTTTTAAAAACCCAGCTTTGCTCATAGATAGATAGATAGATAGATAGATAGATAGATAGATAGGGTCTTTGCCTCACCCTACCCATGTATGCCTTTGAACTAGATAAGTACTTGGTGCAGTCCAGGGGTAGACCAAATAGACTTAAGGAGCTTTCCCAACCATGACAGGAGGGGCTATAACGAAAAATACCGATAGCAAAACATATATATTTGACCCCCTTTTTAGTTCAGAAAGTGGGTTACCTGGTAGCTTCATGGCGTTAGGTCTCCTCCAGGGACAGAGTCCTGGTAGCTTTAGTAGATCCACCCTGGGGTGTTTGGAGGGCAGCACCCCTCAAGAGCTGGGGGGTTCTGGGGTATCAGGTAGCTAACATTCTGGGGTATCAGGTAGCTAACATTCTGGGGTATCAGGTAGCAAACATTCCGGCGAAATTGGGGTCTCAGGTAGCGTTCGGGGTAGGTAGCGTGAAAACAAAAGTCTGCCTTGTGTGCTTGGGTGTGAATGGTGCTTCAGACCACCCCAACATGTGTACATACATGTGAAAAGAAGAAAAAGTGTGTGTACCTACCTTCAGCTTTGTCCCCCCCCCCCCCCCCCCCCCCCCCCCCCCCACACACACACATACATACCTTCAGCTTCGTCCCCCCCCCCCCCCCTACCCCCCACACACACACCTTCAGCTTTGTCACCAACCCCCCCCCCCCCCCCCCCCCCCCCCTACCCCCCCACCCCCACCCACCCACCTTCAGCTTTGTCCCTCCCCCCCCCCCCACACACACACACATACATACCTTCAGCTTCGTCACCAACCCCAACCCCCACCCCCACCCCCACCCCTACCCACCCACCCACCCACCCACCCACACCTTCAGCTTTGTCACCAACCCCCACCCCCACCCCCACCCACACACCTTCAGCTTTGTCACCAAGCTTGCGAACTGATCCTTGGTCAGATCATTTTCAGTTTCCGCTGCCACAGCCGTTGGCATCCTGTCATCAGCAATGGCTTGCAACACATCCACCACGAGCTGCATGCTGCCATCCGCGACATGCGCTCCGCCGCGTGCAGCTGCTGCTTCCTGAGATAGCAGAGTCAGTAGCTCCAGGTGGTAGTTCTTCACTGGAACTGGTAAGAGGGCGTGAGATGCCATGACCTTCAGCATTCTGCATGAGCAACAGTGATATTTTGTATTATTATGGAATGGTATTTGTATGTGTATATAATATATATGTATATATGTATATATATATATATATATATATATATATATATATATATATATATACATATATTGCGGATATGTTGTATACCAAATATTTTGTTAGCAAATCTGGAAAAAAGAAACGGCATGGAAAAAAACGACATGGAAAAACGACATGGAAAATTATCTGTAATTCCAACTCTGACTTTATTTTGGCTACGCTAGGCCTTGACGACTGGAGCAATAATGATAATCTGTATTATTAAGGAATGGTATTTGTATGTATGTATGTAAATATATATTGTATGGAATATTTTGTTTGCAAAGATGGAAACATAAACAACATGGAAATCATATGTAATTCCATCTCTGACTTTATTTTGGCTACGTTAGGCCTTGACGACTGGAACTTGTAAGAGGGTGTGAGATGCCATGACCTTCAGAGGTCATCACCCTTAGGATGCCAGGCGTGCTTGCTAGATTGGTGAGTGACCAATACATACAGCTCAAAATGCCAGGCGTACTAGCTAGGCTACCAGGTGTGCGTGCTAGCCAGATTGGTAACTGACCAATACATACAGCTCAAAATGCCAGGCGTACTAGCTAGGCTACCAGGCGTACTAGCTAGGCTACCAGGCGTGCTCGACCCAGAATGTAAGAAAGATTGCGCAGAGCGATTATTAATGTTTCCATCCCCTCAAACTCCAGACCTAGAAATCGTGCAGAATGATTATTTTCGTTAAGGACCGAATCCTCAATAAAAAACAGGCCACGAGGTGTGCGTACTTGCTACGCTGACAAGTGACCTATATATACACAGCTCAAAAAAAGCAATGCAATCTGCCATTGACAGATTACCATCTGCCATTTACAGTGATTCAAGCAGTTATCTTTGTTCACTTCCAGTGATTGTTTTAAGGAAATGAACCAGTGTCTTTACGTAGCACCATGGTGCTCCAAGCACTGGCTATGAGTCTCCTAAGTACACATTCAATTACCTAAGGCGGGATGGAAGGTGGCAATCATATCAAAGGTGAGATTCAGTTGTGAGGCATTGAAGTGCTTTGCAACCTGTTTTTTTCAAAGGAAATGAGCCAGTGTCTCTACGTAGCACCATGGTGCTCCTATCTAGCAGCCTTCGGCGTACTACTAGCAGCTTTTAGGCCCCCCCAAATCAACCCCAATATACTCTTATATAGCACCCCCAAGTCAAATTCAGCACTTGTGCTACAAGTAACACCTTCAAGAAGCCCTTTTTCTAAGAAGTCCACTTCATACAAAAAACACAACCGTATTCACTCCCCGTTTGTATCCCTAGGCCATTTCATTACCCTAGGTCACTTGTCAGCCTAGCTAGCAAGCACATTTCTCATCCTAGCATGCATACCTGCCAGCCTAGCACGCACACCTGTCAGCCTTGCACTCGTACCTTGGCGCAGACAACATCGATATCCATGCCGCTAGTTCTCACATGAATCACAATCACCCCTAGGACACTTGTCAGCCTAGCTAGCGCACCTGGCAGCCTAGCATGCACACCTGTCAGCCTAGGGTGCATACCTGTCAGCCTAGCATGCACAGCTGTCAGCCTAGGGTGCATACCTGTCAGCCTAGCACGCACACCTGTCAGCCTAGGGTGCATACCTGACAGCCTAGCATGCACACCTGTCAGCCTAGGGTGCATACCTGTCAGCCTAGCATGCACACCTGTCAGCCTAGGGTGCATACCTATCAGCCTAGCATGCACACCTGTCAGCCTAGGGTGCATACCTGTCAGCCTAGCATGCACACCTGTCAGCCTAGGGTGCATACCTGTCAGCCTAGCATGCACACCTGTCAGCCTAGGGTGCATACCTGTCAGCCTAGCATGCACAGCTGTCAGCCTAGGGTGCATACCTGTCAGCCTAGCATGCACACCTGTCAGCCTAGGGTGCATACCTATCAGCCTAGCATGCACACCTGTCAGCCTAGGGTGCATACCTGTCAGCCTAGCATGCACACCTGTCAGCCTAGGGTGCATACCTGTCAGCCTAGCTAGTGTACCTGGCAGCCTAGCATGCATCCTTGCCAGCCTAGCTAGCACACCTGTCAGCCTAGGGTGCATACCTGTCAGCCTAGCTAGTGTACCTGGCAGCCTAGCATGCATCCTTGCCAGCCTAGCTAGCACACCTGTCAGCCTAGCTAGCGCACCTGTTAGCCTAGCATGCACACCTGTCAGCCTAGCTAGCGCACCTGGCAGCGTTGCCCGCTGTGGGGTTGTTGGCAAACCTCTCTTCAGCAGGAGGCCGCAGACCATGCCTAAGCGTGTTGGCGCAGACAACATCGATATCCATGCCGAGTATTCTCACATGAATCGCACGGTCGCCAAGGTCCACATGACTGGGTGTGTGTGAGAGTGTGTGTGAGAGAGTGTGTGTGTGTGCCTGGGTGTGTGAGAGAGTGTGTGTGTGGTTGTGTGTGTGAGAGAGAGTGTGTGTGTGTGTGTGTGTGTGAGTGTGTGTGTGAGTGTGTGTGTGTGAGTGTGTGTGTGAGTGTGTATGTGTGTGTGAGAGAGTGTGTGTGTGTTTGTGTGTGAGAGTGTGTGTGTGAGAGAGAGTGTGTGTGTCTGAGTGTGTGTGTGTGTTAGTGTTTTGCTTCCTGTAGTTAGGTTGGAAGACCCCCCCTGGGTGATGTTTTGTGGCCTTGTATTGGGTCTTTTTATTTTGAGTATTGCTAGACCACAAGCCCCCCTTGGTACCATCAAGCTGCAAATGTCCAAATGCCTGCCATGGAGTTGAGAAACATGATCTTTTTGTATTTGACCTCACTAATTTTTGTTTTATGTGAAGCTAAACCACAGACCTCTCTTAGCACCATCAAGCCATTTAGAGTCCAATAAGGCACCTGGATAATGTATCCATCCTTGTCCTCATCCTTATCCCGATCTCCAATCTCATCTTCCTCATCTTCATCCTCATCCTTATCTTCCTCATCTTCATCTCCATCCTCATCTTCATCTCCATCCTCATCTTTATCCTAATCTTCATCTCCATCCTCATCTTCATCTCCATCCTCATCTTCATTCTCATCTTCATCCTCATCTTCATCTCCATCCTCATCTTCATCTCCATCCTCATCTTCATCTGCATCCTCATCTTCATCTCCATCCTCATCTCCATCCTCATCTTCCTCATCTTCATCCTCGTCCTCATCCTTGTATTCATCTCCATCCTCATTCTCATCTTCATCCTCATCTTTATCCTAATCTTCGTCTCCATCCTCATCCTCATTTTCAATACTGGCCTGCCTACTAATACTGAAGAGATAGTCTGGGTTTTCTTAAACTGTACCTTTCCGTATCCCCATCTTCATCCTCATCCTGGCCTGCCTATTAATACTGAAGATGTATTCTGGGGTTCCTTAAACTGTTTCACAACTGTAACCATCCTCATCTTCATCACAAACCTGTAGGAAACGGCAACATGATATCATTTGATATCATGTCATCATATGATATCACATGATGCTGGCAGTCTGCCTGGGCTAAAGTTGTCATTTATAGACAATATTATATGATGCAATTTGAATGATATCATATGATATCATACATGCCGTTTGTCAAAATCGTATGATATGCTGGTCCCTACAAAAATAATGATAACTCTGTTAGGGAATCATCCACATCTTCATCCCCATCCTCATCCTCATTGCCAATATTGGCCTGCCTATTAATACTGAACATGTATTCTGGGGTTTCTTAAACTGTATCTTTCCTCATCCTCATCTTCAACCTCATCACCATCCTCATCCTCATCGCCAATATTGGCCTGCCTATTAATACTGCACATGTATTCTGGGGTTTCTTAAAGTGTATCTTTCCTCATCCTCATCTTCAACCTCATCTCCATCCTCATCCTCATTCTCAATACTGGACTGCCTTATAATACTGGAGATATTTCTGGGGTTTCTTCAACTGTTTCAAAACGGTACCCATCCTCATCTTCAACTTCATCACATACCTGTAGGGAACGGCAATATGATATATTGATATCATATGATGCTGGCAGTCTGACTGGGATAAAGTTACCATTTATAGGCAATATTATATGATGCAATTTGAATCATATGATATCATACTCGCCTTTCGTCAAAATCATATGATATGCCAGTCCCTACACACCTTGGGTTGAACATGGGGCTCTTCTTCAGCTCCTCTGTTAGGGACTCTACTTGACTTCGCGTCAGAGGCTCATCTGTCTGTACGAGCATGTCAATATCACTACCTCTCCATTGAGTCCCCTTGGCGATGCTACCATCGATGAAAGCTTTGGCGCCACTCCCAAGAGCTGCATCAGCAGCTTCTTGAACTGCGTGTCACGTATGCAGTGTGTGTGTGTGTGTGTGGGGGGGGGGGGGGGGGGGGGGGGGGGGGGGGGGTGTGTTTTACATTCTAGCTGGTTAAGGCGTAGCCAAATAGGCTAAATGGATTAGTGTGTGTTTGGCACCACTCCCAAGAGCTGCATCAGCAGCTTTTTGCACTGCGTGGTGGTGGTGGTGGTGATGGTGGTGGAGCTGCATAAGCAGCTTCTTGTACTGCGTGTCACGTTTGCATGTGTGAGTGTCTTTACAGTCTAGCTGGTTAAGGCGTGGCCAAAAAGGCTAAATGGACAAGTGTGTGTGTTTGTGGGTGTGCATGAAATATATGTGTGTCAGTGTCTTTACATTCTACCTGGTTAAGACGTAGCCAAATAGGCTAAATAGACTTAACCAACCTCACTATTGGAAATGGCTGTAAACAAAACAGGCTCTGGTGAAAGGAATCCCACCAAATCCTAAACTGCGAGCAACGTATTTTCAAAGTATGCTTTATGCTAAATATACTTTACAAGAAGGCAAGGTGAATATCTTCGGAGTGGAAATATTATTATGGTGTTCTTTGCTTTGTTGTGAATCAACTACTACACATAGCTTTTATTCATTTTATTTTATTTATTATATTTAATGTATTTTATTTCCAGCAACTAGCAGCAGCTTCCAAGCAACTCCATTGACTGCCAATTCAGCAAAATCTGACGCAACGTCGTGCGCCTCGAAGCTGACACAATCAGCCGTCCTGACCTGCTGAATTATTTGGGTGTAGCACAGTGGCTGGCTGAGGGAGATACATAGAAGCTGCGAAGAAAAGCCGAAAAGAAAAGCCCTGCTACTGCTGTTTTGGCCGGATATCTACGCAAGGTAGATGGGCATGCCCCATGTCGCGCGGTTATCCGAGCCCAGGCGCAGTAGCGGTCTGCGAAAGCAAAACCCACAGTAACCTTCCCCAGTGCAAGCGAACAGGAAGTTCCTTCAATCTCACGCCCCATGGCAAGGCGAATTTTTCCAATTTCCAACGCTGATACTGCTGCTGCTGATGATGATCATCATCATC
This sequence comes from Chlamydomonas sp. ICE-L, assembly GCA_013435795.1. NCBI lineage: Eukaryota > Viridiplantae > Chlorophyta > Chlorophyceae > Chlamydomonadales > Chlamydomonadaceae > Chlamydomonas > Chlamydomonas sp. ICE-L. The sequence continues at coordinate 8,134,191 of JACBWV010000364.1, forward strand.
ATGACCATGATCATGATTACAAAAAATATGGTGCCCTGCCTGACTCCAAATGTGCCTGCAAGAGGGAGAGAGAGCATTGCACTAAAACATTGCTCCCAGGCTATCCTACCTGCATCCGTGACAAGGCTGTGGCCCAAAACAGTGGAATCATACGTCACATGAGCCTGTAGACCTTCACTAACAAGCTGGAATTGCAGGGCCTCTTGCTCGCACACAAGTTCAGAGAGCTGCATGGGGCAAGTCCCTTTGACCTATTTGGCCTACACCTGAACTGTAACATACATGGGGTCAGATAAGGAGCCTGGGGGACCTGAAGTGGTTGATGAGAATTACATGGGGTCAGATCAGGAGCCTGGGGGGCCCGAAGTGGTTGATGAGAATTACATGGGGTCAGATCAGGAGCCTGGGGGGCCTGAAGTGGTTGATGAGAATTACATGGGGTCAGATCAGGAGCCTGGGGGGCCTGAAGTGGTTGATGAGAATTACATGGGGTCAGATCAGGAGCCTGGGGGGCCTGAAGTGGTTGATGAGAATTGCATGGGGTCAGATCAGGAGCCTGGGGGGCCTGAAGTGGTTGATGAGAATTGCATGGGGTCAGATCAGGAGCCTGGGGGGCCTGAAGTGGTTGGATGAGATTGCATGGGGTCAGATCAGGAGCCTGGGGGGCCTGAAGTGGTTGATGAGAATTGCATGGGGTCAGATCAGGAGCCTGGGGGGCCTGAAGTGGTTGATGAGAATTGCATGGGGTCAGATCAGGAGCCTGGGGGGCCTGAAGTGGTTGATGAGAATTGCATGGGGTCAGATCAGGAGCCTGGGGGGCCTGAAGTGGTTGATGAGAATTGCATGGGGTCAGATCAGGAGCCTGGGGGGCCTGAAGTGGTTGATGAGAATTAGCATGGGGTCAGATCAGGAGCCTGGGGACCTGAAGTGGTTGATGAGAATTACATGGGGTCAGATCAGGAGCCTGGGGGGCCTGAAGTGGTTGATGAGAATTACATGGGGTCAGATCAGGAGCCTGGGGGGCCTGAAGTGGTTGATGAGAATTACATGGGGTCAGATCAGGAGCCTGGGGGGCCTGAAGTGGTTGATGAGAATTACACGGGGTCAGATCAGGAGCCTGGGGGGCCTGAAGTGGTTGATGAGAATTACATGGGGTCAGATCAGGAGCCTGGGGGGCCTGAAGTGGTTGATGAGAATTGGTGAAGGGAGGTCGTAACACTGCAAAGGTATTGGGTCTTAGGCACCCTTTGCTGCGACCCACGCATGAGAGATGCACACTTGTAGATAAGTGCTCACCATGAGAGGTGTACTCAGGTACATAAGTGTTCACTCCTGCATGACAAACTTGAAGTTAAACTAACCAACCAACCCTCCTTTCTTATGTTGGGTCCCCCTATTGGCACCCTACCATTCCGCCCTTTAGAATAGGTTTATATTAGGTTCAGATTATGTTTGGCAACCCTATCATGCATCCTTTAGACCCTAAAATAACAACTTGTATGTCGTGAGTTCTGCACACGATTTAAGCAAAATTGAAAGGGTGTATTTGCAAATATGCACCCTGTATAAATGCACCCTTTCAAGCCCCATTAAAGGGTGTCAAAGGCTCAGCAAATCAAAAGCGCAGTTCATCGAGTGCTTGTTTTAGCTAGGGAACGGCAACTGTTATTCGTGTTTGAAAAACCTATATTAACTTACATTATTACAGTGTCACAATAATATTAGTTTTTCAAATAATTCGAAATTCTGGTGAGACGGCTCGTCCGACTAATATTATATAATATTATGTTGTCACTAATATTATATTACATAGCCAACCCAGTTATAGGCCCTCTATCTGATCCTAGCAGTCTATAATTATTATCTCAAATATTAGAGGTTGGGCAAGTCCCTCTAGTCTAATCGGATACCCCCTGGATTGTAACATACATACATGCATGTTTTGTGCTGTAAGCAGCCATGCGTAAATCAAGCCACACATGTACATTATTGTTTTTTGTCAGATCTATCAGTAGGGGGTGCCTGCTGCATCTTATCAACCTTGAAGCAACAGTTTAGACTGAATATTTGGGGGTCTTTGACACCCTTTGCTGCACCCTTCCCACATGCAGGGGGTTAGATCAGGAGCCTGGGGGACCTGGAGTGGTTGGAGGGTCTTTGACACCCTTTGCTGCACCCCTCCGGCACTCTTCCCACCCATAATGCACCCTTAAGAGCAAAATAGAGGGGTGCCATAGACCATGGGGATCTTAGCACTCAGAGGTGAAATTAGCCTGCCACCATTTCACCACTAAATAAATGGCGAGTTATTATATTGAGTGGTGCAGGACTATGCTACACCACAAAGACTACAACACACTTCCTAACATAAGAAAAACTTTCTGGCCAAAAACAAAATTTGAGTTGCTTTGGTATGGTCAAGCTGCGGCCTGGGCACATTTGGAGTCCAGTTGGGCACCAGGGCAGTGCATTTATCACCAACACCATAAGCAGCAGCAGTATATCTGTCTGAGTGGGATCACATTCTTGCCCCATTAGGGAATCAGACCCAAGCCCTGTTTCTGCACTTCCCCACCTCATATACGATGTTATTATCAGGCAGGCTTACCAACTTGTTCGCTTGGCAGCTGGTTCACTTGACCAAGCTATGAAGGCCTATCTCTCAGATCTGAGAGTGGGAAGTGTTACTGAACGAACGAAGAGAATTCACGTGGTTTTGACATACCGGTACCAGGCAATTGCAGCGAACTCTGGATTTTTTCGCTTTAGCCCCCTCTGGACCCCCCAGGCTGAAGCCCTAACTATCTAAGTTCCCCTCGTGTCTCTCTCGGCCGGCCGTCCGTCTCTCCATCCATCCATCCATCTGTCTGACAGATGTTCAGGCGTTTGAACGATTACGACCACCTCCGCAACCAAACATTTTGCTCATAGTAGGAGTGCGCATGACTAGAGTTATCAGCATCGCAGTGGTCAAGATCCTTCGTAAAATGTGTTCAATTTGTGTAGCTCTATTCGGCTACGAGTAGCTACTTGCTCCACTACTTTCGAAACTCCCTGCCGGTGACTGCTAAAGCGTTTTCCATGTCGCTTGCGACACGCTCTTAGAATTTGTCAATTTCAGTTGGCTGTAGCCCTCCTGCAAAATACGGTACGCATCATCAGACCCACCTTGCCAGGACCGAGCACTCAAGCAGAGAAGGAAGGGCACCTCCTTGCGACCCCAATAATAACCTTGCCCAAGGTACCGGTAGTTGAAGGAACAGGGCCTGACCAATGTCGGTGCGGAAACAGGAGACTAAGTTGCTGCATAAGCTCGACTCTGGGAGCGAGGTTCCGCTTTGTTGTTGTAGAGTGGCAAGGGAGGATAAATCAAGAAATGACAAGAGGGGTTAGCACTCAGAAGATAAGAAGCCAAGTCATTTGACCAGACAACTTACGGCATACAACCCTGCCCCCCCCCCCCCCCCCCCCCACCACCACCACCACCACCACACACACACGCACAGGAAATTTCAGAGTACTAAAACCGAGCATTTCGACTGTCTCGGAACCCGGGGGGCAGGCCCGAATCAGATACGCATGAGCGCGTGCACAACAGGCGCACGGCAATTAACCTCCGACAGTCCGATAGATCTCGCAGAGTCGCAGGTCGCCAGAAGAACAAGAGATCCGACAGAAGGCAACTACAGTATCAGCAGGAGTAGTAGCAGCGTAATAGTGACACTCAGCGATCGGGAAATGGAGAGGAACGCGCATTTTCAACTCAAGGGGACGCGAACCTTGGACGACAGCCCAAGGTTCGCGTTTTCTGGCTTGGTCAGGTTGGGGCATGAGCGATGAGCATGCTGCTGAGCTGATTAGCTCAAACACGTCTGCAGACAGGCTGGCCATGGCTACCTGCAAATCCCACCATGCCCTGACCTGATAGCGCCAGGAAGGCAGCGCACGTGGGGCGCCCAGTTCTCCGAATTGGCTGCCTCCAAGATTGGCTGCTCCTCCTTCGCGCGTTTGGTCAACAGATACTCCTGGAATCGATGGTCAAAGTTTCTGAATGATTCTTGAATTCGGACGCTGATGCTGCATGTTCAAAGGCTACTTCTTGGAGGCAGCCAATCTAAGAGCCAACTGAAGCGCCCCCCCTGGATTTGCCTGAAACCCGGTACCCGAAAGTTGCTGTGCCCCCTGAGATTGCTGTGCCCCCTGAGATTGCTGTACTTGGTCTCACTGTGTTACTGGCACTGATCTGTGCTGGTCAGACTAGGGTCACTTGATGTGCCCCTTGGCTGTACCCTAACCCCGACTGCCGGTATCTTGACTGTCGGGTACTTGGGCTTTGACCCTGCCCTTTGTAATTGTTCGTTGTGTTCTCCTTTGATTGTTCTCTTTCCCGCTCTGACAGGTTATCTTGCCCATCACAGTGAACCACTGCGGAAGAGATTCTAGTTCTCGATGTATTCCTACACGAAGGACATCGAGAAGCTTAAGGTAGATAAGTCGAATATCCAACCTTGGACTTTTGCCATTGAGCTGGCCCTCTCGCACTCTGGTACTCGGAGCGTTCTCCAGCCCAGGGAGCAGAAGGGCAAACACTGGACGCGCAGACCCGCGCCTTCAAGGACAGACCCTCGAACCCCCCCAGGCCACAGCCTAAACCTGGGGCCATATGCGAATAAGCGCTCTACCGCTGGAGCTGGGAGTTCCCATCGTGGTGGAGGTCGGCAGGAAGGTATTGGGGGTGACTCTGCTAGCTTTTCTCGAGCAGCAGGAGGTCACCCCTACCCGGGTGAGTCAGTTTCAGTCGTGAAGCAATCGGCCCAAAGTATAGCTGTCGCGATTTTGCCCGCTAGTGACTCTGACGAGGAGGAGGTTTTTGCCATTTCTGCTGATCTGAGTATGGAAGAGGTCCAGGCCGCGATTCAACAAATGAATGCGCGTAGGGTAGTAGTTTCTGCTGCGCGAAAACTTAGGATTGCTGAGGCTTCTGTCGCGAAACAGGCTGCCATTGAGAGGGAGTTATTTGCTCTCTTAGAGCAGACTAAGAGGGAATCGGAGGAGGCAGCAGCATTAGACGCTGATCAGGTGGGATCGGAGGTTTCTGACGTAGTCCCAGAAAGGATTATCGACAGAAGCACTCAGGCGTATAGGGACTTAGACGAGAAAGCGCGATCGATTATGTTGAGTTCGGTCTGCCATGCCTTGCAGTATGAGTTATCTCATTACGCCACAGCCCAAGAGATTTTTGATGTAGTCTCTGACTGGGAGGAGGAATCCAGGGCCTCCACTGCCCCTCAACTTCGAGTACAGTTCTCGAAGATAGAAATGACAGCGGCCCAGAGGCCGAGTGACTATTTTCTTGCTTGCAAACAACTGTGCGAGAAGCTTGAGAGTGCTGGGTGTGAAGTTAAGGAATCCGAATCTGTGCAGTGCATGATTAATGGGGCGGTCCATGAGCGCTTCAATATTCTGCTTTCGCACTATGCGCACGTTCCTGTCGGAACCTTGGAATTCTGGGAGGTTACTCGTAGATTTGTCAGTGAAGACACTTCGCATATGACTTTGCCTGAAGCCCACCCTTCCTACCCACCTTACTTAGTCAAACACCCTGCTGCCCTGCCTGCATACGCTGCGATGGGACTCTCTGCTGCTGGACGTGGTGGAGCTGCTGGAAGAGGTGGAGCCGCTGCTGCCGTTGGTACTGGCCGAGGTCGCGGTAGAGGTCGCGGTGGAGGTGGTGGATCTACAATCTGCTCCTTCTGCCGCAACCCCGGCCATACTGACGCAGTCTGCTGGAAGAAGCACCATGACTAGGCACCTGCTGGTTGGAAGTGGGTTGCTTTCAAGCCACGGGACACCGTCCCCAAAGCTGAGTATGAAGCTCTGCTTGCTCTGCACCATATGACCCTTTCCCAGGCCCATAACTAGGAACCCGGCCCTATCCTGCTAGCTTGCAACACGAAGTGGGCAAAGAAAGGATTAGTGGATGCTAGGGATGTCGTGTGGTATTTAGACTCAGGAGCTGGCAGCTCTATAACAGGCTCCAGGCATTTGTTCACCAACTTCGTGCCTTCCAATAGTGCACCATCTGTGAGGTTTGGTGACGGTGTAGTCAAACAGGCCGTGGGTTCGGGGACTATCATCTTATGTGGGGATCAGCTTCATCAGCCTATCACACTTCAGAATGTCTTACTTATTCCAGGATGCCCTGTAAACCTTCTGTCGGTACATGCCACCGCAAAGTCGCAAGACTGTAATGTTACTTTTACTGCTAACCTGTGCATTGCGACTAGAGGATCTGATATCCTCTGGTCAGTCCCAGCCTCCTCTAACGGAGTTTATCACTTTACCTCGCAACCATGCCAATCATGTGCTGCTGACCACCCCTGTGCCCCTGCTTATGCCTCTATTCAGGTTGAGTCACCACCTGCAAGGACTTCACCTCCTCATCCACTAGCTAAACTTTGGCATCGTCGTCTAGGTCATCCTGGTTACACAACGTTCCAAAGGTTGGTCAGTGATGGTTTGGTGGAGTCCTTGCCTGTGAGCATGACTCAGCTGAAATCCTTGCACAAGGTCCCTTGCAACGCTTGTTGCTTGGGTAAGGCGGTTAGGTTGCCTTTCCCTCAGGTGGCCACGAGGGTGGTCGTCGCACCCTTGCAGGTTTTGCATCTGGATATTATGGGACCCTTTTCAGTGAGGGGAATGAACGGGAAGTACTATCTGTTAGTGTTATGCGATCAGTTTTCTGGCTTCGCTGAAGTTGCTGCGTTAGCTAAGAAAGGTGAGGCTCCCTGGGTAGTCCAGGCTATCATTCTCCGGTGGAGCGCGCTGCTCCTCGGTAGGCCTTTCGGTTGTTTGCGATCTGATAGGGCAAAGGAGTTTTTAGTGGGTTGGTTTGAAGATTGGCTCGTTGAGATGGAGGCTACGCATGAGCTGTCGTTGCCTTACACGCCGCAGCAGAATGGTACAGCAGAACGGTATAACGGTGTAGTGGGGGACATTGCTAGGACTCTTCTCATAGAGTCTAAGTTACCCAAGTCCTTCTGGCCTTATGCCTTTTACTGTGCTTGCTACCTCCGTGACCGTCTACCCACTAGTGGAGGCGCGACTCCTCACGAGCTCTTCTTTGGGCATAGGCCTTGTGTGTCTTTGTTACGTGTTTTCGGTTCTCTGTGCTACGTTACGCTGGTGAACGGGAAGAAGCGGAGCAAACTAGGCGAGAGGAGTGTAGAGGGTCGTTTTGTGGGGTACAGTCGTCTGAGCAAGGGTTATTTGATATGGGTACCGCTTTATCACCAGATAGTTGAGTCGCGTGACGTGCAGTTCTTCGAGGAATTTGATCACAGTTTCGTTCCTGGTCATACTCCATATGACGGGACTTCGTTAGTAGCTGCCCCTCCTCCTGTCACGAGTGATGTATCGATTCTAGCGGAGGTTTCCCTACCGATCCCCAGACCTTTAGGTGCTGTAGTAAAGACAGGAATGGTGCTTAGGCCCAGACCTGCGGCTTTGCGTGATATACCTGGCGTCGGTAAGAAGGGTGGAGTAAACGGTGTGCCTCATATCAGCTTGAAATCACTCCGGTAGAGTGGACAGTAGATTAAAGCAGCGGAACAGACGCACCAATCTATACACGGAGACAAGGATAACGTTACAGACACAGGAGACCCATAAAGGGGCACCTGTGGTGAAAGGAGGCGGTAGACAGGAACCTAACAGGGTACAGATCAGACCGGAGACGTAGGTGACAGGAAGCTGCCACTGAGTCATCTCAAGATGACTCAGTCCCACGGGAAGCTGGCTCAGGAGAGCCGATAGTTCTATGGGAGTACATAAGTAGTCACCAAGTCATAAAACGCGTGAGAGCACCGCTATACATGCTGATACTCCACCTATGACACAGGTGACATACAATAGTACTACTCCACCTATGGCACTGGTGACATAGAACTATATGTAACAAATAAAAAATAAAAAAATCAAAGAACTCCGGAAAAAACAAATCGAGAGAAACTTCAAATGAAACCCGAAGGGTGTAAGGGAAGGTATGAAGCAAGGCAAAGAACCAAAATTTGCCAAGTGGATATAAGAGGACAACTAAATATCAAAGTCGGGTAACAACGGTATAGAAAACCCGATCCGGGAATAGGAACCTAATGCCAATCAATGATAACTTAAAGAAACTCTAAATGTAACCAAAGAAACCCTAAAATGTAACAAAAAATTCCAGAATACATGTAACCAAAATTCTAGAATACATGTAACCCAAAAAATTGGTTTAAGGAGAAGCAGTCATTCCAAACATGCGAATGAAACGCCAGAACACCATAGGATCAAGGGGCTTGGTGAAGGGGTCAGCACAGTTGTCCTTAGTGTTAACATAGGCAACATCCACCTGGCCATCCTCCACCAGCTCCTGGATACAGTGATGGATGACATCAATGTGCTTGTTGCGAGGGAGCAGCTGACAGTCATTGGCCCAGCTCAAGGACCCCAAGTTGTCACCCTGAATGGTGACCAGGTCACAAGGCAGCCCTAGATCAATTCTCAATTTTTTCAACCATTGCACCTCCCTGGCAGTCTGAGACAGGGCCTGATACTCACTGGAGCTAACAGCAACAGTGGGTTGCCTTTTGCTCATCCGGTTCACAAGGCAGCCTCCAGCAAGCACAGCATAGCCAGTCTGAGATCTCCTTTCAGACCCATCATCAGCAAAGGATGAGTCACTAAAGACAGTAAAAGAGAAACCAGGGCTGTGAGTGTAAGTGAGGCCCAGATGGGAATGTTCTCTCAAATACAAAAGCAAGCGCTTGGCTGCAGCCCACAGGGGGGCAGTGGGTTGAGCAGAAAACCTGGACAGGTAGCTAACAGCAAAAGAAATATCAGGCCTTGTGCAGGTAGCCAGGTACAGCAAAGCCCCCACAAGAGAGAGGTACTGGCTATTAGAGGCCAGAGGTTCTCCAGGAGGATCAGTGACAGTGCACTTGGCCATGGGAACTGAAAACTTGGGCTTGGTAGCAGCAGTGAGACCAAACTGCTCCACCAGCTCAACAATGTAGGAGTGCTGGGAGAGGTCTATCTTAACACACCTGCCGTCAGAATCAAGTGTACAAGTCATGTCCAATGAAAGGAACTGGACAGGTACACCCATTTCCTTGACTTCCCACCCAGCTGCTTCCATAGCCTTGATCAGCAAGGCATACCTATGCAGCTCACTAAATGCACGGATAAAGTCATCCACATAGGTCAGGACATAGCTCCACCCACCAGTAGAATCCCTCCTGAAATACAGAGCAGGTTCAGCTTTGCACATGGTAAAACCGTGGGCAACCAAAACCTGCTTTACATCTTTGCTCCAAGCCCTGGGTGCCTGCTTCAAACCATAAAGAGATTTAATCAGCTTGCACACAAGGGGAACATTGTCAGGACCAAGTTCATGAAAGCCCTCAGGCTGGTAACAGAACAGGTCCAGACCAGGTTCCAGCTTGGCATTCAAGAATGCAGTCTTGATGTCCAGCTGCCTCACAAACATTTTTCTATGAGTGATGGCAGCAAGGAGCACACGAAGACCTGCTTTAGAGGAGACGGGGGCATATACATCATGGTAGTCCAGCCCAGGACGTTGCAGAAAACCACGAACTACAAAACGAGCTTTAAAACGCAAAGAACCATCAGCCCCATGTTTCTTGACAAATAACCATCTGCCAGATAGAATCCTCTGCCTAGGAGGCTGTGGAGTGAGGACCCAAGTGCCATGAGCATGGAGGGAGGCCATCTCATCCTTCATAGCCTGCAGCCAGAGATCTCTGTCAGGGTTGGTAGGTAACATTGCAGCTTTATAAGAGAGTTCAGTAGAGGTAGAAATAAAAGCCCCCACGTACAAGCAGTGTACTTGTACATGGGCAGCGGGGATATCAGCAGTATCAGCAGTAACCGGTAATAAAGCCCCCAGCGCAGCACTCATGCGTGGTTGAACAAGGCCGGCCTCCTTTGCCTCTAAATCGTCGAAGCCTGGGTACACTGGAACACCCCAGCCATACGCAGTATCTGACCCGGACCAGTGTTCGAGGTCATCACTCACATCATCTGTGACGGCCACATCGTCGCAATGCCTGGTCCGGTATAAACCACCAGGTATAGCAGGGGGTGAAGTGATCAACAACTCCCGCGAGCTATCCGAATAGGTGGACGGGGGGTGGCGACTAGTGGGCAGTGGACCTGTACTAGGTTCCACTATGACCCGAGGCTGTCCTAATCCTACGACTTCACCGACGAAACGTGGCGCAGAGGAAGGCCCGGCGACCCCCTGAGATTCGAATAAATTAGAGCTTGAAGGAACATCAGACTCCCCCTGGCCCAATGCCGCCGCACGCGATACAGCACCATCATTACCTGGCCTGGGACGCATCGTCATCCCATGACCAGTAAAGCGGTCAACAATCGGGGTTCGTAAAGGGCCCAGGACATTGTCAGTAGTATCAAGCCCTTTACCGATGATAGCGGCAGGGGTGCGAGAAAAATACTGAGATCCATCATAGGGAAAGAGCCCAGGGATACAGTTATAGCTAAACTGTTCATAGAAGAGCACATCACGACTCTCTACCACCTGGCGCAACTTCGGAACCCAAACAAAATAACCCTTACTCACCAGAGAATACCCAACCAGTCTACCAGATAACGCCCTTTCGTCAAGCTTATTGCGCTTCTTCCCATTCACTAAGGTAACATAGCATGGGCACCCGAACACGCGCAATAACGATACATCAGGTAGAACCCCAAAGAACAACTCATAAGGAGTCTTGTCACCCTGATTAGGCAGCCGGTTGCGTAGGTAACACGCGGCGAGGAAGGCATAGGGCCAGAAGGACTTAGTGAGCTTAGACTCCAAGTGAATGCTCCTAGCTACGTTCTGAAGGACCCCATTGTACCGTTCCACAGTCGCATTCTGCTGAGCAGTGTAAGCCATGGACAATTCATGCGCAGCACCAACCGATTCTAACCAATCCTCGAACCACTTCACTATAAATTCCTTAGCCCTGTCAGACCTAAGACACTTGAAAACAAATCCATGCAGCTGAGTCATCCATCTGAGGATGGTAGTTTGAACTGCTAAGGGAGCTTCATCCCTGGTTTTCAAGCACAAGACCTCAGCATAGCCAGAGTATTGGTCAGTGAGACACAGAACATAAAACTCCCCACGCAAGCCCCTAATATTAAATGGCCCCATGATGTCCAAGTGAAGGCGTTGTAATGGGGCACGGATCCTAGTTTTGCTTTCTTTAGGAAAAGGGATACGTTTTCCCTTTGCCTTCTGACAAGCATCACATGGGATCTTAGACAGTCTTTGCACCTGCTGGAGAGTGAGGGGTAAGTTCTGAACCAAACCCTTCCTTACAAGGTTGTGCATGGCATCATAGCCAGGGTGACCCAGCCGCCTATGCCACAACCATTCAGGAGTGGTAGGGATCACAACTCCACCATCCTCATCAACATCAAGAGCAAAAGCTGGATAATCTTCAGCACCATACAAACGGCCACGAGGGGTGTGACAAGGCCTACATGCAAACTTGTACACACCATCACTGGAGGCAGGGAAAGACCACAGAACAGAAGAGCCCTGTGTGGCAGTACAACTAAGACTATCAAAAGAAATCTTGCAGTTGTGAGCATGGGCAACAGCATTTACTGACATGAGGTTCACCGGACAGTGTGGGATGTAGAGAACATTGGTTAAAGTGATTGGTGTTGGTAACCAATCACTACATAACACAATAGAACCCTGACCCACAGACCGTTGAACCACACCATCACCAAATTTAACTGCTGGCCCAGTCTCAGAAGCATGAAACACAGTGAACAAAGACATATCACCCTGTGATTGACATCCCAGCTCCAGAATCAACATGCCAGACACCCTCAGACAGGCTCGGGCTGCAGACATTTGAAAATTTCGCAGTGCAAGAGAAAAGGACAGAGCGTACCTCCTATTTCTTGTCCAAAGCATACCCATCAATCTGAGCCTGCAAGGAGGCCAGCTGCCGCGGAGTAAGCACACCTGGAAGGGCCAAGGCCATGGGCACCGGATTGGTAACCGGTGCACCAGGCTTGGTCTTACGCAGGTGCGGATGCTTCGTGAAACAGCGATCCTCCTGAGTGGGTCGTCTTGCTGAGGCATGGGCCCCAAGTGCAATCCAGACGTCCGCTTGTTGGAACCAGAACCCTGAGAACCAGATCCCTGCCCACGCTGAAATCGCAGCATTGGCAGGAACCTGGGGAGCGTCCCGGGACCAACCAGGATGCCTGGAGTCGGACCTGGGGAGAGCAATGTTCAAAATGTCGAGAGACCGATATGCCTCCAGACAAGACCAGTAATCTACAGTCTGTCTGTTAGCCAACATCATACCGTACTGGATCCGCAGCGATTCAAATCGGATCAAACGGATCCCATTCACAATGGTTTCCATGGCGTGGCGCTGAGTGACAGGATGTCCAGCACTGCGGAGGTCAGTGCACAGACTGCGAACCATGCGAAAGAAATCATCGACACGGTCAGAAGGGCCCATGTGCGCATTATGAAGTTCGATACGCATGAGAGGGACTCTAGAGGCAAGGGCATCAGACTGCGTCTTCCGGATATCCAAAAGTATATCCCGAGGGGTGGCAAAGTCCTGGTATACCTTGACCATATCGTCCTCCATGTTCGCGAGCATCATAGTTAAGCACATGAACTCCTGACGTTCGAGAGGCAGTGCACTGAACCCCAACAGTGCAGGATCAAACCGAGACTCACCATGAATGGAGGGTATTAGACCCAGCTCTAATCGCAGAAGGGACAGGAGCCAAGGACCTACGAATGTCCATGAAATACTCCGCAGCAAGACCAGCGTCAAGAGCGCGCTGGTCGATCTATGTTCCTAATCACAGGAATGGACCTCGCAACACTCATAAGCAGCTCGAAATCTGGGCTAACAGGACACAGAGGGACAGGCACTCTCACAAACTGATAACCAAGCTTCTCGTGCTCACTACGCCTCGTACCACCAAAGGAAACACCATGATCTGGGGGATACAGAATCCCAGAAGTGACTGGACCAAGAAAAGAACGACACCTGGTACCAAGCTCAGAGAAAGCCATCACTCGGCGATGCCTCAGCTTCACACTAACATTTGCCATCGTAGCCTGCATATCCATCCGACCGTACAAAGAGCAGTTCAAGGACTCACCATCCCGTCGATCCTCGGTTGATCAGGCGGTAGTCCCGCAAGGTTCAAAGTCGGAGGAGATCCACCAGTGAGCAGATGCTCCCAAGATTCGCATGACCGCGTATGCAGCATAGGAGGAGGGCCAGGGGCAGGAGGCAGCTCCACCGGCGGAGGCGGAGGGGGTTCCAGGGAGGCACCAGCAGCAGAGGTGCGTGCAGAGGAAACAGCAGCCTCGCGAGAGCGAGTGTGGTAGCCAGGGAGGCCACGCTCCATGGGGGCAGATGCAGAGGAAAAAGAAGCAAAGCCCTTCAAGAAAGTGGGCTTAGCCACCTCCGGGTAAGCCGGGGGAACAGGCTCAAAGGGAGGCGCCGACGAAGGCTGAGGCTGATACACAGGCGAAAGCTCTCGATTAGGCATCTGCTGATCAGGCAGGCTCATACACCGGCGAAACAGCGGAAGTCTCAAAGACACGAGTGGCAGCAGCAGATGGGGTCACGCCACCGAAGTCAGCACTCGTAGCACTCTTCAAGTCCTCCTCATCATTCAGTAGTAGTAGAGTAGTCTTCATCATAATTGAAGGGGACGCAATGAGGCTGCGGGTCTGATGCACAACGGATGATCTGTGTCTGTACACAACACAGCTTCATCAGGACATCCTCAACATCAGAGGACAGGCGTCGAACATTGAGAGAAGGAACCGTAAAGTTGGAGGATTGATCGGGGGGGGTTACTTCCTTGATGGCGGAAGGACCCTCCTCTCCGGCAGCAGAGGCCGCTGGCGCGCAGTCGTCTAGCCAATCTAGAGGAACCTTCACCCCCGTTGGGAGGATTCGGTCGCATCCATTGCTCACAATGACACTGCGGATCCCACGAGCCCATGAAACACCATTAAGTTTGGTAAGTTTCACAAAGCCGGCAGGAGGCCCTCGCGGAAGTTGCATTATCAAAGCAGTGGTAGTGATGAGGAGCCCAGTAACCTATCAGCTTGAAATCACTCCGGTAGAGTGGACAGTAGATTAAAGCAGCGGAACAGACGCACCAATCTATACACGGAGACAAGGATAACGTTACAGACACAGGAGACCCATAAAGGGGCACCTGTGGTGAAAGGAGGCGGTAGACAGGAACCTAACAGGGTACAGATCAGACCGGAGACGTAGGTGACAGGAAGCTGCCACTGAGTCATCTCAAGATGACTCAGTCCCACGGGAAGCTGGCTCAGGAGAGCCGATAGTTCTAAGGGAGTACATAAGTAGTCACCAAGTCATAAAACGCGTGAGAGCACCGCTATACATGCTGATAGAGGCAGAGGCAGTTATGCAAGAGGGTAGTGCCCCTGTAGCCTAGCCTGGAGTGGTGAGTGGGGTGGGGTGGGTGGAGGGAAGGGAGTGTGGGGTGGAGGGAAGAGGGGAGTGTAGAGGAGGGAGGGAGGAGGGGAGCCCCAGTGCTTTCATTGAGGCAGAGGCAGTTATGCAAGAGAGTAGTGCCCCTATGACCAAGCCTGAAGTTTTGAGAGGAGTGTGTGTGTGTGTGTGTGTGTGGGGGGGGGGGGGGGGGGGGGGGGGAGGCGAGGGGATGGATGGATCGTTCCTCATCATGTAAAATATGAGATAAAATAAAAACATACCACTGACATCATGCTCTTCTGGCTTGGCTTGGCTTGGGCCTGGCTTGGACCTCGTTGACATTTGTATACCACTGACATCATGCTCTTCTGGCTTGGCTTGGCTTGGGCCTGGCTTGGACCACGTTGACATTTGTATACCACTGAAATCATGCTCTTCTGGCTTGGCTTGGATTGGGCCTGGCTTGGACCACATTGACATTTGTATACCACTGACATCATGCTCTTCTGGCTTGGCTTGGCTTGTGTCAGAGCGGGAAAGAGAACAATCAAAGGAGAACGCAACGAACAATTACAATGGGCAGGGACAAAGCCCAAGTACCCGACAGTCAAGATACTGGCAGTCGGGGTTAGGGTACAGCCAAGGGGCACATCACGTGACCCTAGTCTGACCAGCACAGATCAGTGCCAGTAACACAGTGAGACCAAGTACAGCAATCGCTGACACTCCACCTAGGTCGACACTGTCCTACTGTCAAAGACCAAAACACACTCACATTAGTTCAGCCACTGTTTAAGCTATTTTCTAGAGGCAACAGATTGAGAGCACGTAACTATTCAACTGGTCTATTGCTCATTTGCACTCAGAACGCAGTAATAGCAAGAGGTACAGCCCAACCGAAAATCCTCACTTTGCCTGTATGTTTGAACAGGTGCAACAGCGTCTAAAATGACCTAAGTGGCTGAAGTACAGTAACATCAAACTTGATGAACCGTACACAATTAACTACACAACAGTGTGCACATCCTGGGCTCTCAATAGCTCCAGGAACAACCCAAACCAAACCCAGACAGATCTCATTGGCAGAGAGTCCCTGCCGTATTAGAAATTCCAAAATAAGGAAAATCCAATCCCCGAAACTGTAAGAAATTATTTCTCACAGTGTACACACACCATATTCAGGTATGTATTAATATCCCTCCAAATACCCGGGTTAACCTATCAGTCTCCACCTAATTCACCAACAAGAGTGAATTAAGGGAAAACCAAAAAAGGAAAAAATCCTATTAAAAACCCACATGGCAGTGCAATCCTGCGGAAGGGCTAAACCGAATTCCGACGCAGGTACAAGCAAACCTAGGACTGCTGGTCATAGCCATGGCAGCCATAGGCACACGTTACACAAAGACCAGGCCTATGAGAGGCCAGAAAACTGGGGGAAAACCTAAAATGTTCAACCTACAATAACAAAACCATAAGGAAGAGCTAGGATGAGGCCTTGGCCTGGGCCTTGGCCAAGGAAACCATGCCATGCAATTTCATGAACTCCCAGAATAGGGCGGGAGTTAGGGGCTTGATGAAGGGGTCCGCCTTGTTGTCCTTGGTGTTGACGTAAGTCACAGCCAAGCGCTTATCCTCCACCAAACACTTGATGTAGTGGTGGATGATGTCGATATGCTTCGCCTTGGGCTCAAGCTTCCAATCACCAGTCCAGGACAAAGCACCCTGACTGTCACACTGGATAGTGACCAATGTGCAGGGCAGACCCAAATCATTGCGGAGCTGCTTAATCCATTGGACCTCCCTAGCAGCATTGGAGAGCGCCTGGTACTCTGACTCAGCAGTACTAACAGCTGGGGTGACCTGACGCTTGCTAATCCAGTGCACCAGTGTGCCACCAACCAGGATGGAAATGCCAGTCTGTGACCGCCTGGTCACCTTGTCTTCACCGAAGGAAGCATCACTGAAAACTGTAAGGTCAAATAAATGGGTGTGTGAGTAGCACAGGCCCCAGTCCTTGTGAAGCTTGAGGTACAGGAGTAGGCGTTTGGCAGCCTTCCAGTGCGCCCTCGTCGGTACAGCAGAGAACCTAGACAGACAGCTCACGGCATAAGCGATGTCAGGTCTGGTGCATGTGGACAAGTAGATAAGGCTACCCACAAGTGAGATGTACAACTTGTTGTTGGGCAACAACACACTGTTGACAGCATCTCCAGTCCAGGCACCTGCAAGTATGGGGATAGTGGCATTGCCCTCATGGGCCTTGCACTGATTGAACCTCTCCACCAAAGCAGTGATGGCGTTATGTTGTGACAGGATGATATGAGTGGTCCTACCCTCAGCATCCAACGTGAGTTGCATGTTTAAGGATAAGAACTGCGCACAAGTAAGCTCCTTCACCTCCCAGCCAGCACGGCGCATAGCCGCCAGTAACCTCTCATACAAGACAAGGTCATCAATACAGATCCACAAATCATCCACATATGTTAAGACATAGCTCCAGCTTCCATCAAGTTCCTGCTTGACAAACAAGGCAGGATCAGCACGAGAGGATCTGTAACCCTCCTTCACCAGAACCTTCCGGACCTCTCGGCACCACATGCGAGGGGCTTGCTTTAACCCATACAGGGACTTGACAAGCCTGCAAACAAATGGTACCCCGTCAGAGTCAAGTTCAACTAAACCTGCAGGTTGGTGACAGTAGAGCTCCAGATCCTCATCCAACAATCCATTAAGGAATGCCGTCTTAATATCAAGCTGCCTGCAAAACATTTTACGATGAACAGCAGTTGCAAGGAGGATGCGGAAAGTTGCTTTGGAAAAGACTGGTGCATACTCCACATCAAATTCCAAGCCAGGGCGTTGATGAAACCCTTTGATGACCACGCGGGCCTTGTGCCGTTCAGGCTGACCATCAAGACCATTCTTGATGGTGAAGATCCACATGTTGGGGAGGATCTTCCGCTTGACACGAGACGCAGGTGTCAGGATCCAAGTGCCATGAGCGGCAACAGAGGCCATTTCATCTTTGCAAGCGATGATCCAAGCGTCTCGATCAGGGTTGTCTGCTGCGGTAGCAGTCTCATACGTAAGGTCAGTAGTAGATGAAATAAAAGCAGCATAAGGAGCTGCTTCATCATCAGAGGCAAGAGCAGCAGATAGACCTAACACCAGATCATCGTCCTTACCCTCTAACTTCGAACTTCGTAATCCCGGTCGAGGGCGAAATCTTGCTGGGGCATGTCCTTGAACAAGCGGAGAGTCTGAGTCGGAATCAGAAGCTGAAGTACCATCATACGAACCAGTAACAGGGGTGACAGGCTCAGGGGCCAACTCACCATCAGAATTCGAAGACGGGACTTGAGGAAGGCCCTCTCCAGGGGTCAGCAATGCAGCTCTACTTCCCAATGAAGTCTGCACCAGTGAACTCCCGGTCAAGCCTAGTCCGGTAGGCTGTCCTCAACCCGGAATATCATGACCCGTAGCTACACACTCCAACGATGACACACTCTCACTACGAGTGGTGCCCCCCCTCGAGTTGTCTCGACTAGCTAGATCACCAGATGCATGGCCTACTGAAAGACTATTGGGGCCGTGGAGGGTAACCAACTCACCTTGCTCAAACAGAGGATTGTCCAGCACGGACCTAGTCACGAGAGAACCAAGACTCCCGATCAACGGGGTCACTTGGGGCTGCGCTAACTGTGGACTCCCCGTTGCACTGAACAGAGGATTATCTACAAGCACCGGAATGCAACTAATAGCACCACCATCCCCCACTAAAGCTCTAGAGCTGGGGGACGGGGGGTCAACAGGCAAAAAGTTTCGCTTACTTGAGATCTGAGGCACACCGTTTACTCCACCCTTCTTACTGACGCCAGGTATATCACGCAAAGCCGCAGGTCTGGGCCTAAGCACCATTCCTGTCTTTACTACAGCACCTAAAGGTCTGGGGATCGGTAGGGAAACCTCCGCTAGAATCGATACATCACTCGTGACAGGAGGAGGGGCAGCTACTAACGAAGTCCCGTCATATGGAGTATGACCAGGAACGGAACTATGATCAAATTCCTCAAAGAACCGCACGTCACGCGACTCAACTATCTGGTGATAAAGCGGTACCCATATCAAATAACCCTTGCTCAGACGACTGTACCCCACAAAACGACCCTCTACACTCCTCTCGCCTAGTTTGCTCCGCTTCTTCCCGTTCACCAGCGTAACGTAGCACGGAGAACCGAAAACACGTAACAAAGACACACAAGGCCTATGCCCAAAGAAGAGCTCGTGAGGAGTCGCGCCTCCACTAGTGGGTAGACGGTTACGAAGGTAGCAAGCACAGTAAAAGGCATAAGGCCAGAAGGACTTGGGTAACTTAGACTCTATAAGAAGAGTCCTAGCAATGTCCCCCACTACACCGTTATACCGTTCTGCTGTCCCATTCTGCTGCGGCGTATAGGGCAACGACAGCTCATGCGTAGCCTCCATCTCGACGAGCCAATCTTCAAACCAACCCACTAGAAACTCCTTTGCCCTATCAGATCGCAAACAACCGAAAGGCCTACCGAGGAGCAGCGCGCTCCACCGGAGAATGATAGCCTGGACGACCCAGGGAGCCTCACCTTTCTTAGCTAACGCAACAACTTCAGCGAAGCCAGAAAACTGATCGCATAACACTAACAGATAGTACTTCCCGTGCATTCCCCTCACTGAAAAGGGTCCCATAATATCCAGATGCAAAACCTGCAAGGGTGCGACGACCTCCCTAGTGGCCACCTGAGGGAAAGGCAACCTAACCGCCTTACCCAAGCAACAAGCGTTGCAAGGGACCTTGTGCAAGGATTTCAGCTGAGTCATGCTCACAGGCAAGGACTTCACCAAACCATCACTGACGAACCTTTGGAACGTTGTGTAACCAGGATGACCTAGACGACGATGCCAAAGTTTGGCTAGTGGATGAGGAGGTGAAGTCCTCGCAGGTGGTGATTCAACCTGAATAGAGGCATAAGCAGGGGCACAGGGTGGTCAGCAGTACATGATTGGCATGGTTGCGAGGTAAAGTGATATACTCCGTTAGAGGAGGCTGGGACTGACCAGAGGATATCAGATCCTCTAGTCGCAATGCACAAGTCAGCAGTAAAAGCAACATTACAGTCTTGTGACTTTGCGCTGGCATGTACCGACAGAAGGTTTACAGGGCATCCTGGAATAAGTAAGACATTCTGAAGTGTGATAGGCTGATGAAGCCGATCCCCACATAAGATGATAGTTCCCGAACCAACGGCCTGTTTGACTACATCGTCACCAAACCTCACAGATGGTGCACTATTGGAAGGCACGAAGTTGGTGAACAAATGCCTGGAGCCTGTTATAGAGCTGCCAGCTCCTGAGTCTAAATACCACACGACATCCCTAGCGTCCACTAATCCTTTCTTTTCCCACTTCGTGTTGCAAGTTAGCAGGATAGGGCCGGGTTCCTAGTTATGGGCCTGGGAAAGGGTCATATGGTGCAAAGCAAGCAGAGCCTCATACTCAGCTTTGGGGACGGTGTCCCGTGGCTTGAAAGCAACCCACTTCCAACCAGCAGGTGCCTGGTCATGGTGCTTCTTCCAGCAGACTGCGTCAGTATGGCCGGGGTTGCGGCAGAAGGAGCAGATTGTAGATCCACCACCTCCACCGCGACCTCTACCGCGACCTCGGCCAGCACCAACGGCAGCAGCCGCTCCACCTCTTCGAGCAGCTCCACCACGTCCAGCAGCAGGGAGTCCCATCGCAGCGTATGCAGGCAGGGCAGCAGGGTGTTTGAGTAAGTAAGGTGGGTAGGATGGGTGGGCTTCAGGCAAAGTCATATGCGAAGTGTCTTCACTGACAAATCTACGAGTAACCTCCCAGAATTCCAAGGTTCCGACAGGAACGTGCGCATAGTGCGAACGCAGAATATTGAAGCGCTCATGGACCGCCCCATTAATCATGCACTGCACAGATTCGAATTCCTTAACTTCACACCCAGCACTCTCAAGCTTCTCGCACAGTTGTTTGCAAGCAAGAAAATAGTCACTCGGCCTCTGGGCCGCTGTCATTTCTATCTTCGAGAACTGTACTCGAAGTTGAGGGGCAGTGGAGGCCCTGGATTCCTCCTCCCAGTCAGAGACTACATCAAAAATCTCTTGGGCTGTGGCGAAGTGAGATAACTCATACTGCAAGGCATGGCAGACCGAACTCAACATAATCGATCGCGCTTTCTTGTCTAAGTCCCTATACGCCTGAGTGCTTCTATCGATAATCCTTTCTGGGACTACGTCAGAAACCTCCGATCCCACCTGATCAGCGTCTAATGCTGCTGCCTCCTCCGATTCCCTCCTAGTCTGCTCTAAGAGAGCAAATAACTCCCTCTCAATGGCAGCCTGTTTCGCGACAGAAGCCTCGGCAATCTTAAGTTTCCGCGCAGCAGAAACTACTACCCTACGTGTAACGGTACAGAACCCTTCACGGGTGACTCTGGCCTTCCAGCAAGGCATACGGGTACACCTTACCCGTAAGCCACGTGACGAACGCACATGATACAGTACCATACCCATGTACTGCCTCATCTCTCACAACGCACACGTTGCGTACATAGACACGAGCTACTCAGGAACGAACCCTTCTACTCCTTCCACGAAGACGTTCTACCCGATCAACTCTACATCCCCTACTTAGGTAACACCCTACTGTTCTGCTAGCTTACGCATATCGACTTACACCTAAACATACATCACGTAGACTGTTCCACTAGACTAACCCCCCAGGCTGCTAAGTGCATCCTGAGCTGTTACACTGGTAGCGGAGCTGGTTTCGTTCCTTAGGGACCTCACGCATACACATACGCACGCATACGAATTTTTTCTTCGAATTAATCGCACCCGCCAGGACATCCTGTCGGCTTTCTGGCATTTGCTGCTCGCTGTTCCTGCTCTTCCCTGTAGGCTTCGAGTGCTACGTAGCGCCTGTTAGGTTCTCGCAGGGAACTGTCCTGTGCAGCTCGACACGCCCTAGGCCGCCTGCGACCTGTCTTGCATGGGCATCTTTTCCTAGCCTGCCCTACCCCTGTATGGCCTGCGCTCTCGATTCTTGCATTCACGTCCTGTCCCTTTTGGCCATAGCTTCTCACGCTCCATTCCCGAGCATCTTGATCGGGGTTTGATCAATTGGGCGGCATGCGGCTCCATTTGCCACCTAGGCCGTACTTGCTTTAATTAGCGTACTTCACGAGCCTGTCCTGCGACTCTTCCTGCTTGCTGCATCATCTTTTGTTGCTGTCACCTGCACGTTTGCTCATCCTGTCGCGCATTTCGGCTCGTCGTTGTCCTTCCTGGTTGCCCTGTGATACGTGCCTTGGCAGTGCTTTTATCCCTCATCGTATTCTGGACGAACGCGTCATATACAGTTACGCTTGAGGCATTATCAGCTCGTTACGCTCGCCAAAATTTAGTAGTCCCTGTGGCAGGTGAATTTTGGCATCCTGAAGTTGCGAGTAATTCTCCCTCTCTCGCCCACCACTCATTCCTGTCCAGCCTACTGACTTGTTCTGTTGCCTGTGCAGAATGGCATCCCACAAAACAACCAAGGGTAAACGACGACGCGGCTGAACAGCCTACGTTTTCGGTGGTCGACACCAATCCTGAAGGGATGGCGTCGTCTGACACTGAGCCCGACACTGAGCCCGGTGTTACGCTGGATGAGTCCGCATCTGCCGACGCGCGGCCCTCTGTATCAGTGGGTACGCTGCAGCCTCTGGTTGCCGGCTTTGATGGTCTGGCGGCACCCTCGGTTGCGCCGACCGCTGCCCCGCCTATGCGCGCGGGCATGGCCCAACGACGACGACGACGCCGCTGGCCGGGCCTTGCCTCGAGGAGCTCAGCGCTCGCTGGGAAGCTGGCGCTGAGCGCAGGCGGCATGAGCATATGCCTGGACACCTGATCGCGGCGGAGCAAATTGGGAACCTCCGCGCGCAGCTCGATCAGGCCGCCACCGCCAACTCGGCCCTTACCGACCAGTTTACGACGGCGGTATCCGCTAAGGACGCCAACATCGCTGACCTGGTGCAGCGCCTCGCCGCTTCCAGCGCGGCTACCGAGGCCGCATTGGCCAACGGCGACCCTACAGAGAGGCAAGAGCTGTTAAAAAGCCACTACTTCCTTGGCAGGGATCTGACTAACAGTCGCAAGGAATTGTGCGACCTCCAGGCCGCTTTCACTGGGGCCGCGGCGATCGCCAAGTCCGCTATGGACGCGTTGAGCACAGAGCTAGCGGCTAAAGAGGCCGAGCTCGAGGCTACGCAGGACCAACCTTGCTCGATCTCAAGCAGGTGAGCGCAGTCTGACGCCTGATGGGTATATAAACAACCTACCTTTCTCGGTTCGCAATCCATTTGATCAAATTGAGGACACACCTTCCCGCTTGGGTACACCTCACGATGTTTTGCCCGTGAATCGCACGCTGTTTCCCACTAAGCCGACGCCATTGTCTAACTCGCCACGTCCTTCCCCCCATGCAGAGATCGCCCCCATTCTCGCTGAGAACGCCCGCTTGACAGAGGTCGTCGCGCAGCTGACTCGCGAGAACGTCGCTTACGGTAAGCGCCCAGTCGCTGCTCCCGCGGCTGCCTCTACCGCCGCCATTACCCAAGCGGATGTCATGGCCATGATCGCGGCGCACCACTCTACTTTGGCGCACAACGAGACGGTGCCGATGGACACTGAGGACCCTGGCGGTTCTTCCAGCGGCGCCGCCTTCCATGGGGTTGGGAACGGCAGGACTGTCGGGCGCAAGCATGCGCTTCCTCAGTCCGCTCATGAGGACGACGCCGCCCATCTGGACCCCATCTCTGCGCGCAAGCAAGCGTTTCTGCGCGGCCGCCAGATTAAGGCGTCGCCAACCTATGCCAAGGCTGCGAAGTCGGATGGTCTTCTCCACTACCACTCCGCGGACCATCCCGTCGCTCCCTATGCCAACAAAAAGCTGGCGGTGCATATGAACTCGTACGCTGACGGGCTCCTCCTGGACTGCAATCCCGAGAACATCGTGGAATCGCTGCAAATGGTTGATGATCTCCGCGACAGCATGACCCGTTTGTACACGGCATCCAAGATGCGAAAGCAGAAGGTGGATGGAAGTGATGCCTTTGAACATCAAGACATTGCCGACAAGGACGCCGCCCTCAAGGGCACTAAGCTGAAGGCCCACTACCCGGCGGCGGAGGCCAATGACGACAGGATGGAGGAGACGTTGCCTCGTGCACCTGACAGGCAGGTGCGGGTTGCGGGGAATTCAGGGTTGTTTGATAAACTAGCTGTCGCTCAGGTAGCCCCGGCGTTTGAGCCAGAACCCTTTCGCCTCCCCGACGTCTATGCCCCTTCGGGTGGCCTTACTGGCAAAATGCAACGTGGTTCGATCCCGCGGGGGGGCGCTACCCCTTCCCCGCCGACAGCACCTACCGCCGCTCACTCACCACCCGACGGCCCCTTTTCGGTCTCCGACCACTCGTCATCGGCCACGACTTAGCCGATTCCCAAGGTTCGCCCCTCCAGGTTCCACCTGTCGACCGACCTCTAATCGCGCTCCTCGGGCTACTCAGCCCGAGCTCCCAACGTCGCCCCGAGTACCTACGGTGGCTTCTCCGGCCGCTTTTCGACCTCGTGCAAAGCGCGTAGCTACGCTGCCAGCGGACACCCCTTCTCCGGCGCGCCTGGTTCGCGCGGGACACACACCTGGCCCCGGAAGGCCCGCCAGGTGAGCCCGTTCGCTCCAGCCGATCAACCCTCCTCCCGCCAACCGCGCCACTCGTCACTCTGATCACGACAATGGGTTCGCCAAGCGTGTTACTGAAATGAGAAAGGAATTACGTATCATTCGAACACAAACTTTCGGACAATGCACTAGGGCTAAGTTGCGCGGATG
Organism: Chlamydomonas sp. ICE-L; assembly: GCA_013435795.1. NCBI lineage: Eukaryota > Viridiplantae > Chlorophyta > Chlorophyceae > Chlamydomonadales > Chlamydomonadaceae > Chlamydomonas > Chlamydomonas sp. ICE-L. Next base: position 8,158,676 of record JACBWV010000364.1, read on the forward strand.
GGTATTCAATGTGGTCACAATCATGGAGCTCCAGTTGCCAGACGGTTACCTTGGTCCGTTCGAGCTGCATTGTTCCACATCTGTCGGGCGCATTCACTGACCAACTCCGCATCACTTACGACGAGGCATGGGCTAGCGATGAGTTGGACGGGTTGGATTTCATGGGAATCGTCGCATGGGCGGAGTCGCTCCTCCTGCCCGAGCTATTAACGGAATCACACGTCGCTCTCACCAAACTACACGAAGGTGGCTTCCGCCAAGATACTCGATCCTTGCAGAATTATTACCACTCCATCAAGTCGGAATTTCGCAAAGTCCCCGATCTCACCGATCGCGAAAAGTTAAACTTGTTTCGCACGGGACTCTCTGATGAACTCCGCGCCGGTGCACACTCTCGGCGCGAGTCTGGTACTATGTTCGAAACGATGGAGGATTTGTTCCGCTATCTGCAATCGGACGAAGCGAGGAAAGTTGTCGCCGCTCGTGGCAAGTCCTTGACGGACAAGCACGATCGCCATCAGAGGGGAGGTTACGCTAACCAGAAGTCGAGGTATCCATTCAAGCGCCCCGCTGATACTAAATACCCGGGTAAGGACCTTGCATTCAATCGCGTCCAATTTACCAACTCACCCCCCTCCGATTCTGACCCTGATTCTTTCTCTTCGCAGGGAGTAGCCACCGACGACGGCGGGGAGATGAACTCTCGCCCAGCCAAGAGCCCCAAGCTGGCGGCAAACAGTAGTCGCAACCCGGCCGGTGGCCGAGGTGGTGGAGGACGTAGTGCGACGCAGCCGGCGCACAACGGCAAGCTGGGTGGATCGCCAAGGCCGCAGGTCCTCAGTTTGCAAGGTGCTGATCGCACGTTCGGGAAAGGCTCTATTAGCCGCGGCGCGGGCCGTGGTGGTCGCGGAGGATACGGACAGGGTGCGGGTCGGGGCCGTTCACAGCCCAGCGGGCCGCGGACCCCCGACTTTTCGGGTCAAGACCCCCAAAACGCCATGCATATGAACAAGTCGGTCAGCGTCGGGCAGACCATCTGGCTTCAGAATGGTGCTCGCTGCTTCTTCTGCTTCCGCTACATGAGGACATGTGTGCGGTCGCTGAATGCTGACGGACGCTGCCGCACGCGGGACTTGCCTAACTGGCCGGCCCTCAATGAGACTACGTGTCCCGACTGGGCCCTTGATGGCAACGGTCCCATCCCGATTTGGGAATAGGAACCGGCCGGTCAGGTATTGACAAGCCTGGATCGTGTAATTAGCGGCGATAAAGTAGTAGTAGTCGAGCCACTTGAGCTCTTGTTACAAGTTCAAGAGGAACTATTTTCTAACTTGGGCTTAACCCCAACCATTGATGTAACTTCTACTAATGCCTTGTCGTCCCCTTGTCCACTGAAGTTCTCTACGGAGTTTGGCATGCGTGTCTCCATCGCAAACGAGTTCATATACGCTCACCCCATTCCGGAAGACGTCGTGTCGGTGTTAGAACACTATTGGGAATGCAAAAACGATGCACCCTTCGACACATCCGGTATGTTCATCCTCCCGAAAAACGCGAGTAACGATAAGCATGTCTCCAGTCTCCTCCAAGGTATGGAGTTATTCAAGGAGTACCAATCGTTCGATCACCATATGAAACCCCGCCCCAAGGGGTCACCTTCGAATAAAGTAGCCATCCAAGTATGGTATGACCCCCCCGACTCCGAACGGGCCGTCCAAATCAAGAAGGATTGGCATGCGATCAACGACGTGACCAAGGCAGTATACTTTGGCCCCGCACCTGAGGAGGGCATCCCCAGTCCGGTTGAAACCCGTCGAAACAAACACTGGTGGTCGGAGGCATTGGATCCCAAAGTTCGCATTAAACAAATCGCTGCCAGACGGTCAACGAAGTGCATCCGTCGCAATCACGCGCAACGAAATACAACTACTTCCCCCGTGCTCATGACGCGAGCCAATCGGGTATACGAAGTCAACTCCGCTGCTGCCCCCGATATGCTATTCAACGCCCGATCAGGAGCGAAGCAATTGCTCACATTGGCAGACTCAGGCGCGACAGGTTGCCTTATGGAAAAGCAAACGGCTGAAGATCTCGGTTTACACATCCGCCCTTGGGAAAACGAACGCGACGGATTCACTTGCGCAAACGACGGGCTTATCAAAGTCCGCGGGACGGTCACGCTCCCTATCCACATACAACGATATGTTGGCAAAGTGTTCGTCCATCATGTCGTCGACAAACTTCCTGGAGGATTAGACCTAATCCTCGGGTCCGACTGAATGCGCGACGAAAAGGCCGTCCTAGACTACGATCGCATGACATTGTCGCTCAAACGGTACGGCTGCTGTTTAACACCTGTAAACAGGCAGCGGGACGAAACGGCTCATTCCTTCTTCACTATGGCGCTTTCGGGCAAGTCAACTAATGACCCGGTCATTACTGGTCGCAAGGCAGCAAAGCTTTTAATGGCTGGCGCTAACCATGTCATGGTCAATGTGCGCGAATCCCGAGCGGATTTACCGGCGTCTAACGTCACTGCCGATGAACGGGCGAAACTGCTAACAAAATTACTGCCTTCCGACGAGCCCTTACCTGGTCCCCCGGTGGCAAGCATGGATTTCGAAAATTGGGTTCGCGACAACATACTGGACCACGACGATAAGACGCTCGTCTCGGCCAGCGACCTGCGCGCTCTCCTATGGCAGTATCGCAAGGTCTTCAACAATTTGCCTATGGGGACTCCTAACCATCGAGTTATACCTCACGTCATCAAAACGCAAGACAATGCTTACGCGCCATATCGCAGAAATCGACGCATGAGTCCAGCTGAGACCTTACTCTGTGAGGAATACGTCTCCGACCTGTTGCAGCAAGGATTCATCGCCCCGAGCTCGTCCCCGTACGGCGCGCCGATTATGATCATAGCGAAACCGGGTGGAACGGGATACCGAGTGGTTTGCGATTGGCGAGCGCTCAACAACATCACGATTACAAATAGGTATCCTCTTCCCCGTATTGACGAGACCATTGATCGTCTAGGCGGAGCTACGTTGTTCAGTTCCCTAGACCTCACGTCTGGTTATTACCAAATACGAATTTCGGACGAAGACGCGCCGAAGACTGCGTTCACTACCCCGATGGGTCAGTTTGAATTTAAAGTCCTAGGGATGGGTTTTGCGAACGCACCGGCCACATTCCAAGCGGTCATGAACAAAATATTCGCGCCATACTTGCACAAGTTCGTCGTGGTTTACTTGGACGATATCTTGGTTTACGGACGCACTCCCGCGGAGCACTTGGCCAATTTGGCCACGGTTCTCCAGGTCCTCCAGGACAACGAATTCTACTCAAAACTCTCCAAATGTTCCTTCAACAAAACAGAAGTTAAATTCCTGGGTCATTACATTGGACGCGACGGAATTAAAGTTGATCCACGCAAGGTTAGCACAGTCCGTGACTGGCCTACTCCGAAAACGGCGAAAGAAATCGGCTCTTTCCTCGGGTTGTGCAATTATTTTCGCAAATTTATTCAAGGCTATTCGTCTCTCGCTGCCCCTCTTCAAACCTTGTCTAACATCAAGGGTGAACTAGGCACCTTGTTCAAACAAGATCATCTCGTCTCATTCGAAGGCCTCAAGGCAGCTCTGCTATCCGCTCCAGTCCTCGCGCTGCCGGATTTTAGCAAACCTTTCAAAGTCATTACCGACGCATCTTTGCTTGGTACGGGCGCGGTGCTCTTGCAAGATAAACACCCCATCGCCTTCGCCAGCAAGAAGTATATCCCAGCGGAGCTGAATTATACAACGACGGAACAAGAGATGCTAGCGATCGTCCACGCATTAACTGAGTGGCGATGCTACCTCGAGGGTTCCCACATGACATTGGTCACTGATCACAATCCGCTCACGTATTTTGACACCAAGGCGGTCCTTTCGCGACGCATGGGCCGATGGCAGGAGGACCTGGCGCCCTTTAGCTATACTTGGGAATATCGCGCGGGTCGCAATAATATGGCAGACCCGGTCAGTCGCAATCCTAACCTCTCTGCCCCCGCCGACGTCGCGGTTGCGCACCAGCTGTTAGTTTTCTCTCTCTTGGTCAGCGAATGCAGGCCTCGATCGAGAAAGCAGCGCTTTATTGCAGTCGGTCCCGCGGTCGTGGATATCCTTCCCCGCCCACCGACTGTCCTCCCCGTACCTTCGGTTCCGGTCAAGGAAACGCGACGACGCAGTCGGCATACGCCCGCTGCGTCGACTCCCTCCTCTTCGTCCATCATGGATCGAATTTTGGCTTGATACAAACGAGACTCGAACTTCACGCCGGGCTGCAAGCGCCTCCGCGATAAGTTTTCCAGAAACGGTTACTGGTTCAAGAAGAACAAGTACGGACGCGAGTTTTTGTGTGTCCCCCTTGACGCAGCCCTTCGCCTGGACATTATCCGCGAAGCTCACGACCCTATGTACATGGGCCATTGCGGTCGCACCAAGACATTGGAGTTGGTCACCCGCACTTTTACTTGGGCCAAAGTCACGGCAGATGTTACTGCCTTCGTCCAACAATGCCATAAGTGCCAAACGAACAAGCCCGGAAACGCAAAGCCTAACGGTACCATGGTTCCCGTGGAAATTCCTGAGAAATTCTGGGAGTGTGTCTCCACGGACCTCATCACGGCGCTCCCGCCTACGTCTTCTGGCCATGATGCCATCGCGGTATTCGTCGACAAACTGTCGAAAATGGTTCATGTCGAACCTTGTCATACTACGATAAACGCAGAGGAATTCGCTTCCCTATACCTGAATCGTGTCATCCGCTATCATGGTATCCCAAAGAAACTCCTGAGTGATCGCGATGCGCGATTCACCGGGCATTTCGGCGTGGCTCTCCATCGATTAATGGGCACGCGACAAGCGTTTTTGACTGCGTTTCATCCTCAAACTGACGGTCAGACGGAACGCATGAACCGAATCATCAAGGACATGATTCGCCACTACGTGGGGCCATACCACGACGATTGGGATAAGTCCTTGGCGCTGGTGGAATTTGCGATCAACAATTCCTACCAAGAGTCCATTCAGAACACCCCATTTCGGGCGTACCTTGGTTACGACCCTACGACGCCGCTTAAAGCGGAGGTCGAATCGAAATGTCCGGCTGCCAACAATTGGTGGGCCGATCACATTGAACGACAAGATCAATGCAAGGCATGCATGCAAGCCGCTCAAGATCGGCAGAAAGCCCATTACGATAAGCGACGAACGGAGGTTTTCTTCAACATTGGGGATAAAGTTCTCTTGTCCACCCGCAATATGAAGTTCAAAGCAACGGGTAAACCAAAATTTACGCCTCGTTTTGTTGGCCCCTATACGATTACGGAATGCATTGGTCCACGCGACGAGGTCACCGGAGTCGTCCGGCAAGTCACGGCGTGCCGCTTGGCTTTGCCCAAGATGATGCGTATCCACCCCGTGTTTCACGTGGGTTTGATAAAGCATTGGCGCTCTGATGGCGTTGTCCATGTTGGACAACCGTTGGAGTTTGACTCCGACGGCGCTCCGATTTGGAATATCCAATGCATCATGCGCGAGAAATCGCGTGTCATAGGCACTTCCAGCAAACGGCGTCTCGAATACTTGGTCCGATGGCAAGACTTCGGTATTGAGCAAGACACTTGGGAACTCGCCAAAGCGGTCAAGAAAAGTGCGCCTCACGTCGTCGATGCATGGAAATCACGTGTTACGCCCGTTATGTCCCGACGTACGTCGAAAAAACGGGCCCATCACCAACCCATCGCACTCGACGCATACGACACGGCGGTTAGATTGCTTTATTTATAAAGTTATTTTTCCCGGAGTACTCAAAAGGGATGTTAAATGGTTCTCTCCGAAACCAACTTGAATCATCAAGTATATTTTGAGCACGGCACATACGACTACGACTGGTATTCACATCCCACTTCCTTACGATCAGATGCGGGGTCCGCATCTCTTCTGGAGGGGGGGGAGTGTAACGGTACAGAACCCTTCACGGGTACTCTGCCTTCCAGCAAGGCATACGGGTACACCTCACCCGTAAGCCACGTGACGAACGCACATGATACAGTACCATACCCATGTACTGCCTCATCTCTCACAACGCACACGTTGCGTACATAGACACGAGCTACTCGGGACGAACCCTTCTACTCCTTCACGAAGACGTTCTACCCGATCAACTCTACATCCCCTACTTAGGTAACACCCTAATGTTCTGCTAGCTTACGCAAATCGACTTACACCTAAACATACATCACGTAGACTGTTCCACTAGACTAACCCCCCAGGCTGCTAAGTGCATCCTGAGCTGTTACAACCCCTTGGGGCGGGGTTTCATATGGTGGTCGCACGATTGATACTCCTTAAATAACTCCATACCTTGGAGGAGACTGGAGACATGTTTATCGTTACTTGCATTTTTCGGGAGGATGAACATAAGTACCCGATGTGTCGAAGGGTGCATCGTTTTTGCATTCCCAATAGTGTTCCAACACCGACACGACGTCTTCCGGAAGGGGGTGCGCGTATATGAACTCGTTTGCGATGGAGACCCGCATGCCAAACTCCGTAGAGAACTTCAAGAGACAAGGGGACGAAAAGGCATTAGTAGAAGTTACATCAAGCAATAGATGGGGTTAAGCCCAAGTTAGAAAATAGTTCCTCTTGAACTTGCAACAAGAGCTCAAGTGGCTCGACTACTACTACTTTATCGTCGCCAATTACACGATCTAGGCTCGTCAAGACCTGACCGGCCGATTCCTATTCCCAAATCGGGATGGGACCGTTGCCGTCAAGGGCCCAGTCGGGACATGTCGTCTCATTGAGGGCAGGCCAGTTGGGCAAGTCTCGTGTGCGGCAGCGGCGATCAGCATTAAGCGACTGCGCACACGTTTTCATCCAGCGAAAACAGAAGAAGCAGCGGGCTCCATTTTGAAGCCAAATGGTTTGCCCAACGCTGACCGATTTGTTCATGTGCATAGCATTTTGAGGGTCTTGACCCGAAAAGTCGGGGGTTCGCGGCCCCGACCCGCACCCTGTCCGTATCCTCCTCGACCACCACGGCCCGCGCCGCGGCTAATAGAGCCTCTCCCGAGCGTGCGATCAGCACCTTGCAAACTGAGGACCTGCGACCTTGGCGATCCACCCAGCTTGGCTGTGTGCGTAGGTTGCGTCGCACTACGTCCTCCACCTCCACGGCCAGAGGCCGGGTTGCGACTACCGTTGGCCGCCAGTTTGGGGCTCTTGGCTGGGCGAGACTTCATCTCCCCGCCGTCGTCGGTGGTCCTTAGGCCCTGCGAAGAGAAAGAATCAGTGTCAGAATCGGAGGGGGGGGGGGGGGGTTGGTAAAATTCACGCGATTGAATGTAAGGTCCTTACCCGGGTATCTAGTGTCCGCGGGCCTCTTGAACGGATACTTCGACTTTTGATTAGCGTAACCTCCCCTCTGATGGCGATCGTGCTTGTCCGTCAAGGATTTGCCACGCGCCGCGACAACTTTCCTCGCCTCGTCCAATTGCAGATAGTGGAACAAGTCCTCCGTCGTTTCGAATAGCGTGCCCGACTCGCGCCTAGTGTGTTTCGGCGCGGAGATCGTCGGAGAGGCCTGTGCGAAAGAAGTTTAACTTTTCGCGATCGGTGAGATCAGGGACTTTGCAAAATTCCGACTTGATGGCGTGGTAATAATTCTGCAAGGATCGAGTATCTTGGCGCAAGCCACCTTCGTGTAGTCTGGTGAGAGCGATGTGTGATTCCATTAATAGTTCGGGCATGAGGAGCGATTCCGCCCATGTCACGATGCCCATGAAATCCAACCCGTCTAACTCGCTGCCCGCCCACGCTTCGTCGAAAGTGGTGCGGAGTTGGCCAGTGAATGTGCCCGACAGATGTGGAACAATGCGCTCAAACGGCCCAAGGTAACCGTCGGCAAACTGGAGCTCGAGGATTGTGACTACATTGAAGACCCATCGTCGCAACTTAGCCCTAGAACACTTGTCCGACAGTTTGTGATCAATGAGACGTAATTCCTTTCTCATTTCAGTAACCCGCTTTGCAAACCCATTGTCGCGATCAGCGCGATGAGGGGCGAGCGGCGGGAGCGAACCGGGCCAACATGGTGGGGCGTCTGGAAGCAGGGGCGAGTCCGCGCGAGCCTGTCGCGTCGGCGAAGGGGTGCCCGTCGGCAGCGCAGTTGCGCGCTCCGCACGAGGTCGAACAGGGGCCGTGGGCTCCATTGAAGGCCCAGCGGGCGACGTTGGGGGCTCGGGCCGAGTACTTAGCCCGAGGAGCGCGATCCGAGGTCGGTCTGACAGGCGGCGCCTGGCGGGACGATCCTGGGGGATCAGCGATGTCGTCATCCGACGAGAAGTAGTCGGAGACCGAAACGGGGTCGTCCGGGGGTACCGGCGCGCCTGGCGGTACTGTCGGCAGGGAAGGGCCAGCGCCCCCCCTGATCGAACCTCGTTGCATTTTGCCCGTGAGAGAACCAGAGGGTGCATAGCCGGCGGGGATTTGAAACGGTTCAGGAGTGAACGTCGGGGCGACCTGAGCGACAGCTACCAAATTTAACAACCCAGAATTACCAACAACCCGCACCTGCCTGTCAGGTGCACGAGGCAACTTCTCGTCCAGTTTGTCGTCATTGGCTTCCGCCGCCGGGTAGTGGGGCAGCGGCTTCGTGCCTTTGAGGGCGGCGTCCTTGTTGACGATGTCCTTGATGGTCAAAGGCATGGCGAGCATCCAGTTCTGTTTCCGCATCTTGGAGGCAGTGAACAACCGGGTCATATGATCGCGGATGTCATCAATCGCATGCAGATTATCCAGCATGTTCTCGGGCTCGCAATCCAGGAGGAGCCCGTCGGCGTACTCGTTTAGATGAACCGCCAACTTTGCGTCGGCATAGGGCGCGATAGGGTGGTCCGCTGAGTGGTAGTAGATCAGACCATCTGTCTTCGCAGCCTTGGCGTACGTTGGCGTTGCCTGAGCCTGGCGGCCGCGCATCAGTGCCTGCTTGCGCGCAGAGATGGGGTCCAGAGGGGCTGTGTCATCCTGGCGGGCGGACTGAGGCAGCGCATGCTTGCGCCTGACAGTCCTGCCGTTCCCAATCCCGTGGAATGAAGAGGGCGTCGCTTGTAGAACCGCAGGGGTCATTCTCCGTGTCCATTGGCTCGCCACCCGTCTCGTTGCGAGTCAAAGCAGCGAGATGCGCCGCGATGATGGCCGAGACATCCGCTTGCGTGAGGGCGGGAGCAGAGGGAGCAGCGGGAGCGGCGACTGGGCGCTTGCCGAAGTCGATGTTCTCCCGCGTGAGCTACGCGACGACCTCAGCCAGGCGCGAGTTCTCTGCACGAAGGGGTGCGAGCTCCGCACGCACGAAGGGGGGCGAGCTCTGCATGGGGGGGGGGGGGGGACGTTGGGAGTTAGTCAATGCCGCCGGTAGGGGGGGGAACAGCGTGCGATTGACAGGCAAAACAGCGCGAGGACCATCTGAGCGGGATGGTATATCCTCAATATGAGCAAATGGATTGCAAACCGTGAAAGGCAGGTTGGTTCTATACCTATCAGGCGTAAGACTGTGCTCACCTGTTTGAGATCGAGTCAGGTCTCTCTCATTAGCCACGAGCGCCGTGCGCATCGCATCCATAGCGGACTTGGAGTCCGCCGCAGCCAGATTGTAAGTGGCCTGGAGGTCGATCACTTCCTGGCGACTCTTGCCCAGATCCCTGCCGAGGCAGTAGTGGCTGGTAACCACTCAGCTCGTGGTGTTCAGTAGGATCGCACGCATTGGCCAATGCGGCCTCGGTAGCCGCGCCTGAGGCGGCGAGGCGGCGCACCAGATCGGCGATGTTGGCGTCCTTAGCGGAGACAGCCGACGTAAACTGGTCGGTCAAGGCAGGAGCAACCTAGCCGACTATCTTTCTACTTGTAGAAGAGCAAGACAGGAAGCCCTGGACTGCTTAGTGGCACCGTAATTTATCATCCCTTTTTTTCTTCTTCTTGTGACTTCTCATTTGTTAGCTTCTTACCTCCGCCACTGTAAGTGGTTGAGATCTGGGTCCGGCTCTAAGGGGTTTAATACCTACGCCACCAAAACGGTGGTTGGGAGTTTGGTTTGTTTGTCCTCGACACACCCCTGATGTAATGGGGTTTTTTGCTTTGTGGGTGCTTTTTCTTTTTGTTTAAAGCACAGAGTCTCATACACCCTCGCGGTGTCAAGTAGACTTTAACATGTAATGTAATGTAATGTAATGTAATGTAATGTAATGTAAGTCCGAGTTAGCGATGGCGGCCTGATCAAGCTGCGCGCGGAGGTGTCCAATCTGCTCCACAGCGATAAGGTGATCACCCATGTGTTCACGCCGCTTGCGCTCAGCGCTAGCGCGATAGGTAGCGCTGGCCACCTCGAGGGAAGGTCCGGCCATAGGCGTCGTCGTCGTCGTCGGGGCAATGCCAGCGCCCAAAGGCGCAGCAGCGGTCGGCGCACCCGAGGATGCCGCCAGACCATTGAAGCCGGCAACCAGAGTCTGCAGCGTACCCACTGACACAGAGGGCCGCGCGTCGGCAGAGGCGGACTCGTCCTGCGTCGCACCGAGCTCAGTGTTGGGCTCAGTGTCAGACTACGCAATCCCTTCCGGATTGGTGTCGACCACCAAAATCGTCGGCTGCTCAGCAGCGGCGTCGATACCCAGGTTTGTTTTGTGGGAGGCCATTCTGCACAGGCAACAGCACAAGTCAGTAGGCTGGACAGGGATGAGTGGTGGGCTAGAGAGGGGGAATTACTCGCAACTCTAAGATGCCAAAATATCACCTGCCACAGGGGCTAGTAAAATTTGCGAGCGTAACGAGCTGATAATGCCTCAAGCGTAACTGTGAATGACGCGTTCATCCAGAATACGATGAGGGAGATTAGCACTTCGAAGGCACGGACCACAGGGCAAGCAAGGAAGTACACCGACGAATCGAATTGCGCGACAGAATGAGCAAGATAGCAGGTGGACAGCACGAATAAATGATACAGCAAGCAGGGAGAGCCGCAGGACAGGCTCGCGAAGTACCCTAATTAAAGCAAGTACAGCCGAGGTGGCAAATGGAGCCGATGCTGCACTATTGATCAATCCGCGAGGGAGAAGCTCGTGAATAGAGCGTTAAAAGCTATGACCAAAAAGACAGGACGTGAATGCAAGAATCGAGAGCGTAGGCCATACAGGTGCAGGGCAGGCTAGGAAAAGATGCCCATGCAAGACAGGTCGCAGGCGGCCTACGGCGAGTCGAGCCTAACAGGACCGTTCACTGCGAGAACTGAACAGGCGCTACGTGTACTCGTAGCCACAGGGAAGAGCAGGAAAAGAGAGCAGCAAATGCCAGAAAACCGACAGGATGTCCTGGCGGGTGCGATAAATTCGAAGAAAACTTCGTATGCGTGCGTATGTGTATGCGTGAGGTCCCTAAGGAACGAAACCAGCTCCGCTACCAGTGTAGCAGCTCAGGATGCTCCTAGCAGCTTGAGGGGTTAGTCAAGAGTAACGTGATGCGTGATGTGTGTTTACGTGTATGTTGATATGGGTGAACTAGCAGAACAGGTGGAGGGTTACCTAGGTAGGGGATGTCGAGTAGCTTGGAAAGAACGTCTTCGTGGTAGGAGTAGAAGGGTTCGTTCCGAGTAGCTCGTGTCTATGTGCGCAACGTGTGCGTTGTGAGAGATGAGGCAGTACATAGGTATGGTACTGTATCATGTGCGTTCGTCACGTGGCTTACGGGTACGGGGTACCCGTATGCCTTGCTGGACGGCCAGAGTACCCGTGAAGGGTTCTGTACCGTTACAATAGGGCAGGTAGCATGGTCAGAGTCACGGTAGCCAGTGAGGAGTTTCTTGGAGTGGGTGTAGGTGATCCCATGGTCAGGGGTGTTGGAGAGGTACTTGAGGATACCTGTTGCAGCTTCCATGTGGTCATGGAGGGGGTGAGCACTGTGCCTGGCCAATCTGTTGACAGCTTGTGCAATATCAGGTCTGGTGTTGACTGCCAGGTAGTTGAGGGATCCTACAATCTGGGCAAGGGGAAGACCAGAGTCTGGTGTGTCCTTTTCAGGATAAGGGAGGGGAGCATCAGGCTGCAGTGGGATGGGGAACCTAGTGCTGTTGGGCTCAAGGAGCATGCTGTGTGCCTTGAGCAGGTCTTGAGTGAACCTGGATTGGCAGATGTGTAGGGTTCCAGCAGTTGCATCTCTGGTGATTTCATAGCCCACAAAGACAGATGGTTCTCCAAGATCTCTGGTCTTTTAGAGCTTCATGATTTTGTCTTTGTACTGCTGTAGGATTTCCTTGTCAAAGGACAGCAAGGCAAGGCATTTCCACATGCGGCAAACCCTGTGGTCTCTTTCAAACCCGGGGGGGTGGGAACAGTACAGTTCCTCTTCCACTACTCCATTGAGGAATGCTGTGGAGACATCAAGCTGAGCAAGATGAGCTGAGGGGTCTGCAGCCATGGACAGGATGTACCTGATGGTGGCATGTTTGGCAACTGGTGCAAAGACTTCATCATAGTCCATGCCAGGGCGTTGAGCACATCCTTTTGCTACGAGACGTGCTTTGTACCTGACTAGCTGACCATCCACTGATTGCTTGATGTCAAAGACCCATCTAGTACCTATGGCTTTGGCTCCATGTGGGAGTTCTGCTAGAGACCAGGTGTTCATTTCTGCTAGTGCTGCTAGTTCTGCATCCATGGCAGCCTTCCAATCCTTTGCTTGAGGGCAAGCCAGTGCTTCTCTTTCATTCTTGGGTATGATGATCTGGTCTGCAGCTAGGAATGCTAGGTGGTTAGGTGCATGCCTTTCTCTGCCACTACGGCGAGGTTGTGTTAGGGCAGCTTCTGGTGGAGGGGTTGATGCCTGTTGTTGTGATGGTGCAGGAGAGGTGAGTGCATGTTCTGGTGCATTGCCTTGTGATGCCATGAGGTTGGGGAGGTCATCTGTCTGGGACTGTGTGGGGTTGTGTTCATTTCCGTGTTCAACATTGTTGTTGGGTTGATGTGCACTTTGCTGTGGGGCAATGGTTTCTTGCTGGTGCACTGAACTGGGCAGGTAGCTATCATATATATCTTCTGGTGATCCCCATGCTCCCATGTTTGCCTTGTTTCTTTCACGTAATGCTTCAATGGCTTTGTTTTCTGAGGGAGAATGGGAAGGTGAGGGAGCGTCTTCATCAGGTTCACCAGGGGTGTCTTCTTCATACATACCCAGAATCTCAGCATCTGCACTTGGGAATCCATTCTTTCCTGCCAGGTTCTCAGACTCATTGAAGGTGATGTCTCTAGCATCATAGATCTTATGGTTGGAGTCTACAACTCTGTAAGCCTTTCTGATGTGGGAGTAGCCAATGAGTCTAGTGATTTTGGCTGATGGTGCAAACTTCCATGTCCTGGATTTGGGTGGTATGTGGAATTGTGGACGTAGGCTGTGCACCCAATGGTTCTGAGGTGATCAATCTTGGGCTTGACTCCATGGAACATTTCATAGGGAGTTTTGTCTGAGTCAGAAGTGGGGCTGGGGTTTCTTAGGATGCTAGCATTTTTCACCATGTCAGCCCAGTATCTTTCAGGAAATTTGGATGAGATGAGGAGTGCAGTGGCTCTGTCATGGAGAGTGCGGTTGAGGCGCTCTGCTGCTCCATTTGTGGCTGGATTGTTAGGTACTGTGAAGTTGAGGGTAATGCCTTTCTTTTTGCACCAGTTTTGAAACTTGTTGCAGGTGTACTCTGTTCCATTGTCACAGAAAATAGTGGCTATTTTGTTTTCTGTAAGGACTTCATACCGTTCCAGTTCATGCATGGTTTCTGTGGGCACTATGTGTTTGTTTTTGTGGAATGTGAGTATGGAGTACTTTGAGTGGTCTTCTAGAATGCCTTGAAAGTATATGCTGCCATTTAGACTGGGTACTTTCATCTTTCCACTCATGTCAATGTGGATGATAGCCAAGGGTCTTTTGCACGTGTGGATGATGTAGGATAGGGGTTCTTGTCCATTTTAGAGAGGACACATATTTCACACGTCTTCTTTCTCATTTTGTTGCAGGCTGCAGTGGTGACATCTGTGCTTGTGACCATGTGTTCAGAAATGAGTCTGACTAAACTGCTGTAAGCAAGGTGACCCATTCTGTTGTGGAGAAGTTCTGCTGTTTGTTGGGTGCTTCTGGAAATGGCGGCCATGGCTATGTTCAGACATGTCCCATGGATAAGGGTATTGTCAGGGACAAGGGTGGGAGTGAGGTAGAGATTCTTGTTCTTTGACCCAGTGATGATGACTTTGTTATTGATGGTCATGGTGCAGGCCTGAGAATCAAACTGAACGAACATAGAAGGGTTGGCTTTGATGGCTGCAGCCATTGACATGAGGTTAGGAGTGTTAGGGTCATCATTGAGATGAACATTTCTGAGCTTGTGAATCTTTCCATTGTCTCCTCTGATCAGAGCATTTCCAGATCTGGTGATGTGAGTATGTCCTGATGCAGTCTGTACTCTGATATGGGGGAATATGTCATGTATGTCATATAACAGGGATTCGTCGCCGGTCATGTGGGAGGTAGCTCCAGTGTCCATGATCCAGTTTACTGCCATGCGATTTGTGCGTGGGGAGGCATTAAGGGCATACGAAAGAGAATGAGGTGCAGTAGGGGTGGATGCAGGTTCGTCATATGCTGGCACATTTGATGCGGCTGATTCGGCTGCGACAGGTGAATGCTGTCGGGGTGTGGATCTGGTATCATATTTGGATCTAAGTGCTGCTAGGATGTCATCTGGATCGTTATGGAACTTGACCATCCTTCTGATAGGTTCTGAAAGGTGCGCAAGAATGTATTCAATCTGAAACTGAGGTAGTTTGTGAGATCCAGGGGAAAAGTAGCAGTGGGATACCTTGAGTTCAGCTTCCATAGATTCAAGCCAATCTTGGAAGAAGTGTAGGTGGAAGATGAAGGTCTGACGACGCTCAGGCTCAGCGGTTGCAGCGGGCCGCATAGTGATGCGACGAAGCAGTTGCTTAGGTGGTGCGGCAGGGTTGCAGGTGCAACGGGATGGAGAAGAGGAGCAGGAGACAGTCGGAGGTGGAGACCAACTGGGGAGGGAGCTGGAGAGTGGAGAGGTCAGGAGGTGGCTGAGAGACGGCTGAGGTTGCGTAAGCAACGGGACGTGGGAGATGAGAAGGGGGGTGGTGGGGGCGCAGTGGAGGTAGAGATGGTTGTCAGGGGGGGTGAGGGGGTGTGTGCTGGACGACAGCTTGATGCTCAATGGAGCAGAATCAATCCGGATACGCGGATGATATACCGCACAAGAGTGGTGTCCCAGCGGGGAGGTTCTTGTCGGGTGGAGAGCCTTACTCGATCCTTTCAATTGATTCACTCCGCGCGACAACAATCAAAATGCCCTTCAGCTCGGAATACCGTCGAGCAAGGACAATCTAAAGCGAAGGGACCGTAACCTGTGAGTTTCCGGAGTATGTGCAGAGCACAGAGACAAGGGGAAGACGGTAAGGATAAGATCTTTACAGTTAGATAAGCATTCAATCAATGCGCTAGGAGAAAGTACTGGGATGCCGTGGTACCTCATGGTACCGGCATCAGAGTCCGTGCCATAGCTGGCAGCAGCACAGCAGTACAGTGCAGCAGGGAGGAGTCCTGTGCACTCTAAGTCACTCTAGGTGAGCCGGTGAAACCCGGTGAATAACAGATTATGTTGATGGGGTTGTGCAGATGCAGTTGTGCCAGTTGATTTGTGATGGAATTTTCAGAATAAGTGTTACTTATGTCTGAGAGGGCTTGTCGAGCGTCTGATTGAGCTTGGGCTTGATCAGTTGCGTCTGAGCGCGCTTCTGCTTCTGCAGCCGCTCTGATTTGTCCTTGTGTTCCTCGCATTGTGTGTTGTGTTAGTTGTTCAGGGGTGGGTTTGTTCCACTTATTTATCAAGGCTTGTGGCTTGATGTGTACCTGAAGGAATGTGTGTGTTGATAAAGCAGCGCAGATGTATCTGGCTTGGTTTCTTCAGAGGTGTAGTCCTGAAAGAAGGTGTTGTGGAGCAGGAGTCCAATCAAAAAAAGGGGGCCCTTCGCCGTTGCTTTTTTTTTTAAGTAGGTGGTTGCGAATAGTGGTGCAAGTAAAAAAAGGCGGCCTAACGGCGTGCTTTATGAAAGATGCAGATGGCGTATTCGTAACATTGGTGTAACCAAAAATTGGGCAGCCTTACGGCGTGTGTTTTGGAAGAGTGTGGATGTTGTATCCGAAACAGGGGTTCAACTAAAAATGGGCGGCCCTTCGCCGTGCCGGATGGCTTAAGCGATAGGTCTGAGGTCAGAAAGTCAGGGAGATTCCCGTACCTAGCGAGGTGGTGGGTTGTCTCCTCCGAAGAACTTGATATCAGGTAGTCCTACGCACGGTGGGAAAGGGTGGGCAACTGATAAGTATAGAGCAGTTGGTCCAATTGAATGGTTGATTGGTTTGGTGAATGTATGCAAATGCCGGTATGAGTTGGAATGTTTGAGAATGTTGGTATCAGCAAGTCGTTGGTATCAGCAAGTCGTTGGTATCAGCAAGTCAGTAATAGCCGTCTCAATATTCAGAAGTACGGTACCGGTATTGTCTCTGAGTTGATAGGGCAGGCTCAAATGGAATAGATTATGTGATGGGTTCTGTTTACAGCAGATGTGGTTGCTGGTGTTGGTGAGATCACAAAGGCAGGGATCAGAGTATGTTCTGATGTTGGAAGTCTTGGGTGGGGAACCGCAAGGTGGGTTGGGTTCTTAAATCCTCTAGGGGCTGCTAGTGAGTTGCGTCTACTCGTAACGTAGGAGGAGCAATGGAGGACAAATGCGCCCGATCTATAGTTGATCAGTATGGTTATGGAGTCTGTATGCGTGTTGTTAGGATGGGGTAATTAGTTCCAGACTATGGTCACAGCAGGTAGGTTGGGTGAATTAAGTCCTGGGGATCCTCCTGAACAACCCTGGTCCTTACCTCCTTAGTGCATTTTTCTCCTCTCCAGGACAACTCCAACGATAGTTGGCTACCCTGGCCTGTTTTGAGGCAACCACAAATTGGCAACTAGTATTCCATCTAAATTTGATATTGGATATCCCGTGCGAGTGTTGCCTTCCCTGGGTTAGTCCTTGGCATCCTTTGCCTCACTTGGTCCAAGCCAGGGCTTTTCTTTTTGGCTTGTCTAAGCAGCTTCTGGCTAGCTCCCTGAGCCAGTGACTACGACTATAACTGTAAAAGGGGAAAGGTGGATCAAAAAGTGTAGGTCGTGCGAAGCGACCTCTGTTTGTCCATGATGATTTATTTTCTGCATACCGGTTTAAAAAATGACAAATAGCGCACTGATTGAAAAAACTAGTGCGCGGAACGCGCAGTTTTTAAAGAGGTGAGTGCGCTTTTTTGAAAACGCGCACTTTTTTGAACGCAACTGCGCTTTGGGGGCAGTAAAATAATGGCAAGTACGCGAAACGGGCAGACCAAATTGACAGAATGTAGTACCCTGTACCGGTATTCAAATGTAACTCAAAATAAGTTATTCTGGGCCTAGGCATCTTTCTACCGGAATAAATATGGAACCAGTATATTGGACAGGAAACCGTATATTATTTACATGCAGACAGTGAACATATTTAATTGCAGACCACATTTACTTGCAGACAGTATAAGACCATATCTAATCGCAGAGAGCGAGCAGTCTTCATGCTGCTAGTAGACCTTTTTGCTGGTAATAGGCGAAGAAATGAAGAAGAAGGGAGGAGCCAAAGCAGGGTGTCACGCGCAATTGCGAGTTTACATACGTAACACCAAAAGCAGGGGAAATACCCTGTACACGCACACACACACCAAGCGCAGACTCCGACCAGACCTGAGCCCAGCTAGCCCAGATCTGGCTTAGTCAACCCGCCGTACATGTCCGCCTAGTGCCCAGCTACACACAGCTACCTAGGATTACTCTGTTACACATGCGCGCCCAGGCCGCGTCACAAGCGCAGCTTGCGTGACACACGGGCGCTTGTCTTAACACGAGACGGTTATCGGGCGCTTATCATAAACACGAGACATAATAATGCAGTGCCGTGAAAGACATTGAGCATATCTCCTTTCGCCAGCACATGCAAAGCCATAGTTACGATCGTACCCTAAAGGACAGAAGAGGTGATAGTCGATTGAGACGACCAATTCTCTCTCATTCTACTATCAAACTCTTGTCCAGGTGCATCGATGCTGTCGTCGGGATAGGTAACTGCTAGGCGCTACTTGCGCACCTACCCCTTGCAGTGTTGGCCTTGTCGTGACACCAACCCGTCACGACAATCCAATACGGCTGTCACGCATCATAAATAATCATCTTAGGCTCTTGCACCGCTTGACCACTTTCGCGCATCGCAATCCCCACCTTGCCGACCCTTTCCGGCAAGCTATGTAGACACTTGCGCGTTCACTTAGCAACCGCAGCTTTATCTTCTATTGTTCCTATAACAAATTGTAACTCATTCTACTATCAAACTCTTGTCCAGAACCTCCACGGGTCATACAAAGTCTGCGTCTCCAAGCCCCTGTCGTTACTGACCCCCGGAAAACCTGTCTACCTACGGTCGCCTCCAGTACCCTCCACGAGCATTGACAACCCCCGTCTGCCGGACTTCAGAAGGAGACTCCGGTCAACCCCTCTCCTTTCACCTCGACTCCGTCCCCAACTGCCGGCAGAAAGTCCAACCCCTCGGAATGGTGAGACGTCCCCGTCAGTACTGACGACGGTGCTTCCAACCCCTCGGTAACGCGGCTACCGGAGTACAGAATCTTTACAGTTAGATAAGCATTCAATCAATGCGCTAGGAGAAAGTACTGGGATGCCGTGGTACCTCATGGTACCGGCATCAGAGTCCGTGCCATAGCTGGCAGCGGCACAGCAGTACAGTGCAGCAGGGAGGAGTCCTGTGCACTCTAAGTCACTCTAGGTGAGCCGGTGAAACCCGGTGAATAACAGATTATGTTGATGGGGTTGTGCAGATGCAGTTGTGCCAGTTGATTTGTGATGGAATTTTCAGAATAAGTGTTACTTATGTCTGAGAGGGCTTGTCGAGCGTCTGATTGAGCTTGGGCTTGATCAGTTGCGTCTGAGCGCGCTTCTGCTTCTGCAGCCGCTCTGATTTGTCCTTGTGTTCCTCGCATTGTGTGTTGTGTTAGTTGTTCAGGGGTGGGTTTGTTCCACTTATTTATCAAGGCTTGTGGTTTGATGTGTACCTGAAGGAATGTGTGTGTTGATAAAGCAGCGCAGATGTATCTGGCTTGGTTTCTTCAGAGGTGTAGTCCTGAAAGAAGGTGTTGTGGAGCAGGAGTCCAATCAAAAAAAGGGGGCCCTTTGCCGTTGCTTTTTTTTTAAGTAGGTGGTTGCGAATAGTGGTGCAAGTAAAAAAAGGCGGCCTAACGGCGTGCTTTATGAAAGATGCAGATGGCGTATTCGTAACATTGGTGTAACCAAAAATTGGGCAGCCTTACGGCGTGTGTTTTGGAAGAGTGTGGATGTTGTATCCGAAACAGGGGTTCAACTAAAAATGGGCGGCCCTTCGCCGTGCCGGATGGCTTAAGCGATAGGTCTGAGGTCAGAAAGTCAGGGAGATTCCCGTACCTAGCGAGGTGGTGGGTTGTCTCCTCCGAAGAACTTGAGATCAGGTAGTCCTACGCACGGTGGGAAAGGGTGGGCAACTGATAAGTATAGAGCAGTTGGTCCAATTGAATGGTTGATTGGTTTGGTGAATGTATGCAAATGCCGGTATGAGTTGGAATGTTTGAGAATGTTGGTATCAGCAAGTCGTTGGTATCAGCAAGTCAGTAATAGCCGTCTCAATATTCAGAAGTACGGTACCGGTATTGTCTCTGAGTTGATAGGGCAGGCTCAAATGGAATAGATTATGTGATGGGTTCTGTTTACAGCAGATGTGGTTGCTGGTGTTGGTGAGATCACAAAGGCAGGGATCAGAGTATGTTCTGATGTTGGAAGTCTTGGGTGGGGAACCGCAAGGTGGGTTAGGTTCTTAAATCCTCTAGGGGCTGCTAGTGAGTTGCGTCTACTCGTAACGTAGGAGGAGCAATGGAGGACAAATGCGCCCGATCTATAGTTGATCAGTATGGTTATGGAGTCTGTATGCGTGTTGTTAGAATGGGGTAATTAGTTCCAGACTATGGTCACAGCAGGTAGGTTGGGTGAATTAAGTCCAAACTATATGTGTACGGACTTTATCCAATCAGCAGCAAAGGGCTATGGGTTCGCTGCCCAAAGAGGTCGCTTTGCTTGCTGGCTCAATCTTTGAGAAAGCGTCCCTAGGGTATGTCCCGTGGGTAGCTTTGTGTTTGTCCAGAAAAAAAACTATAGCCCTGGCAGGGAGTACCAAGTGATGGGGAGTTCTGTACTCCGGTAGCCGCGTTACCGAGGGGTTGAAAGCACCGTCGTCAGTACTGACGGGGACGTCTCACCATTCCGAGGGGGTGGACTTTCTGCCGGCAGTTGGGGACGGAGTCGAGGCGAAAGGAGAGGGGTTGACCGGAGTCTCCTTCTGAAGTCCGGCAGACGGGGGTTGTCAATGCTCGTGGAGGGTACTGGAGGCGACCGTAGGTAGACAGGTTTTCCGGGGGTCAGTAACGACAGGGGCTTGGAGACGCAGACTTTGTATGACCCGTGGAGGTTCTGGACAAGAGTTTGATAGTAGAATGAGTTACAATTTGTTATAGGAACAATAGAAGATAAAGCTGCGGTTGCTAAGTGAACGCGCAAGTGTCTACATAGCTTGCCGGAAAGGGTCGGCAAGGTGGGGATTGCGATGCGCGAAAGTGGTCAAGCGGTGCAAGAGCCTAAGATGATTATTTATGATGCGTGACAGCCGTATTGGATTGTCGTGACGGGTTGGTGTCACGACAAGGCCAACACTGCAAGGGGTAGGTGCGCAAGTAGCGCCTAGCAGTTACCTATCCCGACGACAGCATCGATGCACCTGGACAAGAGTTTGATAGTAGAATGAGAGAGAATTGGTCGTCTCAATCGACTATCACCTCTTCTGTCCTTTAGGGTACGATCGTAACTATGGCTTTGCATGTGCTGGCGAAAGGAGATATGCTCAATGTCTTTCACGGCACTGCATTATTATGTCTCGTGTTTATGATAAGCGCCCGATAACCGTCTCGTGTTAAGACAAGCGCCCGTGTGTCACGCAAGCTGCGCTTGTGACGCGGCCTGGGCGCGCATGTGTAACAGAGTAATCCTAGGTAGCTGTGTGTAGCTGGGCACTAGGCGGACATGTACGGCGGGTTGACTAAGCCAGATCTGGGCTAGCTGGGCTCAGGTCTGGTCGGAGTCTGCGATTGGTGTGTGTGTGCGTGTACAGGGTATTTCCCCTGCTTTTGGTGTTACGTATGTAAACTCGCAATTGCGCGTGACACCCTGCTTTGGCTCCTCCCTTCTTCTTCATTTCTTCGCCTATTACCAGCAAAAAGGTCTACTAGCAGCATGAAGACTGCTCGCTCTCTGCGATTAGATATGGTCTTATACTGTCTGCAAGTAAATGTGGTCTGCAATTAAATATGTTCACTGTCTGCATGTAAATAATATACGGTTTCCTGTCCAATATACTGGTTCCATATTTATTCCGGTAGAAAGATGCCTAGGCCCAGAATAACTTATTTTGAGTTACATTTGAATACCGGTACAGGGTACTACATTCTGTCAATTTGGTCTGCCCGTTTCGCGTACTTGCCATTATTTTACTGCCCCCAAAGCGCAGTTGCGTTCAAAAAAGTGCGCGTTTTCAAAAAAGCGCACTCACCTCTTTAAAAACTGCGCGTTCCGCGCACTAGTTTTTTCAATCAGTGCGCTATTTGTCATTTTTTAAACCGGTATGCAGAAAATAAATCATCATGGACAAACAGAGGTCGCTTCGCACGACCTACACTATTTGATCCACCTTTCCCCTTTTACAGTTCTAGTCGTAGTCACTGGCTCAGGGAGCTAGCCAGAAGCTGCTTAGACAAGCCAAAAAGAAAAGCCCTGGCTTGGACCAAGTGAGGCAAAGGATGCAAAGGACTAACCTAGGGAAGGCAACACTCGCACGGGATATCCAATATCAAATTTAGATGGAATGCTAGTTGCCAATTTGTGGTTGCCTCAAAACAAGCCAGGGTAGCCAACTATCGTTGGAGTTGTCCCGGAGAGGAGAAAAATGCACTAAGGAGGTAAGGACCAGGGTTGTTCAGGAGGACCCCCAGCCCTGTGTCCTGAGACGCAACCAAATGCATAGCCTGCATCCTGAGACGCAACCGTCCCGCGACCAACCCATAGCCTGCATCGTACGACGCAACCAACCCACTAAAGCTGTGTCTGCGACACAACGGACCCTTTGACGTTGCGTCTGCAACGGAGGACGCAGTGTCCTGAGCAACCCTAGTGAGGACAGCGTGAAACACTGTTTCTTTTTTGGGCTACTCATGGCAGCTCCCCGCCACATCAAATAGCCAGCCACTGGGTCAAACCCAGCGCTTGAAGCTGCATTGGAATGCGTGTCATAACAGCTTTCAGACACAATTACTAGCTCCAGCTTTGGCTCAAGGACAGGGTAAGGAAGCTGCCTAGAAGCTGCTACATGTAGCCCCCCCAAAATGCAGTGGTGGGGGATAGGGTTGATGAATGAACTGAGTAAGACAAGGGGACCCCCCCCTTGAGGAGAAACATGGTTAGGAAGGAGGATTTTTTATATTGGTTTTAATGCAAAAAACAGCCAAATTGCTGGCTGGAGCCATGTAACTAAGTTCAAAAAAGAGGACGGCAAAGAGGTTAGAAGGTGAACAGGAAGGTACAGAGTATGGTAACGAAATTGGGGGGGGGGGGGGGGGGGGGGGGGGGGGGGGGGGAGCTCTAAGAACCCCCTACTAATAAACCTGGTTGGTACAGAGGATGGTAACGAGGATGATGAAGAGGAAACAAGGTTAATAGGAAGGTAGACAGTATGGTAACAAGGATGGGGCGAGGGTTGGATGGAGTGCAAAGGGTCCCTACTGGGAAACGTGGTTGGTACAGAGGATGGTAAAGAGGAAGGCAAAGAGGACGGTGGACAGGAAGGTACAGAGTATAGTAAGGAGGATGGGGAGCGGGTTGCATGGAGTGCAAAGGGTACCCTAAGGATAAAAGTGGTTGGTACAGAGGATGGTCAAGAGGGTGGTTAGGTACAGTGGGAGGAGGGGTAGGGGAGGAGTGAGAGTAGGAGAGAGGTTGCTGAAGGACTAGAATCGTGAATGAGCCAAAACAACCCATATTTAGGGAATGGCAATATGATACCATATGATGATACGCAAAAGCCTGTACAAACCAGAGGAGAAGACGTAAAAAGCAACTCAACCTGTATCAACTTTTCAGAGAAGGTAGAAAGCACACCTACTCCTGACTACCCCCTCCGGCATCCTGCACCATGTTCAGGTTTAGGGGCCTTAGAGAATATCTTGTACATGGAACCTTGGTCCTGGAACTCTTGACCATGATACCATCACGGGAAAATGCAAAAATTCTTAGCACCTCATCTCTCAGTGCATATTTCATCATGAGGCTCACAGACTCTGAGTATGTAATCTCCTATATATGCAGGCACCATAACTAACAACGTGCACGACTTGGGAAAATGTAAAAAATCTTAGCACTCGATCTCTCAGTGCATAGTTCATCATGAGGCGCACAGGCTCACACTGTGTACTCTCCTAGATATGAAGGCCCCATAACTAACCATATGCACTAAACAGGAAAATGCAAACGTTCTTCGCACTTCATCTTCCAGTGCATAGTTCATCATGAGGCGCACAGGCTCACACTTTATAATCTCCTAGGCATGAAGCCCCCATAACTGATAACGTGCACCACATGCTACCCAAACCTTGGATATACCTGCAATGCCCTACGGCAGCCTGCACCCTGTCCAGGTTGTTAACCAAGTTCAAGGTGTTAAACACCTGTTTATGTACATCATTGGAAAACATGTGGTTGCTGAACAAATCCTGTTTCGATGAATGGCTCAATGGTAGAGCTCGTTGAAACAAGGAGGTCCGGGGGTTCGAATCTCTACGAGTGCGTTTTAGTGTTTGCGGTCTCTTCTGTCCAGTTAAGGTAGCAGCCAGTTCCCTACCGCCGAAAGATGGGGCTTCCTTAAGATCACGTCCTACCAGGCGTTATCATTATGTTTTAGTTGTTGAACAGGTGCAGGCTGCCTTAGGGATTATGCTGCAAGCCGAGAGGGAGGAATGCCCCATTAGGCTCGCAGGCTTAATAGCAATTCAGCGGATGATTGGATTTGGGTCTCGTTGTTCGTCATTCGCACGGCCACTTTTCCAAGCCAAATTTCCGACAATAATCAGAAGTCTCAGGCCAAAATGTCGAAATTTTCAGGCAGAATTGGAGGTACGAACTACGGAGAATGAAGAGTTTCGAAAATCCAAATCCAAATCATCCACTGAATTGCTTGAAGTATCTTATCTCCCAGATATGCATGCACATGCAGGTATATGCATACATGCGCATATGCATATGTGTTCACTTGCACAGATGCATATATATGTACATAAAAGACCTTGGTGGATCATCTGTGTGTATATACAATAGAGTGGCATAGGCCTATGCATGTGCTTTTGCATTCCTTTCTGACAGTGCTTCTTTCCTTAGCCTTCCTGCTGTTGTCCCTACTTATGAAAGTGTACATACAAAAGCTGATAATTAGGGAACGGCATCATGACATCATATGGTGTTGGCAGCCTAACTGGGCTAAAGTTACCATGTATATACAAGAACATATGATGTCATACTCGCTTTTGGTCAACATCATATGTTTTCCCTGTCTTCACTAATAATGGCTGATTATAAACTGTATATTTTGTGGGCTACGCGTAGCAGCTTCTAGGAAGCTCCCTTCCTCTGTCCTTGGTTGAATCCTGAAGCTAGTTGGTGCGTCTGAAAGCTGATCTGACAGGCATTCCAGTGCAGCTAATGGCTTTGGGCTTGGCCCAGTAGTTGGCTAATGGAGCTGGAAGGAAGCTAATACCAAAGCCAAAAAAAGAAGCAGTGATGATAAGCTGACGATGCGCCCCCTAAACCTCAACTCGGCTTTGGATACTAGCTTGTTCATTTTGCGGGAGCTCCAGCATTTCTTTAGACGAGGAATATGTCAAGTTATATGCACCGTCGCAAGCGACGCTAAAAATTGGCGGAGAGTGTTTGCAACAGGGCGACATTTGGCAACGGAAGCGAGTTAGTTATGAGACCGTTGGCTGACGAGTCAGGCTTCGTCTAGGTCAGCAGTCACTCAGACGGACAAATGGGTAACCCTGGAGGCTCCCGCCCCGTTGAAGAGGGGGCACCGCAAAAAAAACTCCTGTATCTCTTTGGATGGGAAAAATGAAAAACACCGACATTACTTTTTTTGATGAGAAATGTGCCAAGCACTCCGCTCGAGTATGCATTTCTGGAGAATGGGAAAGGTCCATAAGACGATTTATACCACTGAAATACCTAATTTGCCCCTTGTTACTTCCAATGGATCCTGGTTGATGTCTGGTATGTTCGTTCAAACTGAAATGATCTCAGATATATCGTATGTTGATGAAGAAGTCAGATGGGCAAAGTGGCAGAGCATATCAGAACTGATCGCTAGATGATATTCATTTGCTATGCTACCGTCTCCATCCAACTTCTCCATCAACAGGTTATGGGCCAATCACGCTTACCACTGCGTACTCAGGGGACCCTAATTCACAGGAACTTTAACAGAGTTTGGGCCGGAGGAGCTTGAACCAGGTTTCATGTGCCAGAAGTCTGCAGACCCAATTGAATTTGTGCCACTTGCTAACCACAAAGGATCTGATGAGGCCTTGGTCCTAACATGATGAGTCCTCAAGCCATGCTTTTGGCCAGCCAAGCTTGACCTACTTGAGCTTGCAGACTCAAGGGACCGACCACGGCGTGCGGATGATACCACAGGCAACACTGGTGGGCGTCCTATTGGTGGCAATGTCAGCAAAGCGCAGGTCATAGCAGTTGACTGCTCCTCATCTTCCTCCTCCCCATCCTCGCCTTCTTCCGTGAGGAAGGGTGAGAGAACAACGCCTGCCACCTTTCCTGGAGAGAGCCGTTGGAGAGAATCCATCCACTCTGCCGTTTGGTCCCCAATGGTCTGAACCGAGCTGCCGAGACCAGGTATCTCTGTTGACAGAGCGTACAAGTCGGCTAGCACTAAGGGTGACTTGACGAGCCCGTGCGGGGAGTGAATTAGAGCTTCCAGGCCTCCGCAGGGCACGATGGGCTGGGAGGTAGCACTGCGTTCAGGTACGGATTTAAATTCAGATTCAGATGTGGCGCAAATGTCAGATTCAGGTTCAGATATGTCATAAGTGTCGGATTCAGATTCAGATATGATGTATGAGTCAGTTCCCATGGCATGCTGAACAGAGTGTCCTAGTTTCTGGTGGACTCTCTGCCTCGGCTTCGAAGTACAATGCAGCATTGAGGGTCATAGCACTACTTCATACTACCAGGCATATGACATATGACCACAGGTCTCAGACCTACTATGCCTCGGGACCTCCTATGCCCTGGGATCTCCTATGCCCCAGGATCTCCTATGCCTTGGGACCTCCTATGCCTCCGATCTACTCTGCCTTGGGACCTACTCAGCATTGGGACCTTCTATGGTTCAGGACCTACTATGCCTCGGATCTACTAAGCCTTGGGACATTCTATGCCTTGGGATCTACTAAACCTCAGACCTACTATGGTTCAGGACCTACTATGCCTTGGGACCTACTATGCCCCAGGACCTTCTTTGCCTTAGGACCTACTATGGCTCAGGACCTACTTTGCCCCAGGATCTACTTTGCCTCGGACCTACTATGCCTCCGATCTACTATGCCTCGGACCTACTATGCCCCAGGACCTACTCTGCCTTGGGACCTTGTATGGCTCAGGACGTACTATGCCTCGGACCTACTATGCCCCAGGACCTACTCTGCCTTGGGACCTTCTATGGTTCAGGACGTACTATGCCTCGGACCTACTATGCCTCGGATCTACTATGCCTCAGACCTACTATGCCTCTGATCTACTTTGCCTTGGTACCTACTATGGTTCAGGACCTGCTATACCTTGGGACCTACTATACCTCCGATCTACTATGACTGCGACCTACGATGACTGCACTCTGTCTTCACCCGGTAATAATTAGGTAAGAAAACTAGGTAGAAACTGTACCTTTCAAGAGGAGGTACGGGGTCATCGGTAGCCAGTCTCCTCTCAGTGCTGCGGCCAGCGATGCTACTGACGGAGCCTAGGGACCCCCGCCTAGACTGCGTTCTGTGTTCCCCCGATGCAAATGAGGACAGGAATCCGGAATTCAGGGACGATGAAGAACCCCTGCAACCCCTACTCTTGGTCAATACTAGGCCCTTGGGTGTATTTGGGAGGCATTGAGGAATACCCTCCTCATCCTCAGTGTTGAGGGGAGGCACGCAGCTGCAAGGCATTCCTGCCCCCGTGCACGTGCTGCAAGGCAAGGAAGAGATGGAGTCGGCTGTGGTGTAGGCGCTCCACAGCACGCCAGGGGGTGGTGCAAACACTGAGGGGCAGTACATGTCCCGTCCCTCACAGGCATCGCAGCGTTGGTACACTGTGGACTGCCAGTTCATGAGGGCGTCCAATCCACTGCAATTGCAATGCCGGCACAGGTGGACGGAGTCGGCCAGTTCACGGCGTAGAGATATGGGGTGGCGGACATCCGAGGAGGGTAGGACCTGGAATGGATGGATAGCAGTGTGTGGGGGTGGGAATGGGGCACTGGTAATTTTATTGGTGGGTGGAGAGCTATGGGGTGGCGGACAACTGAGGAGGGTAGGGCCTGTATAAAAAGCAGGGGGTGAGGTGGGGGTGTGGATAGGGATGGGGCGGTGGTCATTGTATTGGTGGATGGAGAGCTCTGGGATGGCAAACATCTGAGGAGGGGTAGTGGATGTCTGAGGAGAGTAGGACCCAGAATGGATGGAATACAGGGCGGTGGTCATTTCATTGGTGGATGGAGAGCTATGGGGTAGTGGATGTCTGAGGAGAGTAGGACCCAGTGGATGGAATACAGGGCGGTGGTCATTTCATTGGTGGATGGAGAGCTATGGGTAGTGGATGTCTGAGGAGAGTAGGACCCCAGCATGGATGGAATAACAGGCGGTGGTCATTTCGTTGGTGGATGGAGAGCTATGGGTGTGGATTGGAGGAGAGTAGGACCCAGCATGGATGGAATACAGGGCGGTGGTCATTTCATTGGTGGATGGAGAGCTATGGGGTAGTGGATGTCTGAGGAGAGTAGGACCCAGCATGGATGGAATACAGGGCGGTGGTCATTTCGTTGGTGGATGGAGAGCTATGGGGTAGTGGATGTCTGAGGAGAGTAGGACCCAGCATGGATGGAATACAGGGCGGTGGTCATTTCATTGGTGGATGGAGAGCTATGGGGTAGTGGATGTCTGAGAGAGTAGGACCCAGAAGGAGGACATACAGGGCGGTGGTCATTTTGTTGGTGGATGGAGAGCTATGTGGGGTAGTGGATGTTGAGGAGGTAGGACCCAGCATGGATGGAATACGGGCGGTGGTCATTTCGTTGGTGGATGGGAGAGCTATGGGGTAGTGGATGTCTGAGGAGAGTAGGACCCAGCATGGATGGAATACAGGGCTGTGGTCATTTCATTGTGGATGGAGAGCTATGGGGTAGTGGTAGTGGAGTCTGAGGAGAGTAGGACCCAGATGGATGGATACAGGGGGGTGGTCTTTCATTGGTGGATGGAGAGCTATGGGGTAGTGGGTATGAGGAGGGTAGGACCAGCATGGATGGAATACAGGGCGGTGGTTTTTTTGTGGTGGATGGAGAGCTATGGGTGGTAGTGGATGTCTGAGGAGAGTAGGACAGCAGAAGGAATACAGGGCGGTGGTCATTTCATTGGTGGATGAGGAGCTATGGGGTAGTGGATGTCTGAGGAGGTAGGACCCAGCATGGATGGATACAGGGCGGTGGTCATTTATTGGTGGATGGAGAGCTAGGGGTAGTGGATGTCTGAGGAGAGTAGGACCCAGAATGGATGGAATACAGGGCGGTGGTCATTTGTTGGTGGATGGAGAGCTATGGGGTAGTGGATGTCTGAGGAGAGTAGGACCCAGCATGGATGGAATACAGGGCGGTGGTCATTTCATTGGTGGATGGAGAGCATGGGGTAGTGGATGTCTGAGGAGGTAGGACCCAGAATGGATGGAATACAGGGCGGTGGTCATTTTGTTGGTGGATGGAGAGCTATGGGGTAGTGGATGTCTGGAGAGTGAGTAGGACCCAGAATGGATGGAATACAGGGCGGTGTCATTTCATTGTGGTGGATGGGAGCTATGGGTAGTGGATGTCTGAGGAGAGTAGGGACCCAGCAGGATGGACTACAGGGCGGTGGTCATTCATTGGTGGATGGAGAGCTATGGGGTAGTGGATGTCTGAGGAGAGTAGGACCCAGCATGGATGGAATACAGGGCGGTGGTCATTTCATTGGTGGATGGAGAGGTAGGTGGGGTAGTGGATGTCTGAGGAGAGTAGGACCAGAATGGTGGAATACAGGGCGGTGGTCATTTCATTGGTGGATGGAGAGCTATGGGGTAGTGGATGTCTGAGGAGAGTAGGACCAGCATGGATGGAATACAGGGCGGTGGTCTTTTCATTGGTGGATGGAGAGCTATGGGGTAGGGATGTCTGAGGAGAGTAGGACCCAGATGGATGGAATACAGGGCGGTGGTCATTTCATTGGGGATGGAGAGCTATGGGGTAGTGGATGTCTGAGGAGAGTAGGACCCAGCATGGAGGAATACAGGGCGGTGGTCATTTCATTGGTGGATGGAGAGCATGGGTAGTGGATGTCTGAGGAGAGTAGGACCCAGCATGGATGGATACAGGGCGGTGGTCATTTCTTGGTGGATGGAGAGCTAGGGGTAGGGATGTCTGGGAGAGTAGGACCCAGCATGGATGGAATACAGGGGGTGGTCATTTGTTGTGGATGGAGAGCTATGGGGTAGTGGATGTCTGAGGAGAGTAGGACCCAGCATGGATGGATACAGGGGTGGTTTTCGTTGGTGGATGGAGAGCTATGGGGTAGTGGATGTCTGAGGAGAGTAGAACCCACATGGATGGACACAGGGCGGTGGTCATTTCATTGGTGGATGGAGAGCTATGGGGTGTGGATGCTGAGGAGAGTAGGACCCAGCATGGATGGAACAGGGCGGTGGTCATTCATTGGTGGATGGAGAGCTATGGGGTAGTGGATGTCTGAGGAGAGTAGGACCCAGCATGGATGGAATACAGGGGGTGGTCATTTCATTGGTGGATGGAGAGTATGGGGTAGTGGATGTCTGAGGAGAGTAGGACCCAGCATGGATGGAATACAGGGCGGTGGTCATTTCATTGGTGGATGGAGAGCTATGGGGTAGTGGATGTCTGAGGAGAGTAGGACCCAGCATGGATGGAATACAGGGCGGTGGTCATTTCATTGGTGGATGGAGAGCTATGGGGTAGTGGATGTCTGAGGAGAGTAGGACCCAATGGATGGACTACAGGGGGTGGTCATTTCATTGGTGGATGGAGAGCACGTATGGGGTAGTGGATGTCTGAGGAGAGTAGGACCCAGAATGGATGAATACAGGGGGTGGTCATTTCATTGGTGGATGGAGAGCTATGGGGTAGTGGATGTCTGAGGAGAGTAGGACCCAGCATGGATGGAATACAGGGGGGGGTGGTCTTTCATTGGTGGATGGAGAGCTATGGTGGTGGGTAGTGTGTCTGAGGAGGGTAGGACCAGCATGGAGGAATACAGGGCGGTGGTCATTTTGTTGGGGATGGAGAGCTATGGGGTAGTGGATGGTGAGGAGAGTAGACCAGCATGGATGGAATACAGGGCGGTGGTCTTTCTTGGTGGATGGAGAGCTATGGGGTAGTGGATGTCTGAGGAGAGTAGGACCCAGCATGGATGGAATACAGGGCGGTGGTCATTTCATTGGTGGATGGAGAGCTATGGGGTAGTGGATGTCTGAGGAGAGTAGGACCCAGAATGGATGGACTACAGGGCGGTGGTCATTTCATTGGTGGATGGAGAGCTATGGGGTAGTGGATGTCTGAGGAGAGTAGGACCCAGCATGGATGGAATCAGGGCGGTGGTCATTTCATTGGTGGATGGAGAGCTAGGGGGAGTGGATGTCTGAGGAGAGTAGGACCCAGCATGGATGGAATACAGGGCGGGTGGTCATTTCATGGGTGGATGAGAGCTATGGGGTAGTGGATGTCTGAGGAGAGTAGGACCAGAATGGATGGAATACAGGCGGTGGTGGTCATTCATTGGTGGATGGAGAGCTATGTGGTGGAGTAGTGGATGTCTGAGGAGAGTAGGACCCAGAAGGATGGAATACAGGGCGGTGGTCATTTCATTGGTGGATGGAGAGCTATGGGGTAGTGGATGTCTGAGGAGAGTAGGACCCAGCATGGATGGAATACAGGGCGGTGGTCATTTCTGGTGGATGAGAGCTATGGGTAGTGGATTCTAGAGATGGAGAGTAGGACCCAGCATGGATGAATACAGGGCGGTGGTCATCATTGTGGTGGATGGAGAGTATGGGGTAGTGGATGTCTGAGGAGAGTAGGACCCAGCAATGGATGGAATAAAGGCGGTGGTCATTTATTGGTGGATGGAGAGCTATGGGGTAGTGGATGTCTGAGGAGGTAGGACCCACATGGATGGAATACAGGGCGGGTGGTCATTCATTGGTGGTATGGAGAGCTATGGGGTAGTGGATGTTGAGGAGAGTAGGACCCAGCATGGAGGAATACAGGGCGGTGGTCATTTCATTGGTGGATGGAGAGCTATGGGGTAGTGTGAGGAGAGAGTAGGACCCAGCATGGTGGAATACAGGGCGGTGGTCATTTCATTGGTGGTGATGGAGAGCTAGGGGTAGTGGATGTCTGAGGAGAGTAGGACCCAGCATGGATGGAATACAAGGCGGTGGTCATTTGTTGGTGGATGGAGAGCTATGGGTAGTGGATGTCTGAGGAGAGTAGGACCAGCATGGATGGAATACAGGGCGGTGGTCATTTCATTGGTGGATGGAGAGCTATGGGGTAGTGGATGTCTGAGGAGAGTAGGACCCAGAATGGTGGGATACAGGGGTGGTCATTTTTTGGTGGATGGAGAGCTATGGGGAGTGGATGTTGAGGAAGTAGGACCCAGAATGGAGGATACAGGGCGGTGGTCATTTGTTGGTGATGGAGAGCTATGGGGTAGTGGGATGTCTGAGGAGAGTAGGACCCAGAATGGATGGAAATACAGGGCGGGTGGTCATTTCATTGGTGGATGGGAGAGCTATGGGGTAGTGGATGTCTGAGGAGAGTAAGACCCAGCATGGATGGAATACAGGGCGGTGGTCATTTCATTGGTGGGATGGAGAGCTATGGGGTAGTGGATGTCTGAGGAGAGTAGGACCCAGAATGGATGGAATACAGGGCGGGGTCTTTCGTTGGGGATGGAGAGCTATGGGGTAGTGTGTCTGGGAGAGTAGGACCCAGCATGGATGGACTACAGGCGGTGGTCATTTGTTGGTGGATGGAGAGCTATGGGGTAGTGGATGTCTGAGGAGAGTAGGACCCAGCATGGATGGATACAGGGCGGTGGTCATTTGTTGGTGGATGGAGAGCTATGGGGTAGTGGATGTCTGAGGAGAGTAGGACCAGCATGGATGGAATACAGGGCGGTGGTATTTCTTGGTGGATGGAGAGCTATGGGGTAGTGGATGTCTGAGGAGAGTAGGACCCGAATGGAGGAATACAGGGGGTGGTCATTTCATTGGTGGATGAGGAGCTATGGGGTAGGGGATGTCTGAGGAGAGTAGGACCCAGCATGGATGGATACAAGGGCGGTGGTCATTTCATTGGTGGATGGAGAGCTATGGGGTAGTGGATGTCGAGGAGAGTAGGACCCAGCATGGATGGAATACAGGGCGGGGTGTCATTTCTTGGTGGATGGAGAGCTATGGGGTAGTGGATGTCTGAGGAGGGTGGACAGCATGGAGGACTACAGGGCGGTGGTCATTTCGTTGGTGGATGGAGAGCTATGGGGTAGTGGATGTCTGAGGAGAGTAGGACCCAGCATGGATGGAATACAGGGCGGTGGTCATTTTGTTGGTGGATGGAGAGCTATGGGGTAGTGGATGTCTGAGGAGAGTAGGACCCAGCATGGATGGAATACAGGGCGGTGGTCATTTCATTGGTGGATGGAGAGCTAGGGTAGTGATGTTGAGGAGAGTAAGACCCAGAATGGATGGAATACAGGGCGGTGGTCATTTTGTTGGTGGATGGAGAGCTTGGGTAGTGGATGTCTGAGGGAGTAGACCCCGAATGATGAATTAAAGGGCGGTGGTCATTTTGTTGGTGGATGGAGAGCTATGGGGTAGTGGATGTCTGAGGAGAGTAGGACCCAGAATGGATGGAATACAGGGCGGTGGTCATTTCGTTGGTGGATGGAGAGCTATGGGGTAGTGGATGTCTGAGGAGAGTAAGACCCAGCATGGATGGAATACAGGGCGGTGGTCATTTCATTGGTGGATGGAGAGCTATGGGGTAGTGGATGTCTGAGGAGAGTAGGACCCAGAATGGATGGAATACAGGGCGGTGGTCGTTTCGTTGGTGGATGGAGAGCTATGGGGTAGTGTACGTCTGAGGAGAGTAGGACCCAGCATGGATGGACTACAGGGCGGTGGTCATTTTGTTGGTGGATGGAGAGCTATGGGGTAGTGGATGTCTGAGGAGAGTGGACCCAGACATGGATGGAACAGGGCGGTGTCATTTTGTTGGTGGATGGAGAGTAGGGGTAGTGGAGGTCCTGAGTGACGATAGGACCCAAATGTGGAATAACAGGGGGTGGGTCAATGCGTTGGTGTATGGAGAGACTATGGGGTTATGCTTACCAGGTGGATGTTCTGAGGAGAGTGGACCAAGAAGGATGGAATACAGGGCGGTGGTCATTTCATGGTGGATGGAGAGCTAGGGGTAGGGATAGCTGAGGGAGAGTAGGACCCAGACATGGAATGGAATACAGGGCGGCTTGAGTCATTTCATGGTGGCATGGAGAGCTATGGGGTAGTGGATGTCTGAGGAGAAGTAAAGACCCAGAATGGAGGACGAATACAACGGCGGTGGTCATTTTTTTTTTTTTTTTAGTTGGTGGATGGTCGCGCTCTGGGGCTACGTGCTGTCTGAGGAGAGTAGACCCAGCATGGGGACTAAAGGGCGGTGGTCATTTTGTTGGTGGATGGAGAGCTATGGGGTAGTGGATGTCTGAGGAGAGTAGGACCCAGCATGGATGGACTACAGGGCGGTGGTCATTTTGTTGGTGGATGGAGAGCTATGGGGTAGTGGATGTCTGAGGAGAGTAGGACCCAGAATGGATGGAATACAGGGCGGTGGTCATTTCATTGGTGGATGGAGAGCTATGGGGTAGTGGATGTCTGAGGAGAGTAGGACCAGCATGGATGGAATACAGGGCGGTGGTCATCAGTTGGTGGATGGAGAGATATGGGGAGTGGATATCTGAGGAGCGTAGGACCAGCATGGATGGAATACTGGGCGGTGGTCATTTCGTTGGTGGATGGAAGGCTATGGGGTAGTGGATGTCTGAGGAGAGTAGGACCCAGCATGGATGGAATACAGGGCGGTGGTCATTTCATTGGTGGATGGAGAGCTATGGGGTAGTGGATGTCTGAGGAGAGTAGGACCCAGAATGGATGGAATACAGGGCGGTGGTCATTTCGTTGGTGGATGGAGAGCTATGGGGTAGTGGATGTCTGAGGAGAGTAGGACCCAGCATGGATGGAATACAGGGCGTGGTTCATTTCGTTGGTGATGGTTAGAGCTATGGGGTAGGGGATGTCTGAGGGAGTAAGACCAGCATGGATGGAAATACAGGGCGGTGGTCATTCATTGGTGGATGGAGAGCTAGGGGTAGTGGATGTTGAGGAGAGTAAGAACCCAGAATGGTGGAATACAGGGCGGGGTCATTCATGTTGGTGGATGGAGAGCTATGGGGTAGTGGATGTCTGCAGGAGAGTGTAGGACCCAGAATGGATGGACTACAGGGCGGTGGTCATTTTCGTTGGTGGACTGGAGAGCTATGGGGTAGGGTATGTCTTAGGAGAGGAGTAGGACCCAGCAGGAGGAATACAGGGCGGTGGTCATTTCATTGGTGGATGGAGAGGCTATGGGGTAGTGGATGTCTGAGGAGAGTAGGACCCAGCATGGATGGAACTACAGGGCGGTGGGTCATTTATTGGTGGATGGAGAGCTATGGGGTAGTGGATGTCTGAGGAGAGTAGGACCCAGAATGGATGGACTACAGGGCGGTGGTCATTTCGTTGGTGGATGGAGAGCTATGGGGTAGTGGATGTCTGAGGAGAGTAGGACCCAGCATGGATGGAATACAGGGCGGTGGTCATTTCATTGGTGGATGGAGAGCTATGGGGTAGTGGATGTCTGAGGAGAGTAGGACCCAGCATGGATGGAATACAGGGCGGTGGTCATTTCGTTGGTGGATGGAGAGCTATGGGGTAGTGGATGTCTGAGGAGAGTAGGACCCAGAATGGATGGAATACAGGGCGGTGGTCATTTTGTTGGTGGATGGAGAGCTATGGGGTAGTGGATGTCTGAGGAGAGTAGGACCCAGAATGGATGGACTACAGGGCGGTGGTCATTTTGTTGGTGGATGGAGAGCTATGGGGTAGTGGATGTCTGAGGAGAGTAGGACCCAGAATGGATGGAATACAGGGCGGTGGTCATTTCGTTGGTGGATGGAGAGCTATGGGGTAGTGGATGTCTGAGGAGAGTAGGACCCAGCATGGATGGAATACAGGGCGGTGGTCATTCACTGGTGATGGAGAGCTATGGGGAGTGGATGCTGAGGAGAGTCGGACCCAGAATGGATGAATAAAGGGCGGTGGTCATTTCGTTGGTGGATGGGAGCTAGGGGTAGTGGATATCTGAGGAGAGTAGACCCAAAGCCCATGGATGGAATAACGGGCGGTGGTCATTATTGGTGGATGAGAGCTATGGGGTAGTGGATGTCTGAGGAGAGAGGACCCAGCATGTATGGAAAATAAAGGCGGTGGGTCATTTCGTTGGTGGATGGAGGAGCGTGGGGTAGTGGATGTCTGAGGAGTGTAGGACCCCAGCATGGATGGATTAGGGCGGTGGTTCATTCATGGGTAGGAGAGCGATGGGTAGTGGAATGTTGGGAGGTAGGACCCAGAAGGGATGAAACAGGGCGGTGGTCATTTGTTGTGGATGGAGAGCTATGGGTAGTGGATGTCTGAGGAGAGTAGGACCCAGAATGGATGGACTACAGGGCGGTGGTCATTTTGTTGGTGGATGGAGAGCTATGGGGTAGTGGATGTCTGAGGAGAGTAGGACCCAGAATGGATGGAATACAGGGCGGTGGTCATTTCGTTGGTGGATGCGAGAGGATATGGGGTGTGGATGTCGAGGAGAGAAGAAACCAGCATGGGATGGAATACGGGCGGTGGTCATGTCATCGTGGATGGAGAGCTAGGGGTTTAAAAGTGGTGTCTGAGGAGAGTAGGACCCGAATGGATGGATACAGGCTGGTGGTGGGCGGTGGTCATTTCCATTGTGAATGAGAGCTATGGGGTAGTGATGTCTGACGGGAGAGGACCCCAGAATGCTGGAAATACAGGGCGTGGTGCCATTTCGTTGGTGGGATGGAGAGCTATGGGGTAGTGGATGTCGAAGGAGGTAGGACCCGCATGGATGGCCTACAGGGGTGGTCCATTTTGTTGTGGATTGAGAAGCTATGGGGTAGTGGAGTCTGAGATATTAGGACCCACATGGATGGAAATCAGGGCGTGGCTCCTTTTCGTTTGGGGATGGAGACTATGGGTATGGATGTCTGAGCGTAGACCCACATGGATGGAAGACAGGCGTGGTCCATTTCATTGGTGGATGGAGAGCTATGGGGTAGTGGATGTCCTGGAGGAAGTAGGACCCCAGATTTATGGAATACAGGGCGTGGTCATTTCATTGGGGATGGAGAGCTATGGGGTAGTGATGTCTGAAGAGAGTAGGGACCCAGCATGGATGGAATACAGGGCGGTGGTCATTTCATTGGTGGATGGAGAGCTATGGGGTAGTGGATGTCTGAGGAGAGTAGGACCCAGCATGGATGGAATACCGGGCGGGGTCATTTCGTTGGTGGATGGAGAGCTATTGGGGTAGTGGATGTCTGAGGAGAGTAGGACCCAGAATGGATGGAATACAGGGCGGTGGTCATTTCGTTGGTGGATGGAGAGCTATGGGGTAGTGGATGTCTGAGGAGAGTAGGACCCAGCATGGATGGACTACAGGGCGGTGGTCATTTTGTTGGTGGATGGAGAGCTATGGGATGGCAAATCTCTGAGGAGGGTGGGACCTGGAATGGATGGAAAGCAAGGGGTGGGGGTGAGGGGGTCATTGTCATGGTGGATGAAGAGCTTCGGGGTGGCGGTCGTCTGAGGAGGGTAGGACCTGAAATAGATGAAAGGACCTGGAATGGATGGAAAGCAGGTCGGTAGTCATTTCACTGGTGGACACCATACACGTACTGCACTGCTAATATACATTAACTAGGTGTGACCGCCCCTCAGTGATGTATAGCTTCTAATTTGCGGAGTCTCGGGCTTGGCGGTTGCATAAGGATATTTGTTTCAAATCAAAAGAGGAAATCTGATTCCTGTTTCTTTTTTCCCTCCTTTTTCCCCTCCCAAAACAGGATCCTTATTCCGATTTCGGTCAATGTGGGTAATGTTTAGTCAATTTCAGTAATAAAATAAAAACTTTCTTATTCCGGCAATTTGGGCCAAAACGGGGCTGATCGGAATATGTTATGGGAAAAAGTATCCCTGGGGTTGCAGGATACAAGTTTCATGATACATGGCTACAGGTTTCATGTCGCGGAGTTCTGTAGATCTGCAAATGTTTACTAGATTGTTTGTTACATTCCAGGGGGTAGCCAAATAGGAGAAAGGAACTTGCCCGACCTTGGAATTAGGAGGGGCTGAAAAGAAAGAGCACTGATGAACTGAACCCCAAACAACCTTTCAACGGGGGCCCTAAGTCCGGGCTACAGTGACAATTTTACTAAGTTTACAGCGAGGGGGGGGGCAAGAAAAAAGCTGCCGTAATGCACCTATGCATTTAATAGAGCTAATCCTCAACCTGTAAAAAATGTTTTTTTTAAGCCAAAAATAAAGTTGTACAAAAGTTAGAGGGGTCCAAAGTTTGCCCAAAGCGGCCCAAATCTTAACATCGCAATAAATCACGTTTGGGCAACCCCATGAAAGATGTAAGTGAATAACTGGAATGGGCAAAAAAAGATCTTTCGAATGACCCCCATTTTAGAGGGGTAGGGTGAGGGTAAGCGGGTTTTAGGAGGGGTGGGGTGGGGGGTAAAAAAACTTTTTCCCAACTTCATTTCCACCCTCCTTTTGTAAAACTTCTACAATTCCAACTAAGAATCATCTGAATAAGACACCTTATTGAACGTGCGGTCCAAAATCTGTCTCTCTGCCCCCCCCCCCCCTCCCCCCCCCCCCTGGTTTACTGTACATTAAACAGTACCGGTAGTGGGGGGCTAATGAGCAAAACACTGGACGTATCGTTAACATGATTTGCACACGAGGACCTGAGTGCTGGTTGAACTTATGACTTTTGAGATATTTTAACTTATGAGATATTTTAAGACTTTTGAGATATTTTAACTTTTGACAGGGGCAGTACCTCGTGCAATAGAAATTGCGCCAGCTCCTTCAGCGTAGTGTCTCTCTCATCCCCGTTGTTGTATGGAGTCACGGAAATCAAGTTCTCAGGTTGGAAGTTGGCAGCCATAGGGCAGTCGTCAACCAGCAGAATTTGTGACAGATCCCGCCCAAGTCGAGACAGGTCCTTCACGTGATTCCATTCTGGGCTAGGGACAGTATGCTCGGAGTAGAGCCTGCAATAATTAGGGAACGGCAACTAATATTAGTGGTTGAAAACTAATATTAACTAATGTTATTACAGTGTCACAATAATGTAAGTTTTTCAAATAAATTTAAAATTCTGGTGAGACTGCTCGTCCGACTAATATTACATAATATTTTATAATATTATTTATTCACTAATATTATATAACATAGCCGACCCCTAGCAATGATTGATAATGAGAACTGATGGGAAACAACATTTGAGAGTCAACAAAGACGTAAATATAACGTGTACCGCACGCATGTCCTTTGCATGTCCAGGACATGTACTGCACATGTGACCAGCACAAGTTTCTTTGACACTGGGAAATAAGATTTAACAATCAATAAATACTTAAATGTAACCCAACATGTATGTCCTGTACATATCCTGCACATATCCTGCACCTGTGTCCTGTACAGATCCTGTACATGTACTGTACATATCCTGCACATGTCCTACACCTGTGTCCGGTACATATCATGTACATGTCCTGTACATATCCTGTACATATCCTGTACATGTCCTGTGCATTTCCTGTACATATCCTGCACATGTCCTACACCTGTGCCCGGTACATATCATGTACATGTCCTGTACAGATCCTGTACATGTACTGTGCACGTCCTGTACATGTCCTACACCTGCGTCCGGTACATATCATGTACATGTCCTGTACATATCCTGCACATGCCCTACACCTGTGTCCTGTACATATCATGTACATGTCCTGCACATATCCTGTACATGTCCTGTGCATTTCCTGTACATATCCTGCACATGTCATACACCTGTGTCCGGTACGTGTCCTGCACATGTCCTGTACATTTGTCCTGTACATTCCTCTTAACCCTATTTGGTTACCCCTGAACTGCTTACATACCGCTGAACATACACAACCCTTAACTGTAACATATCCCTGAACTGCTTACACACCGCTGAACGTACACAACCCTTAACTGTAACATACCCCTGAACATGCATGCAAAATGTAAAGCACACCTGTGCTGAAAGAGCTCATTCTTGGGGTCCAGAGTAGCAAGCACTGCATCCGCATGGCGTGAGCCTGCAGCCGTGAATAGCACGAGCTCGAAGTGCTGCAGGGCAAGGAGGTGAAAAGTTAGATTCAACCCCAGATTCACACCCCAGATTCAGCAGAGCAAGGAGGTGAAAGTGAGATTCACCCCCAGAATCATAAACAGATTCACACCCCATATTCTGCAGAGCAGATTCAAATTCACCCTCAGATTCACAGCCCAGATTCAGCAGAGCAGATTCAGATTCACCCCCCAGATTCACACCCCAGATTCAGCAGAGCAGATTCAGCAGAGCAGCAGAGGCGAAGGCAGATTCAAAATTGGCGATAGGCCCCAGTGCGGGTTAATGGGCTGCCCCCCTCAACCTAACGCCTCGTAATGAGGCGCACGATTTATAAATTTTACTGCAGAGCAAGGAGGTGAAAAGGCGCCAGGTCAGCACATTTGCCCTCGACTTGGAAGGATTGGATGCCTTCACAATCACCCCGTCAATAACGATATGAGGAGGTGTTGAAGCAAGTATGCTGAACATCAAGCTCTTTTTCTTTTCTTGGGCATGCATACTGTTCAGTGTTTTTCTTTTGGGCTAAATGTAGCAGCTTTTGGGCAGCTCCCCTGCCTGGCTACTCTATTGAAGCTAGCGCAAGCTAGTGCATCTGACAGCTGACATGGTCAGCTTACCAGTGCTCCTGCAATATACGGGTTTAGCCATGTGCCTGGCTCAGGGAGCTGTTTAAAGCTGCTACAAGGAGCCCACAAGAAAAACATTGATATTGTAACCAACGTCCATACCTGGCTGACTTCGTGCAGGAAATCCATCAAATATGGACGGCAGAAGACTTTGCCTCGGCATCCCAATCTGTCAGTGTACACAAAATTGGGAGGCACTGACGAAGTGTCGTTATGGCGGATACAGTCAATCAGAGTGTGGTCCAGGTCCTGAGCAGGATAACCATGGAGAAAACAAGTGAGTAGAGAAGTCAATATAACAATGCATCATACGATATCGATCTCGTACGATATATAACTTGACAGTCCTACAAGTGAGACTGTTGAGGAAGTAAATGAAGTTGCAGGTATGAATGGGTGTAATCCTCCACCACTGTTGTAAGCAGCAGCTGTCTGCTCACCAAGAACATTATATTGCCACCCTGACCCTGGCCTCCTCTGCACCAGCAGTGTGCTGTTGCTCCCAGTGGAGCACTTGCAGGATGCTCTCTTGAGCTTCGTGCTACAACAATAACTAAGACGGCAGCAAGGGCAACAAGGATAACAAGGATAGCAAGGGCAACAGCAACAGCAGCAGCAGTGGCAACAGCAGCATCTAAACAAGTGTTGACAGTCTAAAGAATCCTTAATACTCCCGGGTTTAGCTTCCCACCACAGCAAAGGTGGCCAACTGGTTACCATGTGTGACCCACCAAACATTCGCTCCTAGCTAAGGTCAACCCCTGGGAGATGTTTGGGGGTGTAGGAAAAGAGATAGGAATAAGCAGGGTCGTGCCTTAGGCATTCGCACATGGTTTCGAATTCGGAATTGTACGGTTTTTTTAAGGTTGTTCGGTTGCATTTGGTTGTGTTGTAACTTCAAATATTATGGCTATGGAAAAATTGTATATGAGAAAGTTGTTCCCTATTGTTAGGACATACCATATATATGCATTAATCATTATTCTCTCGTAATATGGGGTGCCTGTTCCCTGATGCAGGAGTTACTTCCAACTGTTTCAAAGGGGAGAATTGAACTCCCGACCTCCAAATGCCGTGCTGAATCATTCAGTACATGGTATGATGATGCTACTATACACACACGGGAAACCTGGATACAGGTACTAGCTGGAAAATGGGCCAGGCCCGAAAGAGATTTTCACCAAATGCACAGGCGTTCGGTATTTTTGTGCATTCGGACCGAATGGCTCAACCCCGATTACGATTCAGCAAAAAATACGGAATGGGACCAGCACAGTCACAGTTTCGAGACCTATGGAGATACTTCGGCACGCACTTGCCACGCTAACACACTAACACACTACTGGCGTCAATATAAAGTGGGCAAACGAATGCAGGCAAGAAGTAGCTCGGAAGCTTCTACCACGGCTGGCAAGACAACTCTCCACAGAAAACGTAGGATTAGGTTTCGACAAAATCACGGCTTGGGAAAGGATCTCGAGACAAGCGTGAACACACCGTCTACTACCTTGCAAACAGTTATACAATGCAACAGATGTTCAAAAGAGCGCTGCACGCAAAACTATGTTAACCAGTCGAAGTTCTAAAAAAGGGTTACGAAGATATTTTTTGCTGCGGGCGTTTCAGATAAGGGGCGGGCAGCCCTAGACATCTTGTGGGAATGCTTTCTATTACGCCCCGGATAGCATTTTACCAGGCGCGATGGAAGTTCCGGGCTCGTGCTTACCAAGACTAATGTCTTGAGATTTGCGCAGGTCGGAGGAGGGAGAATGGGCTCGCTCGTTGATTCTAGGTGGGTACATCCAGAATCGGTGACAGTAGCGGCAGCCATTTGCGGTATTGCAAGTCCGAACAAAGAAAGCTAGTCCGGTAGAATATTACACGAGGCAGCACTCCAGGGCTACTTGAAGGTGCAGATGTAGGGAGGCAGTAACTCGGCGTAGCACGATTATGATAACTAGGTATACTGAAAATGCTTACGCTCTGCAATTGGTGGGGCTTTGGCAAGGAAAACAAGGATGGCAGGGCTCCGG
Source organism: Chlamydomonas sp. ICE-L (assembly GCA_013435795.1). Classification (NCBI taxonomy): domain Eukaryota; kingdom Viridiplantae; phylum Chlorophyta; class Chlorophyceae; order Chlamydomonadales; family Chlamydomonadaceae; genus Chlamydomonas; species Chlamydomonas sp. ICE-L. The sequence goes on from JACBWV010000364.1 coordinate 8,201,602, forward strand.
TAGTCGAGCTTTCGGGAATTGTATCTTTCCTTGGCTGGGACTGGGGTTTGAATTTGGAATCCCGGGACCTCAGGAACGTTCCAACCGATTATTTACCAGATTTACCAGATATCGAGTCCGATGTGGACAAGTCCAAAGCAGAGACTCTGGTCCAAAGCGCGTGTCGCAAGCGACACGGACAAGTTCTAAGATCGTGTCGCAAGCGACACGGAAAATCGCTTTAGCAGTCACCGGCAGGTAGTTTCGAAAGTTTGGCAGAGTGTATTGGCAACGGAACGAAAGGTAGCAACCAGAGATATGGTAGCAACGGAAATGGAGCTGACCGAAGCCATGTCGTTAGGGCACCGCTATACTACTAGACGATATCGTTGAGATATCGTTGACGTCAGCAAGGCTGGGGGGTGGACCCCCCCGTGGACCCCCTTCGCCCTCCAGGAGGGGTCCCCGGGAGGGGTCCGCAGCGCAGGACTTACCTAGGCGAATTCCTTTGTCTTGAAACTTCAGCGAATTTTAAATAGCGCAAATTAAGAAAGCTGAAGGTGGTGGGTTTGGTCCGATTGACCTACTTGTCACACTAGGGCTCCCTTGGTACGGAGGCAGCGACATGGGAGTAACCAGGCTGACGCGTGAAGGCTGTCAGGCTGTTGAGCAGGTCGCCGAGGTTGCTAACAACAATGGCCTGGACACGTCGCCTAGCGAAGCTCTTAATGGATGACATCTGAAAAATAGCAAAAGCATATTTTGTAGAAGCACATGTTACTCGCATGACTTGTTCTGCATTGATCCCCCTGCCTCCTGGAAGTGCTTTCGAGTAGCTGCCCTGGTAACTCCCATATCGATGCCTCTATACCGAACAACCGAGGCAGCCCTAGCGTGAGCAGTAGTTCAATCGCACCAACCCCACCACTGTCAGCTCTCTTAATTTGCGCAATTGAAAAATCGCACTAGTGCCAAGTCAACGGAATTCGAGGAAGTCCTGCGCTGCTGCGCTGTGGACCCCCCTTGCGAGGCCGGGGGGCCTTGTGACCCCCCTGACGTCACCGGTATCGGGCGTAGTATACGGTAGCCATATAGGTTGTACCCAGAGTCTCTGGGTTGTACCCCCCCTAATGGAGGGGGGGGGGGGGGGGGGGGGCTACCCTCCAGTGAGCTAGCATCCACAAGCCAGATCTCCTATACCCTAAAAACTGTATCCTAAACCCGAGGAGGATCTGGCTTGTGGATGCTACCAGTATTGGTTCTCGAACAATTGTTAGAAAGCCCAGCTACTCAGCTATTCAGAATCTTTCTCCTGGCCACCTACCTGTGGACTGCTGGGTGTGCTGGCGTTTTAATTGCAGAAGACGGCGAGCAGCCAACTTGCTGGCTGAAGCTATGTAACCAAGTTCTAGTTCAAGCATTTTAATATATTTTCTGTTTGGGTGAAAGACTGAAATATCTCTCCGATTATTTTGGACTTACCGGTACATGGCTGCCCTGTGTGTACCAGGGTTGTTCAGGATCCTGCGTCGCAGGCGCAGGTGCCTCGTCCAAAGGTCCGTTGTGTCCTGCAGTTTATTAGTCGGTTGCGTCTCTGGTCACAGGTCATGGAATTGGTTGCGTCTCAGGACGCAGAGCTGGGGGTTCTCTTGAACAACCTTGGTGTAGACCGTATTATTCAATAAAAATTTATGTAGCCTGAAATGCTTAGCAGCTGCAATACGTGCCTATCCCTGGGGGAAACGCATTAGCCTAGTACCGGTAACCAAGATCGAGTGTAAGTTTAAGCTAGCACACTTCAAGTTCAAGTAAGCTAGCACACTTCAGTAAACACCACTTGAAACACCAAGTTCAAGTTCAAGAAACACCGACATCAGGGAAGGAGACGTGCCAGAAGGATTCCCTTTCAGTTACAGAATTAAAGCATGATACATCCATGATATTCAGGTGATATGAGGCTGGCGGACCCAGCCCAGCTTCTTCACGCATGAAGCCAGCAAGAAGCTAAAAACAAAACAAGTAGGAGGAACCAGTGGACGCAGAGTGATCTCATCACAACACTCAACAAACCCGCCTTGGCAACAACCACCCGCACACCCACAAGGCACTGCACACTCACTCACTCACAACAGACACTGCCAAATGGGCCAGGCAAGACAGACGTGAACGGCTCAGTGGAGGGAGAACACGACAGGACTCGTCAGATCCTAGAAACAGCGTGGTCAAATGTTCGTGATAACCACTCATCAGCAACACACAGAGCAAAGCAAGCAAGTCGTTATCAACAGTTTCATACCAAGGAGAAGGTGGCACATCCGGTGATATACCCTCTTCAACCCCCCCCCCACACACACACACACACCCACACACACACACCACCACCACACACCTCTCGCCACTGATCAGCAACACGCAGAGCAAAGCAAGCAAGTTGTAATCCTCAGTTTCATACCATATGAAGCAAATTGCATTTAACATGGGCGTCTCAGTCCTAGCAGGTTGGCGCAAGCAGGGTACGTAGGATTTATGCAGGGCGAGCGTTAATGCATGTGACATGAGGGCACAGGTGAGTACAAGGCACAGATGAAAGCAAGAGTGGGACAGGTGTGGGCAGTGCAAACGTGTGACCTGAGAACAAGCTATCACAGGGTGGCATGGCATACGTGGATAATAGCACATGGTAGCTAGCACGTTGTAAACAAGGGGGGTGGGGGGTGGGGGGGGGCACGTTGTACACACGGGGAGAGCATGTTGTAAGTTGGACACATAGACCTGCTGTGCGTGCAGTAGTGCCCCTAGGGACATGGCAGTGTAACACGGGCATTGCAACGGCAACAGTGCATGGGCAATACTGCATTACAGCACAGTCGTAAGCGCTTTCAGAGCTGCTCTCGTTACACTGGCGTGTGTGGAGACATAAAGACAGGAAAAGCACTCACCTGGGCAGCATGCTATCGGCATTCATCAACAGTGGTCGCACCAAACGTCATCCACGTACCTGCCTTGGTCAGCACTTCACCAAAAACCAAGGTCCTCTCCCACCAGGATATCGCAGCGGCCTTCGCCACCACCACCACCGCACTACCACCAGAATATTGCCACCACCACCACATTACCAACACCACCTCTCTCACCAGAATATTGCCGCGGCCTTCACCACCACCACACTACCAACACCACCTCTCTCACCAGGCTATTGCTGCGGCCTTCACCACCACCACCACCACCGCACTACCAACACCACATCAACAACAAGTCCACAGTCCGCGGTCACAACATATGCAGCCATTGAGGCACGAGGTACACAAGTACACCACACATTGCTGATAAACCATTGTTGATATGGTGAGATCACACCTTCAAAGGGTGCTTGCCTTTGAAACAGCATCTGCAAGAAGAATGCAACCGAGGTGAGGTTGTATTCTTCATGCGGAACCCGGGATAACGTAGAGTTTTGCTCGCGCCGGGTTTGACCAGTTTTGACCAGTTTGTGTACGAGTGCAATTAAGAGGTGTTGCTGCAAGTTAACACTCTTGCACAGCCTTTCTGATTCATCCTGAACTCTCATACGTACAATCATCTGCGCACTCATTTAGAGGATGAGCCTGGCCCACCACCTTGAGTGATGGGAGCTGGCACTGGCACTGGGTACTGGCACGGGCACTGGGTACTGGAGCTGGCACTGGGTACTGGCACGACACTCACGAACAAGACATCAAATATCTCATGAAATACAGCGCTTTTCAGCAACTCCAGGAAGCTGGTCCTGGGGGGGTCGGCTAGCAGGATCAGTGGTGTCTGATAATGCAGGAAGCCTACAATGCAGCATGGTCCACACAACCATAAATGAAAACAACTACAAGCTTCAAATGAATGAAGCCGTCTATGAAAGACATGTAATATTACTTTATTCGGGTATATATGGGGGCGGGCTGCATGCATTCATTCATTCAAGCAGCAGCACAGCAGTTTTTGCTGATCCACGACCCTTGCATTTTGACTTCCCCCGGGACCAACAGTTGGCACTACATTCGAAGTGCCCTCGGGGTCAAGTTTGACAAATCTGTCGCATGTTATACGCTGTACTGCTAGGCCAGGAAATACTGCTGTGCAAGAGGTCTACCGAACAGTAAGCTAGTCTGCCTAACAGCAGGTCTAGGCAAGTATACTGAACAGTAGGTCTAGGCAAGTATACTGAACAGCAGGTCTAGGCAACAGCAGACCTGCCATGCAGGCTTGCCAACAGTTCCATGGCAAGTTTCACGCTTGAACAAATCCACACAGCGGGACAAGGCAGTAGTAGCACACACCACCACAACACTACAGAAGTTGTAGTGGCAACAAACCACACCACCTAAGTATTTCTGTGTAGTTGCCACCACAACCACAACACCAGTGCCAATTGCAAGAATACTTGGGTGGTTGTGTTGCACACACCACCACATAAGTTGTAGTGGGCAGCTCATTCAAGGAGGTACATCCATTCAGGCAGAAGGCAACGATGATGGGTGCAGTGGGTCCTCCCCAATCCGCATGAAACTGCTGCCGCGTGCAAAGCATACACCCGTGGATTTCTTACCAGCCTGGGGGTAAACCACACCGGCAGGAGAAGCCGTACCGGCAACAGATGCTTCCGCAGTGATGTCAGGCACCCAGTCGAAGGCTTACTTAGAAAGGGCAGCAAAGCGCTCTGCCCGAACCTGCGGAAAGAGAACACGGGTGGAATTGAAAACAGAACGTGCAGTCAAGCATTTATGAAGCTAAACAAATGTGACACTATATCCCGCATTATATGTAAAGTAGGTGCAGGCAAAGCCTTCAGGTGCCCACAGTTGGTCGGCCCATAGGCGCCACACCTAAGCAGCGACACCACAATATTGGCCGAAATCGCTGGTCAAAATTTCCCCACGTAGTGCATACCGGATATGCAAAACGACCTTACCGACCCTACCGAACTTACTCCGCTACTCTCCAGGTACCCGGAACTGGTTTATAGTCAGTCTTGCGCATAGCCTTCATATCATAATTTTGGACGCCATGGTGGAGTGTTCCGTGGAGTGGTCAAGTTCATCAGCAAGTGCTGGTCCAAGGTTAATCGTCCTCAGTCGATAACTAATCGTGCACCAGTCCGGCCGATACGATATATCGCGAGTTGGTGATCCAAGGTCATGCGTGTGTCTTGTCCCTCGGCCTTCACAAGACTCCCCGCCGGTAGTTGCGCTTAGTTCATGCTCTACCATTCATAGAACGCCGGCCGTTCAAAGTGCGTGAAATCCACGCCTATAAACCCACACACACTCTGGGTTTAAAAGCATACAATAGCACATCGCCCCCGTAACTACATAGTAGTAGTCCTACTCTCCTATTAAATTGCCTAGGGGACATAGCTCAAGCCTGCGCCCCAATGTAATGCTAGAGGCAGAAGTTATAACGCTCGCCGTGCCCTATTGCTATGACATATTCTTATTCCACTCGAGGACCATAGCACCCCAGGGCTTTTTATTTCCGCTACACCTAGCAATCGCTAGTTTCACCCCGTTAAGACGAAATCATCCCTTAAAAAAAAGTTGTTTTTGCCCAAATGGCCCTAAAAAGCTAAAAATGCTATAAAAAGCACTTAAACGCTGTCCCTGTTGGAGGCCTAGAACCACCAAGCTAGAAAAAAAACAAAATCAGATTTGAAAAAAAGCCCTGTAGCGCCTGATGCATACTGTCGTGAACGCCGACTGGCAAATTAACCCCTACCTTTGTATCCAGACGGAGCTTCACATAATAACTACACCCCACGTACGTTGCTCCCTTAGTAAGCGTACCTAACCATTAACTATTTCTAGGTTGTATGGAATTCCAAGCATTACTGTCAGTAGACCAGCGCGTGTGTTTGTTCGCTCCCGGCCACATACTTTAACACAAGTCAAGAACGACACTCGAGCCCCAGGGCGGACCTCCAGGGGACCCACCAGGGGACCCTACTATGTTTTAATTTTCAGCTACAAGCAGCAGCTTCTAGACAGCTCCCCTGACTGTCTATTCAGCCAAAGCTGACGCAACCTAGTGTGTCAGGAAGCTGACAGAATCCAATGTCCAGATATGTCAAAAACTTGGGGCTTAGCCTAGTGGCTGGCTCGGGAAGCTGCCTAGAAGCTGCTGCTCGTAGCTGAAAAGAAAAGCTATGGATACCCACCTTCTTCTTCAATTCGAAATCATCGGATCCGACAGCGGAAGCTCCACCCGTGGCTCCACTAATCGAAGATTTAAACCTTTCAGCTCGGGCCTTGACCTTGTCCTGCAGCCAAATACAGGTGGGACATTTTAAAATACATTTTTAAATCATTGTTATTTAATAAAGTTTATAAAATTATTTAAAATGTATTTGTATTTGAAGTATATATTTTGGCTCTTCTGGGGCCATTTCCTATGCTCACCATGTAAACAATTCAAATTGCAACTTGTCAGAATGCAACCATAAACACATACCCGTATTTGAAGTAGAACACATTATTATAAGTAGTACTATACATCCATATGTACTTCACCGCCAACCATTTGACGTTTTCTTGGCAAAGGGGTCAACAAGAGTTTCTGTGACATCAAACCCGGGTAGATCGGTGCAACAACGGGGAGGGAATACCGCCTGCCGATTCGTTCGTGCCAGATTCACTTTACCAGCGAATCCCATTGCGCATAAAGAAAGACGTGTAAGTAAAAAAACGCCAAATTGTTGTGTCAGTACGGTGGCCAGCTAAGGCCTTAGTCTTGGCCAGCACTCAAGTTCGAAGATACTGGGGGTTCACCACTGCTCCCCTACCAACGGCACCCACCCATCCACCTACTCACCCGCACCATCCCTCAAGCTCAGCGCATGCACATACCCACGTGCAATAGCCCAGAACAAGATAATCTTCTGCACATGATCAATTGTATACTGATATTACTTCATAAATCATTAGGGTTGGGAAGCAAACGTATAATTGTATTTTTATAAGCCGCATAAACGTATAAACGTTTACATATAAACGTATAAAACGTATATACAAATTAGGCACTTCTTGAGAAAATACTTTTACATGGATTTAAAGGTATTGCCGCGTAGCTAATTTCATTGGCATCACATATCAACTCTCAGACAAATAATCTGGCAAGTTTATGTTGTCCAAATCTCAGAAAAGAAATCACGACCAAAAAGCGCGTCGACCGGTGAAGAAGCGCGGTGCCAATATAAGGGAGCCATTAAATGGCAGTTGGTATATTATATAACTGTATAAGTGTATAATAATATAAGTACATACCGGTATTGCAATATTGTCCATGTTCACATTGCACTAGGCTTGCACCATCAATCCTTCAAGCCCATCTAGGAGCACAGCTTGTGGAATGGAAGGCTAAGTGGCGCTCTGATATGTGTGCCATCCTGGCTATCTAGATCAACCTTTAGGCCAAATGTTCATACAGTGGCGCATGTGAATGGTGAATTGTATTGCATATTACGATAGAGGAGATAAAAAGCTTTCCAATGAGCTATCTAAATCAAAAATATAATGCAAACCAAGAAAGTTAAGTGCCGGGACGTGTGCTGTACTTTTCAAAGTACAGACTAAACGTTTGTATACGACGTATGAGGTCGATTTGAGAAAAACCATACGGCGTATTTATACGTATAAACGTATATTATACGTGTTTATGTCGGCCCAACCCTATAAATCATGCATAACTAGGGAACGGCAACATGATCTCATATGATATCATGTCATCATATGATGCCGGCAGTCTGACTAGGCCAAAGTTACCATTTAAATACAATATCATATGATGCAATTTGTATGATATCATATAATATCATGCTCACCTTTGGCCAAAATCATATGATATGCTGATCCTTATGCACAACTTTTGTATCATTAATTACAAAAAATTATAAATAGGGACCGGCAAAGCATATGAAGCTGGCCGAAGGCCGAGAGTATGATATCACACAAATTGCATCATATGATATAGTATATAAATGGCAACTTAAGCCTAGGCAGACTGCCGGCATTATCTGATATCATATGATGACACAATAGCATACGATACCATATTGCCGTTCCCTACTTATTAAGCATCATCTTCGTGTTCCTACCTCCTCAGCCAAACCCCCTAACATCTCAGCATTCATGGCCACTTCGCCCTGCATTCGTTTTCCAAACAGGTCCAGAATCTAGCAAACCGCGACCCATACCTCGACCCATATTGAAACCACCATTAGATTGCCAGAGGACCATTGGCAGGATAATTTCCTTGTATAAGTAATATAGGATTCTTACCTCCTCAGCGTTGAGGCCAAACCTCTCGGCGCGTGCTGTCTTCTTGACGATCTCAAGCTCAGGGTGTGAAACTCCAAACCGCTCCGCACGCTTCATCGCCTTCTCCTTCTCCAATTCGGGGTGGCTCTGAAATTCCAGGTGGGCGGGTGAGCGAGTGGATTGACGGGTAAACGGATGGATGGATTGACTGACCATGGGTTGACATATACATGGATGGAAGAATAAATGTATGGATTGACATATAAATGGATGAATGAATAAATGGATGGGTTGACATATCTATGGATGGATAAATGGATGGCCATGGATGGCCCTGGAAAAAGCAGGGGGGTGAGAGATTGGGTGGATGCATGTGATGATTCATGTGGGAAATACATTTGTGTACACACTGTCCTTCTCACAAGTTCATAACAGACACCCGCAAAATACATTCCTGCTACCTATCCCGATCGATACCCAAGACCCCGTTTTCGCCGGAATGTTCTCTACCCAAGTCCCTGAACACCCTGAGCCCCCCCTACTAAAGCTAAACCAGGAATCTGTCCCTAGTGAGGCCTAAACCCATGAAGCTACCAAGTAGCCCACATTCTGAACTGAAAAAAAACTCTGATATCCGCAGTACTCACAGATCCGAAACGCTCTGCACGGGCCTTGGCCTTTGTTGTCTCGGGGTCCATGAACCTGTAAGACAGTAGAGGTAAAACCAAAAGCTCAGCACACAGAAAACAGTAAATCAAACCAGGATCAAGCAAAGAAAAAGTACATTAAACAAAGAAAACAGTACACCAAACAAAGAAAACAGAACATCAAACAAAGAAACGGTACATCTTACTGCATCAAACAAAGAAAACAGTACACCAAACAAAGAAACAGTACTTCTAACTGCATCAAACAAAATAAACCGAACATCAAACAAAGAAAACAGTACATCAAACAAAGAAACAGTACTTCTAACTGCATCAAACAAAATAAACCGAACATCAAACAAAGAAAACAGTACACCAAACAAAGAAACAGTACTTCTAACTGCATCAAACAAAATAAACCGAACATCAAACAAAGAAAACAGTACACCAAACAAAGAAACAGTACTTCTAACTGCATCAAACTAAATAAACAGAACATCAAACAAAGAAAACAGTACATCAAACAAACACAGCACAAGGTGGCACGCACTCTATGGTCCAAGTTCCCTTGACATCATAGTCTTTCTTTGAAGCTACGAGCAGCAGCTTCTAGGCAGCTCCCAGAGCCAGCCACTAGGCTAAGCCCCAAGATTTTGACAGTTATGGACAGTGGATTCTGTCAGCTTCCAGACATACTAGGTTGCGCCAGCTTTAGATGAATAGCCAGTCAGGTGAGCTGCCTAGAAGCTGCTGCTTATAGCTGAAAAGAAAAATACTGCTTGTCATCCTGCCCAAGCCTGTATATCCATGCAACCCCAATCTCACATACAAAAAGACAAAAGCACCCATCCATCCAATATTACCTCTCTGATCTATTCTTCAGTCTATCCTTATCAGCCTGAATTTTGGCCAGTGCCTCGGCAGTGGAGATGATTGGGACAGCAGCTGGCTTTAACACGGCAACCTTGGGAGCAGGGGCATCAACTGCAGCATCTGCTGCCGGTGGGGGTGCCTGCAATGCAAAACACGCAAGTATAATTGTACTGTTCTACCCCTGGTGGTGGTGTGGTGGTGGTGGCGGTGGTGGGTTGCGGAAACGAGGAGATCGTTGTAGGTACAATATTGGTGCGAGGTGGTGGCTGTAAGATTACATGGGACCCAACTCTGCACCCATACCTCTTTCTGATGCAGCTAGATTCTATAACATTTAGAAGCCTGGTTGGAAGACCTACCCTGAATGTTGTGAGTGGGCTTCTCGAAGGCATGCATGTAAGTGTGTGTGTATGTATGTACATATGTATGTATTTACACATGCATGCATGCCGAGATCTTCTACAGCAATCGCCTGGAATCCTTGGTCGGTTATGTTTGCATTTGCTCGTGCATTGGCATCTGCATGGTGCATCGGCATAAACCCAAGGACACGTGGGGCATTATTCTGGGGCGCTGTCTGTTGGTGAACCGGTACCCTACGCCCGCAGACGATATAACCAGGCCTCATTGATCAAGCACCTTGAGCGCATACCTGCATTCAGCTTGTTCCACTGCCTGATCTTGCCTGCAACTTGACCCTTTAATCTATGTTTGCATGTAAGAGTGCAGCAGAAGCCAAATTGGCTAGAGGTCCTTGCCCAATCTTGAATATATCAAGATTCTGATATACAATCAGAAGGGGCTGGATTGACTAGCCCAATAACATGGTCCCCAACAAATCGCAAGAACACGAAGGAGGACCTGAGGTCAAGTACAATTTAGATACAAACATCTATCATCACATAGCCAGTAGACAGTTTATCGACATGTCCAGGCCTAATCATTGACTCGCCTATGATCGAATCCATACATATTGCAGTTAGACTAATGCAAAAGTTCCTTCTGCCTAATATTTTCATCTTTTATTTTACTCCTATCAGTTTGATGTCTGATGTTGACAATTACATAAACTGCTTATATCAAAACAGGATGGAAATAATATCTTTGAATCAAGATCCTACACAGTCTATATAAGCAAGGCGGGGATCAGAGACAAATACACCACATGACACATGACCCAGCTAATGTCAGAAAGACCCGAGGATCAGGGATATCTATGTCTCCTGGTGCAAGCCTCGGGCTGTAGATGCCTCCTAGTCTCCGGGCCTCATGATACTGACCCAGATTGGTTGATCAACACTCGCCATGAATACTATGATCGATTCAACCAGGATAATTTGAAGTAAAAAGGGACGCCTGCCTTAAAATCAAGATTGAGGTACGGATAGAATTGAGAGATGAACATGCTCAGGAAGTGCTTACCTGAGAAAAAACAATCTTTGCCCTCTTTGGGACCTGAACAGTTCCTCCTGAAGCAGGGACAGCCCCTGTGACTTCAGGAGCAGCTTCAACAGCTGCTGGGGCTGCAGCAGGGGCGGCATCGGCTGGAACTGCTACTGGGGCGGGCGCAGCTTCTGTTGAAGGAGCAGCCTCCACTTCTGGCTTCGTCGCAGCAGCATCAGGGGCAGATCCTTCGCTTGCTGCAAGAAGGCGGTCGATCAATTCCTCCTTCTTCCCGCTCACAGGAAGCTCGAGCTCTTTCAAAAGAGCTTTCAGCTCCTGATGGACGAATGTGTGGCAAAACTAAGTGCTTCTGTGTCCGGGGCAGATTTGGCGTAAAAGCGCGAGTCAACCTTGCAACTGAATGAGTTTGGGCATCCAGTGGGCGAAGTAAACATTTATTGCGCAGGATAATGATTTCATCTACGGATCGTAGAGCAGTGATTTCTTCACGTCCGCATGCTTACCGGGACAGTCAGCTTGTTGAGATCGTCTTTGCTTTGAGTCATGATTGATGTAGGGGAGGAAATGGACACGAGGGAAATTCAGATGTCCTGAAGGAGAGAACCTGGGAGTGGGGATAAGAAGAAACAGAAGATGTAGAGTTCGACGGTAGGAGGCCGATTTGTCGCCGTTGCTGAATGAATTGTTGATGAATCGAAGTACGCGGTGTCTGCGCGCAGGGGGGTTGGGGCAGGGGGGGCGGGGGGGGGGGGGCTCGGGGGGGGGGGGGGGGGGGGGGGCTTGGTTGGGGGGTACAGATATCGTCGGTTAATTCGGTTGCGAGCAGGGCCCCTGGTTGAGCCTTACGAGGGTCGATTCATTGAGGTCGGAAAGGGGGTACCTCTCGATAGGAAATTCCTGAGGAAGTGGGGACCAGGGGGGGGGCAGGCTCTTTCTAGTTCTGGCATCTCATTTACCCATGTGATGACATTCTGTACTCAGGAGCGTGGCGTAATACTGTTTACAATTCCCATGTTTGCTCCACCTGCAGATGGTGAGCAGCCTGGAGGCTGATAACCCGAAAATCCTTTCATCTCAAAACAATACCGTGCAAATATGTAATACAGGTGTAATCATTCAAAACCTAACTTTGGTGTTGATCACTCAACGCAAAAAACGAATGGGAGACGTAATTACCAGGATCATAACCTGATTTCCTAATTTGAGAGCAAAGTGATTCCTTAATATCATTACATAACTTGATGAGTAAACTAGATGTGAAAGGTCGCCGGAAGTTGAAATTGAAATTGAAATTGAAATTGAAATTGTTACATCCGTGTAGAACCGTTACTCACAGGACGTGAAGTGAAGGACACCATAGCGTAAGCCGGAGCTAGCTATAGTCACCGTAGGACCTTCTCAGTAAAAATAATTACCAATTACATCATACCAGTGCAGCTTAATACGGGGGTTTTTCACCCCGGTTGGGAAGCACCGGCACAATACAGCTGGTAAGACAAAACCTGAGAGGGGGGACGGTCTGTGTGCTAGTCCCCGGGTATCGACCCGGGGTGTCCATAAAGCGTCTGCACTGTAAAATACTCTGAAAGCTAGTAATGGTGTGAGAGTGGACTGTGTCTGCCAGTTTGAGGGCACAGGTTCTCTGGAGTCCAAGAGTGGTCATAGAAGTCAAAAAAGAGGTAGGAATAGTACCAGTTGTACTAACGGTGATAACTTCATAATGAACGAGGTATCCAGCCGATCGAAGGCCATTTACTAATTCAACATGCTGGGCATGTTTGGTAATAAACTTAGTAGCATGGTTGGTATCAGAGCAGTATCCAAGCTCAAGAACCCAGAGTTCTTTATCAGACATACAGGTAGGAGAGTCTATGTCAGGTAGGACGGCAAGATCAGGTCTCATCCTCTTCCAATCCGCTACAGTAATAGTGGAGGGGCGTAACCAGTCAGGGAGACGTTTGCCCAGGACCCCCCTGGGGAGGTCCTCTTCCTTGCCAGCGTCCATGATCATTCTGCGAGATCCCAGGGCGCCGGTGCAAATGGCCTTGTGGATGAGTCGCACTGCGGCGTCATGTCTCTTGATGTAGAGCCCCTTGAAAGTCCGGTGTGTGCAGCCCGCCAGGATGTGGCCCGCTCCGTCCTCACAGGTGTGGCAAATGGGGCATAGGGAGTTCGTGGGTGGGTGAGTACTGGTAATATAAGGAAGTTTCCAGCGGAATGCAAGTTTACGGTTCCACAGTCTACCCCAGCGGGCTTTAAGGATGTGGAATTTAGTTTTATGTTGGATAAGGGTTGAGGTCCAAAATTTGTTACTTGCTTGAGGAAGTTGGTGGGGAGTGTTATCAGCCCAGGTGGTTGCATAGATCCCTTGGAGAGGGTGTTGGCCAAGGTGGCAGCTAGTGGGCAGGTTAGAGGTGAAATTGAAATTGAAATTGAAATTGTTACATCCGTGTAGAACCGTTACTCACAGGACGCGAAGTTAAGGACACCATAGCGTGAGCCGGGGCTAGCTATAGTCACCGTAGGACCATCTCAGTAAAAAGAATTACCAACCACATCATGCCATTGCAGCTGAATACGGGGGTTTTTCACCCCGGCTGGGAAGCACCGGCACAATACAGCTGGTAAGACAAAACCTGAGAAGGGGGACGGTCTGTGTGCTAGTCCCCGGGTATCGACCCTGGGTGGGCTTCCATAAAGCGTCTGCACTGTAAAATACTCTGGAAACTAGTAATGGTGTGAGAGTGGACTGTGTCCGCCAGTTTGAGGGCACAGGATCTCTGGAGTCCAAGAGTGGTCATAGAAGTCAAAAAAGAGGTAGGAATAGTACCAGTTGTACTAACGGTAATAACTTCATAGTGAACGAGGTATCCAGCCGATCGAAGGCCATTTACTAATTCAACATGCTGGGCATGTTTGGTAATAAACTTAGTAGCATGGTTGGTATCAGAGCAGTATCCAAGCTCAAGAACCCAGAGTTCTTTATCAGACATACAGGTAGGAGAGTCTATGTCAGGTAGGACGGCAAGATCAGGTCTCATCCTCTTCCAATCCGCTACAGTAATAGTGGAGGGGCGTAACCAGTCAGGGAGACGTTTGCCCAGGACCCCCCTGGGGAGGTCCTCTTCCTTGCCAGCGTCCATGATCATTCTGCGAGATCCCAGGGCGCCGGTGCAAATGGCCTTGTGGATGAGTCGCACTGCGGCGTCATGTCTCTTGATGTAGAGCCCCTTGAAAGTCCGGTGTGTGCAGCCCGCCAGGATGTGGCCCGCTCCGTCCTCACAGGTGTGGCAGATGGGGCATAGGGAGTTCGTGGGTGGGTGAGTACTGGTAATATAAGGAAGTTTCCAGCGGAATGCAAGTTTACGGTTCCACAGTCTACCCCAGCGGGCTTTAAGGATGTGGAATTTAGTTTTATGCTGGATAAGGGTTGAGGTCCAAAATTTGTTACTTGCTTGAGTATCAGCATGTATAGCGGTGCTCTCACGCGTTTTATGACTTGGTGACTACTTAAGTACTCCCTTAGAACTATCGGCTCTCCTGAGCCAGCTTCCCGTGGGACTGAGTCATCTTGAGATGACTCAGTGGCAGCTTCCTGTCACCTACGTCTCCGGTCTGATCTGTACCCTGTTAGGTTCCTGTCTACCGCCTCCTTTCACCACAGGTGCCCCTTTATGGGTCTCCTGTGTCTGTAACGTTATCCTTGTCTCCGTGTATAGATTGGTGCGTCTGTTCCGCTGCTTTAATCTACTGTCCACTCTACCGGAGTGATTTCAAGCTGATAGGTTATTGGGCTCCTCATCACTACCACTGCTTTGATAATGCAACTTCCGCGAGGGCCTCCTGCCGGCTTTGTGAAACTTACCAAACTTAATGGTGTTTCATGGGCTCGTGGGATCCGCAGTGTCATTGTGAGCAATGGATGCGACCGAATCCTCCCAACGGGGGTGAAGGTTCCTCTAGATTGGCTAGACGACTGCGCGCCAGCGGCCTCTGCTGCCGGAGAGGAGGGTCCTTCCGCCATCAAGGAAGTAACCCCCCCCGATCAATCCTCCAACTTTACGGTTCCTTCTCTCAATGTTCGACGCCTTTCCTCTGATGTTGAGGATGTCCTGATGAAGCTGTGTTGTGTACAGACACAGATCATCCGTTGTGCATCAGACCCGCAGCCTCCTTTTTTCCCTTTCAATTATGATGAAGACTACTCTACTACTACTGATGATGAGGAGGACTTGAAGAGTGCTACGAGTGCTGACTTCGGTGGCGTGACCCCATCTGCTGCTGCCACTCGTGTCTTTGAGACTTCCGCTGTTTCGCCGGTGTATGAGCCTCCTGATCAGCAGATGCCGAATCGAGAGCTTTCGCCTGTGTATCAGCCTCAGCCTTCGTCGGCGCCTCCCTTTGAGCCTGTTCCCCCGGCTTACCCGGAGGTGGCTAAGCCCACTTTCTTGAAGGGCTTTGCTTCTTTTTCCTCTGCATCTGCCCCCATGGAGCGTGGCCTCCCTGGCTACCACACTCGCTCTCGCGAGGCTGCTGTTTCCTCTGCACGCACCTCTGCTGCTGGTGCCTCCCTGGAACCCCCTCCGCCTCCGCCGGTGGAGCTGCCTCCTGCCCCTGGCCCTCCTCCTATGCTGCATACGCGGTCTTGCGCATCTTGGGAGCATCTGCTCACTGGCGGATCTCCTCCGACTTTGAACCTTCGGGACTACCGCCTGATCAACATGGATCGACGGGATGGTGAGTCCTTGAACCGCTCTTTGTACGGTCGGATGGATATGCAGGCTACAATGGCAAATGTTAGTGTGAAGCTGAGGCATCGCCGAGTGATGGCTTTCTCTGAGCTTGGTACCAGGTGTCGTTCTTTTCTTGGTCCAGTCACTTCTGGGATTCTGTATCCCCCAGATCATGGTGTTTCCTTTGGTGGTACGAGGCGTAGTGATCACGAGAAGCTTGGTTATCAGTTTGTGCGAGTGCCTGTCCCTCTGTGTCCTGTTAGCCCAGATTTCGAGCTGCTTATGAGTGTTGCGAGGTCCATTCCTGTGATTAGGAACATAGACGACCAGCGCGCTCTTGACGCTGGTCTTGCTACGGAGTATTTCATGGACATTCGTAGGTCCTTGGCTCCTGTCCCTTCTGCGATTGGAGCTGGGTCTTATACCCTCATTCATGGTGAGTCTCGGTTTGATCCTGCACTGTTGGGGTTCAGTGCACTGCCTCTCGAACGTCAGGAGTTCATGTGTTTAACTATGATGCTCGCGAACATGGAGGACGATATGGTCAAGGTATACCAGGACTTTGCCACCCCTCGGGATATCCTTTTGGATATCCGGAAGACGCAGTCTGATGCCCTTGCCTCTAGAGTCCCTCTCATGCGTATCGAACTTCATAATGCGCACATGGGCCCTTCTGACCGTGTCGATGATTTCTTTCGCATGGTTCGCAGTCTGTGCACTGACCTCCGCAGTGCTGGACATCCTGTCACTCAGCGCCACGCCATGGAAACCATTGTGAATGGGATCCGTTTGATCCGATTTGAATCGCTGCGGATCCAGTACGGTATGATGTTGGCTAACAGACAGACTGTAGATTACTGGTCTTGTCTGGAGGCATATCGGTCTCTCGACATTTTGAACATTGCTCTCCCCAGGTCCGACTCCAGGCATCCTGGTTGGTCCCGGGACGCTCCCCAGGTTCCTGCCAATGCTGCGTTTCAGCGTGGGCAGGGATCTGGTTCTCAGGGTTCTGGTTCCAACAAGCGACGTCTGGATTGCACTTGGGGCCCATGCCTCAGCAAGACGACCCACTCGGAGGATCGCTGTTTCACGAAGCATCCGCACCTGCGTAAGACCAAGCCTGGTGCACCGGTTACCAATCCGGTGCCCATGGCCTTGGCCCTTCCAGGTATGCTTACTCCGCGGCAGCTGGCCTCCTTGCAGGCTCAGATTGATGGGTATGCTTTGGACAAGAAATAGGAGGTACGCTCTGTCCTTTTCTCTTGCACTGCGAAATTTTCAAATGTCTGCAGCCCGAGCCTGTCTGAGGGTGTCTGGCATGTTGATTCTGGAGCTGGGATGTCAATCACAGGTGATATGTCTTTGTTCACTGTGTTTCATGCTTCTGAGACTGGGCCAGCAGTTAAATTTGGTGATGGTGTGGTTCAACGGTCTGTGGGTCAGGGTTCTATTGTGTTAGGTAGTGATTGGTTACCAACACCAATCACTTTAACCAATGTTCTCTACATCCCACACTGTCCGGTGAACCTCATGTCAGTAAATGCTGTTGCCCATGCTCACAACTGCAAGATTTCTTTTGATAGTCTTAGTTGTACTGCCACACAGGGCTCTTCTGTTCTGTGGTCTTTCCCTGCCTCCAGTGATGGTGTGTACAAGTTTGCATGTAGGCCTTGTCACACCCCTCGTGGCCGTTTGTATGGTGCTGAAGATTATCCAGCTTTTGCTCTTGATGTTGATGAGGATGGTGGAGTTGTGATCCCTACCACTCCTGAATGGTTGTGGCATAGGCGGCTGGGTCACCCTGGCTATGATGCCATGCACAACCTTGTAAGGAAGGGTTTGGTTCAGAACTTACCCCTCACTCTCCAACAGGTGCAAAGACTGTCTAAGATCCCATGTGATGCTTGTCAGAAGGCAAAGGGAAAACGTATCCCTTTTCCTAAAGAAAGCAAAACTAGGATCCGTGCCCCATTACAACGCCTTCACTTGGACATCATGGGGCCATTTAATATTAGGGGCTTGCGTGGGGAGTTTTATGTTCTGTGTCTCACTGACCAATACTCTGGCTATGCTGAGGTCTTGTCTTGAGAACCAGGGATGAAGCTCCCTTAGCAGTTCAAACTACCATCCTCAGATGGATGACTCAGCTGCATGGATTTGTTTTCAAGTGTCTTAGGTCTGACAGGGCTAAGGAATTTATAGTGAAGTGGTTCGAGGATTGGTTAGAATCGGTTGGTGCTGTGCATGAATTGTCCATGGCTTCCACTGCTCAGCAGAATGCGACTGTGGAACGGTACAATGGGGTCCTTCAGAACGTAGCTAGGAGCATTCACTTGGAGTCTAAGCTCACTAAGTCCTTCTGGCCCTATGCCTTCCTCGCCGCGTGTTACCTACGCAACCGGCTGCCTAATCAGGGTGACAAGACTCCTTATGAGTTGTTCTTTGGGGTTCTACCTGATGTATCGTTATTGCGCGTGTTCGGGTGCCCATGCTATGTTACCTTAGTGAATGGGAAGAAGCGCAATAAGCTTGACGAAAGGGCGTTATCTGGTAGACTGGTTGGGTATTCTCTGGTGAGTAAGGGTTATTTTGTTTGGGTTTCGAAGTTGCGCCAGGTGGTAGAGAGTCGTGATGTGCTCTTCTATGAACAGTTTAGCTATAACTGTATCCCTGGGCTCTTTCCCTATGATGGATCTCAGTATTTTTCTCGCACCCCTGCCGCTATCATCGGTAAAGGGCTTGATACTACTGACAATGTCCTGGGCCCTTTACCAACCCCGATTGTTGACCGCTTTACTGGTCATGGGATGACGATGCGTCCCAGGCCAGGTAATGATGGTGCTGTATCGCGTGCGGCGGCATTGGGCCAGGGGGAGTCTGATGTTCCTTCAAGCTCTAATTTATTCGAATCTCAGGGGGTCGCCGGGCCTTCCTCTGCGCCACGTTTCGTCGGTGAAGTCGTAGGATTAGGACAGCCTCGGGTCATAGTGGAACCTAGTACAGGTCCACTGCCCACTAGTCGCCACCCCCCGTCCACCTATTCGGATAGCTCGCGGGAGTTGTTGATCACTTCACCCCCTGCTATACCTGGTGGTTTATACCGGACCAGGCATTGCGACGATGTGGCCGTCACAGATGATGTGAGTGATGACCTCGAACACTGGTCCGGGTCAGATACTGCGTATGGCTGGGGTGTTCCAGTGTACCCAGGCTTCGACGATTTAGAGGCAAAGGAGGCCGGCCTTGTTCAACCACGCATGAGTGCTGCGCTGGGGGCTTTATTACCGGTTACTGCTG
This sequence comes from Chlamydomonas sp. ICE-L, assembly GCA_013435795.1. Lineage (NCBI taxonomy): Eukaryota > Viridiplantae > Chlorophyta > Chlorophyceae > Chlamydomonadales > Chlamydomonadaceae > Chlamydomonas > Chlamydomonas sp. ICE-L. Next base: position 8,220,817 of record JACBWV010000364.1, read on the forward strand.
ATATTGCTGATATCCCCGCTGCCCATGTATAAGTACACTGCTTGTACGTGGGGGCTTTTATTTCTACCTCTACTGAACTCTCTTATAAAGCTGCAATGTTACCTACCAACCCTGACAGAGATCTCTGGCTGCAGGCTATGAAGGATGAGATGGCCTCCCTCCATGCTCATGGCACTTGGGTCCTCACTCCACAGCCTCCTAGGCAGAGGATTCTATCTGGCAGATGGTTATTTGTCAAGAAACATGGGGCTGATGGTTCTTTGCGTTTTAAAGCTCGTTTTGTAGTTCGTGGTTTTCTGCAACGTCCTGGGCTGGACTACCATGATGTATATGCCCCCGTCTCCTCTAAAGCAGGTCTTCGTGTGCTCCTTGCTGCCATCACTCATAGGAAGATGTTTGTGAGGCAGCTGGACATCAAGACTGCATTCTTGAATGCCAAGCTGGAACCTGGTTTGGACCTGTTCTGTTACCAGCCTGAGGGCTTTCATGAACTTGGTCCTGACAATGTTCCCCTTGTGTGCAAGCTGATTAAATCTCTTTATGGTTTGAAGCAGGCACCCAGGGCTTGGAGCAAAGATGTAAAGCAGGTTTTGGTTGCCCACGGTTTTACCATGTGCAAAGCTGAACCTGCTCTGTATTTCAGGAGGGATTCTACTGGTGGGTGGAGCTATGTCCTGACCTATGTGGATGACTTTATCTGTGCTTTTAGTGAGCTGCATAGGTATGCCTTGCTGATCAAGGCTATGGAAGCAGCTGGGTGGGAAGTCAAGGAAATGGGTGTACCTGTCCAGTTCCTTTCATTGGACATGACTTGTACACTTGATTCTGACGGCAGGTGTGTTAAGATCGACCTCTCCCAGCACTCCTACATTGTTGAGCTGGTGGAGCAGTTTGGTCTCACTGCTGCTACCAAGCCCAAGTTTTCAGTTCCCATGTCCAAGTGCACTGTCACTGACCCTCCTGGAGAACCTCTGGCCTCTAATAGCCAGTACCTCTCTCTTGTGGGGGCTTTGCTGTACCTGGCTACCTGCACAAGGCCTGATATTTCTTTTGCTGTGAGCTACCTGTCCAGGTTTTCTGCTCAACCCACTGCCCCCCTGTGGGCTGCAGCCAAGCGCTTGCTTTTGTATTTGAGAGAACATTCCCATCTGGGCCTCACTTACACTCACAGCCCTGGTTTCTCTTTTACTGTCTTTAGTGACTCATCCTTTGCTGATGATGGGTCTGACAGGAGATCTCAGACTGGCTATGCTGTGCTTGCTGGAGGCTGCCTTGTGAACTGGATGAGCAAAAGGCAACCCACTGTTGCTGTTAGCTCCAGTGAGGCTGAGTATCAGGCCCTGTCTCAGACTGCCAGGGAGGTGCAATGGTTGAAAAAGTTGAGAATTGATCTAGGGCTGCCTTGTGACCTGGTCACCATTCAGGGTGACAACTTGGGGTCCTTGAGCTGGGCCAATGACTGTCAGCTGCTCCCTCGCAACAAGCACATTGATGTCATCCATCACTATATCCAGGAGCTGGTGGAGGATGGCCAGGTGGATGTTGCCTATGTTAACACTAAGGACAACTGTGCTGACCCCTTCACCAAGCCCCTTGATCCTATGGTGTTCTGGCGTTTCATTCGCATGTTTGGAATGACTGCTTCTCCTTAAACCAATTTTTTTGGTTACATGTATTCTAGAATTTTGGTTACATGTATTCTGGAATTTTTGGTTACATTTTAGGGGTTCTTTGGTTACATTTAGAGTTTCTTTAAGTTATCATTGATTGGCATTAGGTTCCTATTCCCGGATCGGGTTTTCTATACCGTTGTTACCCGACTTTGATATTTAGTTGTCCTCTTATATCCACTTGGCAAATTTTGGTTCTTTGCCTTGCTTCATACCTTCCCTTACACCCTTCGGGTTTCATTTGAAGTTTCTCTCGAATTTTTTTTCCGGAGTTCTTTGATTTTTTTTTTTTAATTTGTTACATATAGTTCTATGTCACCAGTGCCATAGGTGGAGTAGTACTATTGTATGTCACCTGTGTCATAGGTGGAGTATCAGCATGTATAGCGGTGCTCTCACGCGTTTTATGACTTGGTGACTACTTATGTACTCCCTTAGAACTATCGGCTCTCCTGAGCCAGCTTCCCGTGGGACTGAGTCATCTTGAGATGACTCAGTGGCAGCTTCCTGTCACCTACGTCTCCGGTCTGATCTGTACCCTGTTAGGTTCCTGTCTACCGCCTCCTTTCACCACAGGTGCCCCTTTATGGGTCTCCTGTGTCTGTAACGTTATCCTTGTCTCCGTGTATAGATTGGTGCGTCTGTTCCGCTGCTTTAATCTACTGTCCACTCTACCGGAGTGATTTCAAGCTGACATTGAGGAAGTTGGTGGGGGGTGTTATCAGCCCAGGTGGTTGCATAAATCCCTTTAAGAGGGTGTTGACCAAGGTGGCAGCTAGTGGGTAGGTTAGAGGTGATACCTTGTGTAAGGTTAGGTGCTAAAATTCTTGGGGGAATATCTCCCATGGGTGTACGTTAGAGGTGATACCTTGTGTAAGGTTAGGTGCTAAAATTCGTGGGGGAATAGCACCCATGGGTGTGCGAGGAGGTTGAACTGTGGGCCAGTAAACATTGTGGCGGGGGATTTCCCAAGTGGTGTCAGTAAAATTGGTTAAGGTGGGGTGCTCAGCTGCTTTGCGTGCCAGAGTGTCTGCTCTGTCATTTCCAAGGATACCTGTGTGGGAACGGACTTTACAAAGAGTGGTGTGTGAGCCATGCAGGATGCGTTGAATGAGGTGTTTTTGAATTGATTGCAGTAATTCAGTATGAATAGAACGGGTTACATTACATTACATTACATTACATTACATGTTAAAGTCTACTTGACACCGCGAGGGTGTATGAGACTCTGTGCTTTAAACAAAAAGAAAAAGCACCCACAAAGCAAAAAACCCCATTACATCAGGGGTGTGTCGAGGACAAACAAACCAAACTCCCAACCACCGTTTTGGTGGCGTAGGTATTAAACCCCTTAGAGCAGGACCCAGATCTCAACCACTTACAGTGGCGGAGGTAAGAAGCTAACAAATGAGAAGTCTCAAGAAGAAAAAAAAGGGATAATAAATTACGGTGCCACTAAGCAGTCCAGGGCTTCCTGTCTTGCTCTTCTACAAGTAGAAAGATAGTCGGCTAGGTTGCTCCAAAAAGACTTAGTGCCATTTCCATTCATAAAGGTTCTGAATGTGGAATCGCAGAATTCCACATTCCATACGGTTAAGTCGGTATCCTCATGGACATGCCTATAAATATCTGTAAACAGATTCTGGTAGCGGAGGCGAATATCATTATAAAAAGGGCACTCAAACATATGCATTTCATCCTCAGTTTTTTGGAACCCACACATTTGACAGTGTCTCATTGAGCGAGGGATGTGTGCTCTATCCACCACCCTCATTCTTTCTGTGTTCAGCCAATGGGAACCCATTCTAAACTGTGCTATAGAACGAATCTGATCCTGCTTATGTAAGGCGGATGTAAAGGGAATCAAGCCATTCTCATCATTGCTGTTGGCTGCGAACCATTTTTGGTATCGGAGGCGTTTAAAGCCAACCCTTCTCTCATCAGGGATGTCTCTAACTGCATTGGTGTCACTTGGGTACTTAAACCTCCATGACTCAAAAACTTCAGACATAATACCTTCGACATCGACAGCCTCCAAAATGTTGATGTTTTTACTGGATCCTAGCTTGTGGAGAGCACAACGCAAGTCATGAACCCAGCCAGTGTTGGAGTCAAAAGATTCCTCAAGAGCCATTCTAATGAGATCCTCAGGTTCTTTATGTATGGTCTTGTTCCAGAAGCGCAAAGCTTGTTTAAGCCAAGCAAAACACAACGGGGTTCTACCCAGCTCTTCCATGATAATATTAGATGTAGTAGATTGGCAAACACCCAACATTTGTTTAAGTATACCTCTATGCCATTTCTCACAAGCATGGTCATTTGAGATAAGTGTGTTGTTCAGAATAGAAGGAGCCCACACCTCACAGCCAAAATTCAGGATAGGTTGTACAAGAGAATCAAACAGGTGGGTGAGAATATCAATATTGTATATCTCCATAGTATGGCATCGCCTACGAAGCATGTGGTGTGCCTTTTGGGCCTTAGTGAGCATCCTAGAAAAAGCAGCTTTTGCACGATTGCTTGAGTCACCATCCACAAAGAGGGATCCCAAGTAGATAAAAGATAACTTTGTAGAAAGTTGTGCTCCATCATAGACAAATTTGTAATCAGGATCCATGCGGGCCTCATCACAGAATTGTTTGTTGAAAACGACAATCTCAGTTTTCTTTATATTCACAGCCATCTTAGTAGCCTCGCAGAAATCTCTCAGGCAGTCAAGCATCGCTTGCATATCTGCCGGGGATTCTGCCATTATAGCTAGGTCATCAGCATAAAGTAACAGTTGCAGAATCTTTCCCCTAAGCTCAGCCCCTACATTTGGGAGCTTGGATTGGAGGAACGATTCAATTCTATCAATGAACAGACCGAATAGGAGTGGGGATAGGGGGTCTCCTTGTTTAACTCCTACAAGGGATGGAAAGGAGGATCCAATGTCCCCATGTAGGCGAACTTGGAAAACAACATGATTATACATGGACTTCAGAATACTGAGATAGGGGTCCTTGACTCCTAGCCTTGCTAAGCAATCCCATAGCAAGTCTCTGTTGACCCAATCATAAGCCTTCTTGAAATCAACAAAAGCCACAAAGAGTGGTTTTTTCTTTTCTCTATATTTATCTACAATATGGTTAAGAATGAATGATGCATCTGCAGTACCCCTACCACTTCTAAATCCATATTGGCCAGCGGCTCTGAGGTTGAATTCTTCTGACCAATCATCTAGTCTACGTAGCATGCAAAGGGAGAAGATCTTTCCTATGGAGTTGCTCACCGCAAGACCTCGATAGTTGTCCTTGTCATACACACTGCCTTTGGATTTGGGTACGGGTACCAAGGCAGCTGCAGCCCATTGGCTGGGGTAAGAAGTCTTCCAGATGAGATTAAACAGGTTAGTCATAGCTTGTACAAATCGGGAGTTGGCCTCATGGGAAGCAAATCTGTACCATTCTGCAGGGATACCATCTACCCCGGGGGAGGAGTTTTTCCGTAGGGATTGGAGAACAGAAAACACCTCCTGGGTGGTAAAGTCTTGACATAACCATGTTGGTGCGGCCTCTATCTGAGGTCCATCAGCTTGAGGGACAAAGTCCCTAGCATCCAGACTTGGATCAATACCTACTTGCACATCAAAGAGGTCTGCAAAATAATCAGTCCAATCATGAATTGTGATATCTGCCGTAGTGGCCTTGTTAGGCTCACGCACGTCTTTCCAAAAACTTTTCGGATTATGCCGAAGATTCGTATGAAGGTTCTCCATGCGTGTTTCTAGCCACTTCCTCTTCTTTCTTCTGAGAATCCTCTTGTACTCCTTGTGCATAGAACCAGCCAAGTCAGAGCTAGAGCTTGGGTTGTAGTGGTAGGGTCGAGAATCATTTTTTTATAAGTTGAAGAGAGCAGAGGCTGTCTGTATGGAGGGTAAGAGATTTGTCATAATCAATGTTGAGAAGGGCTTGGTGGATGGCTACCAGTTCTGCCCGGTTGTTAGTTTTGGTGGCCCCTATTCCCCCAGGGTTGATGGTGTAACTTTGCCCTGCAGCCGGGACATATACTGCAGCACCTATTTTGCTAGGATGCCCTGGTTTACCTTTTGTTAGACTGCCATCTGTGTAGACCTGGAGGCCTGAGGAGGGGGTAGCTAGGTAAAGACAAGGGTGGGTAATGGTAAGAGGGGAGAGAGGAGGGTGTTGGTGGAGTGGAGTTTGCCAAGGAGTTTTGGCAAGAGATTGAAGTTTCCGAGGGTAGGTGATGACAATGTCAGAGAAGGTAAGAGTGGGAGGTGGTGTGATAGTAGAGGGCTCCCAGGATGAGGAAAGTCTTTGCATGTAGTATGTCCATTGGTCAATAAAATCTGGGAGTTTAGGAAAGTAAGTAGCTTGGCTGTGGGGGTTGCATATAACTATATAAGAATGAGATGTAGTTTTTGAGTGGAGGGTGGAGTGTGAGATTTGCTGCCAAGCCAAATTTCAGAGGTAGTATAAAATTCAGACTGTGGTCTAGAGTCAATATAGTGAATCCAGGAGTGATGGAGAAGAGTTTTGTAAGGGGCAGCAAGATCATCAGGGAGGAGCATCAAGGTGCAGGTAGGGCTGAGAGTATTTTCAGCATGGTCAGCACTGGCTAGGGCCCACCTTAGAGCTTGGTGTGCTTGTGTGGTGGAGTTGGGAACGTCCACCAGTGAGCCCCCAGTCCAGATGGTAAGAAAGGGGTCTTGGTTGGAGCCAAAGAGCTGGTCAGCAGGGCTGGTAGAAGATGAATCGAAATACGCGGTGTCTGCGCGCAGGGGGGTTGGGGCAGGGGGGGCGGGGGGGGGGGGGGGGGGGCTCGGGGGGGGGGGGGGGGGGGGGGGGGGGGGGGGGGGGGCTTGGTTGGGGGGTACAGATATCGTCGGTTAATTCGGTTGCGAGCAGGGCCCCTGGTTGAGCCTTACGAGGGTCGATTCATTGAGGTCGGAAAGGGGGTACCTCTCGATATGAAGTTCCTGAGGAAGTGGGGACCAGGGGGGGGGGCAGGCTCTTTCTAGTTCTGGCATCTCATTTACCCATGTGATGACATTCTGTACTCAGGAGCGTGGCGTAATACTGTTTACAATTCCCATGTTTGCTCCACCTGCAGATGGTGATCAGCCTGGAGGCTGATAACCCGAAAATCCTTTCATCTCAAAACAATACCGTGCAAATATGTAATACAGGTGTAATCATTCAAAACCTAACTTTGGTGTTGATCACTCAACGCAAAAAACGAATGAGAGACGTAATTACCAGTATCATAACCTGATTTCCTAATTTGAGAACAAAGTGATTCCTTAATATCATTACATGACTTGATGAGTAAACTAGATGTGAAAGGTCGCCGGAAGTTCCTTATCATACTCTCCATCTCTCCTTCGGCCAGCATCATATGATTTGCCGGTCCCTATTTATATCACTTGATGTGCAAACTAAACGTGGAAGGTCGCCAAAAGTTGCTTTTGCGGGGATACTACCCATTGCGGCAGGTGAAAATATGAATCATATGATGTGATACAAGTGACCAGGAATTTCCCAATCTACGAAAATATGAATCATATGATATGATACAACGGACCAGGAATCTCCCAATACTAGAACAATGACAGGACTGATTTGCTGTGACAGCAATTTGAACAATTGTAGTATTGTTCTATTGCTTGTGCACAGACTTAATACTCGCGGTGATTTGGCACTGATTTGAATTAGCGACATGCGAACGACCTCGTTTCGCCATCCGCAGGTTTTGAACATTCGAAATATGAGCACGATTGTCGGTATCTGGTCCCGTCTTTCCTTACACTTAAGTTCTCACACTACGGTGTGGGAAATACGGTATATGAATGATAGGATGGTACAGGAGAATCAAAAGCACTACAGCGCGGAGTCATAAATGCATTATACGTCTGTACCAAAATGAACAGTTTGCAGGCATGGGAACCCGAGTGTTTCACCCAACGGTGAGCTCACGGTGTGTGTGTGGGTGGTTGGGGAGAGGGATTTGTAGTTGTACGGTATTGAAACTCTCTATAAACAAGCATGGCTTGGGAGTAGGGAGCAACCGCATTTAAACTAACCATGTTTACTCAGCCTGGACACGGGGAGCAGCATGCCAGCCTGGACACAGGGAGCAGCTTGAAGGGGGATAGTAAATCTAACCACACACACACGAAGTACCTTGCGTGTTTAGGAGCACTGCTATTCTTTTCGGTTACGACTGCTAAATCTCGCTTCAATTTGATACAATGGTACCACTGGTAAATTTTAAAAATCGAGATTGAGGGTTCAGAGTTACGAGCAGTAGCATTTAGATAGCTCTCCTGGCTGGCTATGCAGGCAAACCTGAAGCATCCTATGGCAACAGGCACCTGACATAGCCAGCTGCCTGGCAGTGTTGAAAGATTGGGGCTTGGCACAATGTCTGGCTTGGGAAAACACCAAGTACCTGCTGCTCGTTGATGCTAAGGTAATGCTTCACTGTGGCGAGCAGCCAAATTGCTGGCTGCAGCTTTGTAACCAAGTTTAAGTTCAAGTTTAATTTTTCACTGTTTCTTTTTTGGGCTACTCATGTCAGATTCCAGCCAGCTCTGTGATAATAGTACTCGTTGTTGATTACAAGTGGGCTCTAGTATATGTAGGCCAGTAGAACAAGGTCAGGTTCTACAGTGGGCCTGCCGGGTTACGCCGACAGGTTGCACTAGCTAGCACGCGGCTAGTGGCCTGACCTCGTAGTCATCCAGGCCAGCCGTGTGGCGCTCACAAGTGCCTTGTGACTCAATTGGTACTTGCATACCGCAAGGGACTCGACAGTTGGTGTGAGTTTTTGACTGTGGTCTACCGCAGTGAAAATTGGCAATACTGCATTATCGACCGGTATGCCCCACCCTGTTTGGCAGCAGTGTTCGAATGGTAAATTCGGGAGTCCACCTAAGGCTGCTCATGCCATGTCGTCAAAAATATGAAAACCAAAAAAAACTCATCCGGTTATACAAGTGGACAGAAGGCAGGATGTGCCGCTGACCTGTCTCAGCATTGTTTTGCTCAGTTCATGTAACATCTTTCTATCTCTCAGTATATCATCCCATTCCAAAGCCAAATCCTTGAAGCAATATGAGTCATAACGAAGTGCGAACAAATGATAGAATATTGAATATCAGAATTGGAATAGGGACAGCAGTAGCAGGTCTGTTTACGGGAGCGCTTGCCGTCATAAAAACCGAAAGTAAACCAGCCTAGGTAAAGCTTGTTAGCTGCTGAATATAATGCGTAATCGTTGGATGTGTGGTCATACCAGTAGAAGTAACAGTCTACGGCCAGTTAGTCCATTCAGCCAAACCAGCTGAACGGAATTGTTTATACCCGACATAACTACGAACACAAAGTTATTGATCATACTGCTAAGTCCTTCTGTCCTTGTATAATTATAGGGAGAGACCATTTTCAGCCACGACCACTGTTTCCTTTTTGAGCTACTCAAGTCAGCTTCCAGCCAGCTCCATTGGCCAGCCACTGCGTCTATCCCAAAGCTTTCGGCTGCATCAGAATGCATGTCATGTCAGCTTCCAGCCGCATTACCTAGCTTCAGGGCCGGCCCAAGGACGCAGAAAGGGAGCTGCCTAGAAGCTGCTACGCGTATCCTAAAAAGGAAACAGTGTCTACAACAGTGTTCAATGAAGCCCCCACCCGGCTGCCCATACATTTTCTTTTCCGCTACAAGCAGCGGCTTCTAGGCAGCTCCCCTGGCTTGCTACCCAGCTAATCCTATTGCAACGCAGTGCAACTGGAAACAGAATCATTGTTCCAGTACTATTAATATCTTGGGGCTATGCCCGGCGGCTGGCTAATGGAGCTGCCAAGAAGCTGCTGCTTGTAGCGGGAAAGAAAAGCTAGGACCCCGCCCAAGACACAAGTGGCGTCTACTTCCATGGAGAGGTGGTGGACAAGGTTTCTTTTGGGGGCTACGGATGGTAGCTTCCAGTCAGCTCCATCAGCCAGCCGCTGGGTCAAGCGTAAAGATTTCAGGTACATTGGGATGCCCCTTATGCCAGCTTTGAGACGCACAAGCTAACTTCAGGTTTGGCCCAAGGCCAGGGGAAAGGAGCTGCCTAGAAGCTGCTAAGCATAGCCCCAAAAAGAAACAGTAGTCGTGGATGGATGCATGCATGGATGCAAGGGACCTCCCCATAATGTAATGGAATCCAAAGTAGAGCTTTTTCGTTTCAGAAAGGGGGTCTTCTGGTAGCGATCAGGGATTTGGTGTCTTTCAAGGTTGGGCTCCTGGTAGCGCTTTGGGTAAGCGGCCCGAAGGGCCGGTCCGAGGGTTTCGGGGGGCGGGGCCGAAATTTGAGTCTCATGGTGGTGGAAGGTTTGGCCAAAACAGGGTCCCTGGTAGCGATTGCTTTTGGCAGCGTAAAACAAGCTTGTATCCAGTCATATTCCTAGATGATCGCAAGGTATTAGTGGTTGGCCCCAGTGCAAGCAAACAGGCTGGCCCCCTCAACCTCATGCCTCTTAATAAGGCGTACTTTTGATTTATCATTAATTATTGTGAGGTCGTGGATGGATGCATGGATGCAAGGACCTCCCCAGAATCCAGGGATTCTGTCTGAGTAGCTGTTTAGCTAAGTAGCTGAGTAGCTGTGCGGATCCCTAGATAATGGGGGAGGTCCCTTGCATCCACGCCAACGTGACAGCTACCTCAGGTATTCCAGAAAAGTGACCAGAAAGGGGAACCTACAAGCTGTAGTGCCTACATGCTGTACAAGCTGTTCGAGCCTACAAGTGGTAGTGCACAGGTCATACATGACCTATGTATCTATGACTATACTTAGGTCATATATATTCTACATGTATAGCTCATATGAAGTCGACATATGTCATATATAGTCTACCATATAGCCTACACACATAGGTCATACATAGTCTACATATATAAGCCATATTTAGTTTAACATACAGCTATGGTAGACTTGGCTACCTAGAGCACATGTTGCGAAACACATGGTGAACAGTACTCTTTTTCTTTTTGGCTACGAGCATTAGCTTCTAGGCACCTCCCCTGGCTGGCTTATCAGCCAAACCTAAAGCAACCTAGTGCACCTTGAAGCTGACAAAATCAGCTTTCTAGCGCTGCTGAATTTTTGAGGCTTAGCCTAGTGGCTGGCTCAGGGAGCTGCCTAGAAGCTGCTGCTAGTAGCCGAAAAGAAAAACAGTGGTGAACAGATTATTCTACTCATGATGTTGGGGATGCTGTCTTGGTGGTTGTATCAGAGATTGTCTTGGTTGATGGTGTGTTCTTTTTGTAATAGTCCAGGGGTAGCCAAATAGGCTAAAGGGACTTGTAAAAAAAAGCCAACCTTAAAAGCAGGAAAGGTAGTTAAAAAAAGTAGTTAACTGAACCCCAACAAATCGTAAACGACGGGGGCCCGGAGTTCGTGCTATACAGATAAGGTAAAGGTATAAGTTGCTATTGCTGTTGATGCTAAGCAATGCAGTACGTACGTATGTGTGTATGTATGTATGTATGTATGGCTACCTTAAGAGAGTCATAGTTACTCCCACCGTTAACCGCGCTTGGTTGGATTTCATCACTTTGACATTCAGAGCACTTAACAGAAATCACACTGTGTCAATACGAGCACCTTGGGCGCTTGCCTGCCTTGTTATGCACGTTGAATTGCCTTATCCTGCCTGCAATCTGTCATCCATTCTATGGGTTGCACCCAACCCATCCACCCAGCCAGCCATGCACACACACACACGCACACTCACACCACTTACCAGGATTCTGTTAAAGGTGCTGAGGCCACCTCCACCAACACAAACGCATAGATGGATGCCATACTATCTCGAATGCAACCCAACCCATAGAATGGGTGCATATATTGTGTATGTGCTGTATAGGCGTATGTCTAAATAGTGCATGCATCACCTGACGCAAGAAGGGTGTACACCACTTGCTATAAAAGTAATGATAACGCCTGGTGGGGCGCGGCATTAAGGGAGACCCGTCTTTCGGCGGTACAGAATGGGCTGCTACTTTAACTGGACAAAGCGACCACGGCCGTTGACAGCGACCGCGAACCCGTAGGGATTCCATTCTAGCACCTTCTTCAGTCCAGCGAAAGTGATCAACCATTGAACCATTCGCCGCACAGAATCTAGCTACCACTTGCTTTCTAAGGAGGTACATGCGGCAGTTACAGGAGCCCTGCACTGTTTCTGTTTTGGGCTTCGCATGGCAGCTTCCAGCCAGCTCCGTTAGCCAGCCACTGGGTCTAGCCCCAAACTTCTAGCTACGTTGGAACACCTGTAATACCGGCTCCAAGACTCACTGGCTAGATTCTGGTTTGATCCAAGGATGGGGGAAAGGAGCTGCTTAGAAGCTGCTTTGTGTAGCTAATAGAATACGGCCCTGCAATATGGCAGCTACTGCACGCATGCCGCCTCTAATCTCAGGCTGTGGAGGCCACAGTACAAGAGCCTATGCACCATATTTCGTTGCATCAAGCCAACAAAGCCATCAAGCCAGGGCCGTAGGCACTATGACAGCTGGTGGATTTTATAATAATTAAATCAAGTCATGCGTACATCACTTGAATTCTAAGGAGGTGCATGCTGCAAGTACAGGCACCGATGTGCCATGACAGCTATTGCATGCATGCCGCCTCCAATCTCAGACAGAGAATGCTGCAAGTACAAGAGCTTACGCGCCCAGTTGCGTTGCTTCAAACAATGCCATTGTTGACATCTGAGCAGGGGGCATGCTAGCGAGGATGGGTGGGTTGAGGATGGCGTGCAAGCTGCAGGTACAGGAGCCTAAGCGCCCAGTTTTGTTGCCTTGAACAAGGCCATTGTTGACATCTGTGCAGCGGGCATGCTAGCGAGGATGGGTGGGTTGAGGATGGCCTGCAAGCTTCAGGTACAGGGGCTTAAGCGCCCAGTTTTGTTGCCTTGAACAATGCCATTGTTGACATCTGTGCAGCGGGCATACTAGCGAGGATGGGGGAGTTGAGGTTGGCGTGCAAGCTGCAGGTACAGGAGCCTAAGCGCCCAGTTTTGTTGCCTTGAACAATGCCATTGTTGACATCTGTGCAGCGGGCATACTAGCGAGGATGGGTGGGTTGAGGTTGGCGTGCAAGCTGCAGGCACAGGAGCCTAAGCGCCCAGTTTTGTTGCCTTGAACAAGGCCATTGTTGACATCTGTGCAGCGGGCATGCTAGCGAGGATGGGTGAGTTGAGGACGGCGTTCATGGTGGTCCCCTTTTCACCATCAGGACTGCCTGCCCGAGCTTGGGCCTGGGCTTGGGCCTGTGACAGATGCTGGGCTTGCTCATCGGGGTGACGTGGATCGCGGGGGAGCGCGGACCCTAGCAGGCGTGGATCCTGGTGGTGGTGGTGGTGGTGGAAGGGGTGGTGGTGGTAGTGGTGGTGCTGCTGGTGGTAGTGTTGGTAGTGTTGGTAGTGGTGGTAGTGGTGGTGGTGGTGGTGGTGGTGGTAGTGGTGGTGTTGGTAGTGGTGGTGGTGGTGTTGGTAGTGGTGGTGTTGGTAGTGGTGGTGTTGGTAGTGGTGGTGTTGGTAGTGGTGGTGGTGGTGGTGGAGGGGGGGGGTGTTAGTAGTGTTTGTGTTTGTGTTAGTTTTGTTGATCCTGTGGGTTTGTGTTTGTGTTGTTAGTAGTGTTTGTGTCTGTGCCATTGTTGTTGATACTGCTAGTGTTGGTGTTGGGTTTAGTGTAAGTGTAAGTGTTAGTGTTGGTGTTGGGTTAGGGTTTAGTGTTGGTGTTGGGTTTAGTGTAAGTGTAAGTGTTAGTGTTGGTGTTGGGTTTAGTGTAAGTGTTAGTGTTGGTGTTGGTGTTAATGCTAGTGTTAATGTTAGAATTTGAGTTAGTGTTGGTGTTAATGCTAGTTTTAATGTTAGAATTTGAGTTAGTGTTAATGCTAGTGTTAATGTGGGAATTTGAGTTAGTGTTGGTGTTAATGCTAGTGTTAATGTTAGAATTTGAGTTAGTGTTGGTGTTCATGTTTTTGAGGCAGCTGCTGAGCTTGCTCATCAGGGCGACGTGGATCGCAGGGGAGCGCGGACCCCAGCAGACACGGACCCTGTGGGTTTGTGTTTGTGTTGTTAGTAGTGTTTGTGTTGTTAGTAGTGTTTGTGTTGTTGGTAGTGTTTGTGTTGTTAGTAGTGTTTGTGTTGTTAGTAGTGTTTGTGTTGTTAGTAGTGTTTGTGTTTGTGTTGTTAGTAGTGTTTGTGTGGTGTCCGACGGGGAATAGATCATGTAAGCAATTCAAAAGAATACAATTTTGCTGTTATCTCACCTGGGCTCTAACTCCGTGGGCTGTCTGAGGTGCTGGTCTGAACAGGGGCACTGAGCACGGGGCCAGCCTTACTCCCAGAATCTCGGACAGGTCCGAACCCAGCGTGGTTTCTGAGGGAGAAGACGACACGGGTGTGAAGGCTCCATGCGATCGCAACTGATCGGATCCGATCCGATCCATGCCCCCCATGTGCCCTGCCTCACAGCCAGCCTCCCAAGCTCCCCGAGGGACGCCACCAGCACTGCCGCTGACCCGCCCGCCTTGCGGGGCGCCCACACCTGTGGGCTGACTGCCCCCACCTGGGGTGGGGGTTCGCCGGATGGGTGCCTGGATGATGTTGTTGTTGCTGTTGTTGTTGATGATGTTGGCACCCCGGGGGAGGGGCCCCCGGGGGATCGAGCTGTGGCCGCGGCTGGGGAGGACCCCTCCTCCTCGCCCATGGTGTTCTCCGTGGGCAGGGTGTCTATGGTGGGAGTCTGAGTGCGGATGGTGCGGGTGGTGCGAGTGGTGTGGGTGGTGCTGGTGGTGCTGCCTGCTGTGCGAGTCCAGGTGGCTTGGGCCACCCCAGGCGTGGGGTTCAGATGCGTGGCTGTGCCGGGAGGGCTGCGACATGTACGAGGGTCCATGAGCTCGCTTGACGGGAAGGCTGAGGTGCGGCTGGGCCGAGCCTTGTGGTTGGAGCAGCATCGGCCATAGCTGTTCGTCTGGGCAACTTTGGGCAACCTGTGCGGCCTGCAGCAAGGAGTCCAAGCCGCTGCAATCGCTGGCGGGTGCACGAACAGGGGGGAGCATGTAGTTGGGTGTGGCGGAGTTGGGTTGGGCGAGCACGCCGCGTGAACGGATGGGGGAGTTGCGATGGCTCCTCTGTGCAGCGATCAGGTGCGTCTCATGGGGATAGCCCCCTTCGAAGGGACTGTCCCGGCCACTGCTGCCAGCACGAGCGCCCATGCCTTGCAGCAAGGCAGCCCCCTTCTGCATGTGGGAGGGACCAGGGGGTCTACGGCCGTGACTGTGTCTCTTCATGCGGTATTCGTCCCCGTCGCCGCCGCTCTCCTCGGTGCCTGACTGCCAAGCGTGGTAGCCGTCGAGGGAGCGTACCGGAAGGATCGGGGGCTCCATGCCTCCCTCGTTCCCGGACAGCCCACCCACGCCTGGCAGGCCCTGGCCAAGCCTGGCGGCCGCCCGGAAGGGCCCTCCAGGGACGGTAACTCCCCCGTGGTTCATCGGCCGCATGACGGTGACGTGGGAGGAGCCGGCGTCAGGGGGCGGGGCAGCTGAGGAGGGCAGGGGATGCAGAGAGTCGGTGTTCAGGCCAGAATCGATGTCCAGCCAACGGTGAGGCACATCATCCAGGCGGACACGCTCTTTGTCACCGTCGTCCCACAGGATGATGTGTCGGCGGCTGGTGGCCAGGTAGCCCACTACGGTGCCCCGGTAGATGGAGGCGTCTCCATCCCAGTAAGCTTCCAGCCGCCGGCCTAGGTCCTGACGCTTCTCCAAGTTGGGGTCCGTAGTGCCCCTGGACATGGGTGGTGGTGTGGTGGTGGTGTGGACAGGTGTGTGTGTGTGTGTGTGTGTGTGTGTGTGGGGGGGGGGGGGGGGGGGGGGGGTAGAGCATCATCCCCCCCCTCCACACACACACACACTTCACCCCCCCCCATCCCCACCCCCACCCCACCCAAACAGAACCATCCCCCCCACACACCCACAAACAGCACCACCCCACCCCACCCCACACACAGCGACACTACTCCAGGGCACACACCTGCAATTTTTTGAACCGCACCGCACATGCACGAGACGCCGTTGCTGTGGCACCATCCCCCTCCCCCTCTCAAACAGCACCATCCCACCCAAAGCAACACTGCTACAGGGCAGCCACCTGCAATTTTGTGCACCGTACATGCAAGAGAAGCCGTAGTTGTGGCACCATCCCCCTCCCTCTCTCAAACAGCACCATCCCACCCAAAGCAACACTGCTACAGGGCAGCCACCTGCAATTTTGTGCACCGCACATGCAAGAGAAGCCGTAGTTGTGGCACCATCCCCCTCCCCCTCTCAAACAGCACCCTCCCACCCAAAGCAACACTGCTACGGGGCACCCACCTGCAATTTTGTGCACCGCACATGCACGAGAAGCTGTTGTTGACGGGGCCCTTGTGGCCGTAGTGGTCGATGAAGTAATTGAAGGTCAGCTCCTCACCGGGAACAACGTCGCACTTGGCAAAGATGCCGATGCGTGCCTCTCCTGTATTGGTTCGACAAAGGATGAAGTGGGGTGGGGTGTAGTGGGGTGGGGACGAAGTGTAGTGTGGTGGAGGGTGGGTTTTTGAGGGGGCAGAGGGAGTAGAAGGTTAGCTCCTCACCGGGAACAATGTCGCACTTAGCAATGATGCCGATGCGTGCCTCTCCTGTACGGGTTCGACGAACAAGGATGCAGTGTGGTAGGGTGCAGTGTGGCGGGGTGTGGTGGGGATGAAGTGGAGTGTTGTTTGAGGGGGCGGAGGGAGTTGAAGGTCAGCTCTTAACTGGGAATAATTTCACACTATACGTGCCACTCCTGTCTGGGTTGGGCGAGTAAGGATGGCATGACTAAATAAATAGACAGCCTTATTTCGATGCGTGGGTTTGTAGGGGTCAGCCTATTTGCTCACGCTGGGGCCAACTACCGTACAAGGATAGATCTCAAGTTGATTGAGGTTCAGTTCATCAATGCTTTTATTTTTAGCCCTTCCTGCCACTGTTGGGCGAATCCTTTCAGCCTATCGTTTGTTTCTATGTCTGTTTGTTTGTTAGTTAGTTTCTATGTACATTTGTTAGTTTGTTAGTGCTTATGTATATTTGTTAGTTTGTCAGTTTCTATGTACATTTGTTAGTTTGTTAGTTTCTATGTACATTTGTTAGTTTGTTAGTTCCTATGTGCGTTTGTGCGTTTGTTAGTTTCTATGTGCGTTTGTTAGTTTGTTAGTTCCTATGTACATTTGTTAGTTTGTTAGTTCCTCCCCCCCCCCCCCCCCCCCCCCCCCCCCCCCCCCCCCCCCCCCCCCCCTCCCTCCCCCCATCCACCCACACACCGGTCTTTTTCCACACACACACACCTGTGGCAGCGTCATACCACTTCTGCACTTCACAGTTGGGATCACAGCTGCTGTTCCTCCGCCCCCCACCCCCACCCCTTTTCCACACCCCCACACACACCTGTGGCAGCGTCATGCCACTTCTGCACTTCACAGTTGGGATCACAGCTGCTGTTCCTCCGCCCCCCACCCCCACCCCTTTTCCACACCCCCACACACACCTGTGGCAGCGTCATGCCACTTCTGCACTTCACAGTTGGGATCACAGCTGCTGTTCCTCCGCTCCCCCCCCCCCCTCCCCCCATCCACCCACACACAGGTCCTTTTCCACCCACACACCATCCCTACCCCCCACCCCTTTTCCACACACACACCTGTGGCAGCGTCATACCACTTCTGCCCCCCCCACCCTCCACCCCCCCACACACACACACCATCCCACACACCTGTGGCAGCGTCATGCCACTTCTGCACTTCACAGTTGGGATCGCAGCTGCTGTTGATGCAACGGGCCAAGTTCCCCTTGCGCCGGGCATCGATGAACAGGCCAGCCTCCACTTCCATCACAAAGAAGGGGGGCTCCGCAGCAACCAGGGAGTCTTGCACGCGCCGATCTAGCTCCACGCCGTCGATGACTTCACCTGCATTTTGAACGCGTTTGGATGCTGTTGTTTGTTTGGATGCTGTTGGTTGGTTGTTTGGATGCTATTGATTGTATGGATGCTTGGAAAGGAGGGGCTTGGCTGCAATCCGGGACTCTTGCATGCGCTGATCTAGCTCCACGCCGTCGATGACTTCACCTGCATTTTGAATGCGTTTGGATGCTGTTGGTTGTTTGGATGTTTGGAAAGGAAAGGCTTGGCAGCAACCAGGGACTCTTGCACGCGCCGGTCTAGCTCCACGCTGTCGATGACTTCACCTGCATTTTGAATGCGTTTGGATGCTGTTGGTTGTTTGGATGTTTGGAAAGGAAAGGCTTGGCTGCAACCTGGGACTATTGCACGCGCTTATCTAGCTCCACGCCGTTAATAATTTCACTAGCAGTTGGACTGTTTTTTAATGCTGTTATCCCCCCCACACACACACACACCCACACCCCGTACCGGCATATTCCATCAAGAAGCTGCCCCCGGCCACAGGTTGTACGACTGCCCCACCCACCCACACCCACACCACCACTCCACGCTACACCGTACCTGCATAATCCACCAAGAAGCTGCCCCTGACCACAGGCTGTGCCCCCCCCCCCCCCCCCCCCCCCCCCCCCCTACCCCATACCTGCGTACTCCATCAAGAAGCTACCCCTGACCACATGTTGTCCCCCCCCCCCCCCCCCCCCCCCCCCCCCCCCCCCCCCCCCTTACCCCCTACCTGCATACTCCATCAAGAAGCTGCCCCTGGCCACATATTGTCCCCCCCCCCCCCCCCCCCCCCCCTACCCCATACCTGCATACTCCATCAAGAAGCTGCCCCTGGCCACATGCTGCATTGCTCGAATGCCGTGGCCCATATTCTCAGTCGCAAAGGTCTCAACCTCGGGCTCTTCCAACTGGTGGAAGGGGCGGTTGGAGCACAGCTCGCCCGTGGGGCACGAGCGTGGATCACAGTGGACATAGGACAAGCGGTTGAGGCAACCTGAGTGTGAAGTGGTATTGGTGCTGGTAATGGTGTTGATGGTGTTGGTGGTGTTGGTGATGATGTTGGTGTTGGTGATGGTGTTGTGTTGGTGTTAATGTTGGTGATGGTGTTTGTGTTGGTGATGGTGTTTGTGTTGGTGATGATGGTGGTAACATTATTATGGTGACTGACTGGTGGAAGGGGCTGTTGGAGCACAGTTAGCCTGTGTGGCATGAGCGTGGATCACAGTGGACATAGGACATGATGTGGATGCCGGGTACACAGGGGTGGGGGAAGGAAGTGGAGGTTTTGTAAGTTAGTTGTGAGGTTGGTGTTGATGAGTTGTGGTGGTTGATGTGTGTTGGTGATGGTGGTGTTGTGTTGGTATTGGTGATGGTGTTCGTGTTGGTGCTGTTGTTGGTTCTGTTGTTGGTGTTGATAGTGGTAATGGTGTCGGTGTCGGTGTTGGAGATGGTGATGGTGATGGTCTCGATAGTAGACACATAATAGCATACACAATAGCATACACCTAGCATGGAATAGCATACACAATAGCATAGAATAGCACACACAATAGCATACACCTAGCATGGAATAGCAATTACACAATAGCGTATACATCGCTAGCAGGACATAGCATACACAATAGCATAGAATAGCACACACAATAGCATACACATAGCATGGAATAGCATACACAATAGCATAGAATAGCATACACAATAGCATAGAATAGCACACACAATAGCATACACAATAGCATACACATAGCATGGAATAGCATACACAATAGCATAGAATAGCACACACAATAGCATATACATAGCATGGAATAGCACACACAATAGCATAGAATAGCATACACAATAGCATAGAATAGCACACACAATAGCATACACCTAGCATGGAATAGCATACACCTAGCATGGAATAGCATACACAATAGCATAGAATAGCACACACAATAGCATATACATAGCATGGAATAGCACACACAATAGCATAGAATAGCATACACAATAGCATAGAATAGCACACACAATAGCATACACCTAGCATGGAATAGCATACACAATAGCATACACATAGCATGGAATAGCATACACAATAGCATAGAATAGCATACACAATAGCATATACATAGCATGGAATAGCACACACAATAGCATACACAAAAGCATACACAATAGCATAGAATAGCACACACAATAGCATACACATAGCATGGAATAGCATACACATATCATAGAACTTGTCAGGTGCACTTGTCACAGGTCGGGTACACTTAGGAGACGTACCTGTATTGCACCCGCTGATCATGAAGCCCTCCTCCTCTCCCACCAGGGGCACGATGCTGGAGCTTGAAGAAGTACATGCGCACACCAAGATTTCAGACTGCTAGGGGATGGAGGGGGGTTGGAGGGTGTTGGAAGGGGTTTTGAGGGGGGTGGAGGGGGGTGGAAGGGGATGGATGGGTGTTGGAGAGGGTTGGAAGGGGGAGAAGAGGGGGTGGTGGGTGGTGCTAGGGGGTGGGCATGGGAAGTAGGGCCCTTCTGCTGCCTGCACTCTGTTCAAGTTGTTAAACAGGTGTTCAGAGTGTTAAAACACCTGCTCAACGACTGCATTATGAGCCAATGATGTACATCATGTTTAACAGGTGTTTAACACCCTAGACACCTGTTAAACAACCTGAACCGGGTGCAAGCAGCCGTGTGTCTGTGTGAGTGTGAGTGTGAGTGTGTGTGTGTGTGTGGGTGTGGGGGGGGGGGGCATCAAAACCACGGATACATAAGGGTTAGGGACATGTCTATGGACATAGACATTTTCTTTGTCATGCATTTACACATGCAGTGTTTACTAACTTCAGATTTCTGCAGGCCAGATTATGTAGCTATTTGGGCTACTCAAGTCTGATTTCAGGATTGAGTAGCTTTTCAGGGGCTAGGGCGAATTTACTAACCCTGAGGCAGGACCTAGCGCCATGCATCGAGTTGAATGAACACCGCAAGAGTGAGTTTGGAGCGTTCGGGCGGTTCATGCATTGCCATGCAACGACGGAATGGCGACGCAACGTCGGAAAAAAAACTATACACATTTCCCCCCCGCTATATATATAGCAATCGCTAGTTTTGGAAGGCTAACAAATATATAAAAGGCTATAAAAAGCACTTCAACGCTGTCCCTGGAGGAGGCCCAAAATCTTCAAGCTAGAAAAAACCCACTTTTAGATTTGAAAAAAAAAAAACTGAATATATGGGCCCACAAGAGGCTCTTGGCGCTTGGGGCGCGGGCGACAGACCCATGCACTCACATGTATAAGGACACATTCTGGGGTGGGTTACAAGGCACTCGTTTAATATAAGGTCCCATAAGAGACTCACCTTGTGGTGCGCTTGGGGCGCAGGCGACAGACCCATGCACTCACATGTATAAGGGCACAATCCGGGGTGGGTTACAAGGCACTCATATAATATAAGCAGTTTTTTTCCCCTGCTGTACATAGCGATCACTAGTTTTGAAAAGCTAAAAAATATATAAAAAGGACGGAAAAGGCTACAAAAAGCACAAAACGCTGTCCCTGGAGGAGGCCTAAACCATAAAGCTAGGAGTAACACACTTTTATATTTGTTCAGTAAGCCCTGAATATAAGCCCCCACAAGAGGCTCACCTTGTGGCAGCGCTTAGGGTGTGGGCAACAGACCCATGCATTCACATGCATAAGGGCACATGCCGGGGTGGGTTACAAGGCACTCATATAATATAAGGTTCCATAAGAGGCTCACCTTGTGGCAGCGTTTAGGGCGTGGGCGACAGACCCATGCATTTCGCCTAATGAATTCAAATTGGGTGGGCCTTGAAGCAAGCCACTCCTTTGGGAGTGAGAAGACTTCTGGGTGGTACGGGAGAAGGGGCTGGCGCTGCAAAGAGAAGGGGGATGGGATGGGATGGGATGGGATGGGATGGATTGGGACTGGGTGGTACGGGAGAAGGGGCTGGCGCTGCAAAGAGAAGGGGGGTGGGATGAGATGGGATGGGAGGGATGGGATGGGATGGGATGGGATGGGATGGGATGGGATGGGATGGGATGGGATGGGATGGGATGGGATGGATGGGGACTGGGGTGGTACGGGAGAAGGGGCTGGCGCTGTAAAGAGAAGGGGGTGGGGGTGGGATGGGATGGATTGGGACTGGGTGGTACGGGAGAAGGGGCTGGCGCTGCAAAGAGAAGGGGGGTGGGGGTGGGATGGGATGGATTGGGATGGGATGGGATTGGGTGGGGTGTGATGGGGTAGGATTGGGTGGGGTGGGGTGGGGTGGGATTGCCTCTGGGTGGTACGGGAGAAGGGGCTGACGCTGCAAAGAGAAGGGGGTGGAGGTGGGTGAGGTGGGATTGGGTGGGGTGGGGTTAGATTGGATGGGATGGGATGGGATTGGGTGGGGTGGGGTGGGATGGGATGGGATGGATGGGGACTGGGTGGTACGGGAGAAGGGGCTGGCGCTGCAAAGAGAAGGGGGATGGGATGGGATGGATTGGGACTGGGTGGTACGGGAGAAGGGGCTGGCGCTGCAAAGAGAAGGGGGTGGGGGTGGGATGGGATGGATTGGGATGGGATGGGATTGGGTGGGGTGTGATGGGGTAGGATTGGGTGGGGTGGGGTGGGGTGGGATTGCCTCTGGGTGGTACGGGAGAAGGGGCTGACGCTGCAAAGAGAAGGGGGTGGAGGAGGGTGAGGTGGGATTGGGTGGGGTGGGGTGGGGTTGGATGGGATGGGATGGGATTGGGTGGGGTGGGGTGGGATTGCCTCTGGGTGGTGTGAGAGAAGGGGCTGGCGCTGCTAAGAGAAGGGGGGTGGGATGGGATGATAGGGGCTGGGCTAGGCTGGGATGGGGTCGGATGGGATGGGATGGGATGGGATGGGATGGGATGGGGTGGGATTGCCTCTGGATGGTACGGGAGAAGGGGCTGACGCTGCAAAGAGAAGGTGGTGGGTGTGGGTGAGGTGGTGTGGGATGGGATGGGGTGGGATGGGATGGGGTGGGGTGGGGTGGGGTGGGATGGGATGGGATGGATGGGGTGGGATGGGATGGGGTGGGATGGGGTGGGATGGGATGGGGTAGAGTTGGGTGGCGTGGGATGGGGTGGAATGGGATGGGATAGGGTTGGATTGGGTGGGGTGAAGTGGGGTGGAGTGGGATGGAATGGGATGGCGTGGGATGGGATGGGGTTATATTGGGTGGGGTGGGGTGGGGTGGGGTGGGGTGGGGTGGGGTGGGGTGGGGTGGGGTGGGGTGGGGTTGGATTGGATTGGGTGGGGTGGGGTGGGATTGCCTCTGGGTGGTACAGGAGATGGAGCTGACGCTGCAAAGAGAAGGGGGTGGGAATGAGATGGGATGTGGTGGGATAGGATGGGGTTGGATTGGGACTGGGTTGTACGGGAGGAGGGGCTGACGCTGCAAAGAGAAGGGGGTGGGAATGGGATGGGATGGGGTGGGGCAGGATGGGGGTGGATTGGGACTGGGTTGTACGGGAGGAGGGGCTGCTGCTGCAAAGGGGAGGGGTTCGGAGTGTGATCGGGTGTGATTGGGTGTGATTGGGTGTGATTGGATAGGTATTGGGTGTGATTGGGTGCGATTGGAAAGGTATAGGGTGTGATTGGATTGTGATTCGGTGTGATTGGGTGGGGTGTGATTGGGTGGGATTGGGTGGGGTGGGATCAGATGGGTTATGGAATGACAGACAGGGTTTCTGACTACTTGTTGCCAACTTGCATCTTGAATAGGAAGTGGGAAAAGGAATGGTGTGCATGTGTTCTGGCTGGACAGAGAGGTTATGGATAATCGGTTTCGGACGCGGTTTCGGACACATAGGTTTCGGAGAACTTGGTCTCAACCTGCTTCCGGCGATGGAGGTGGGATAGGGAATGGAGTGTGAATTCGTGATTGTGGCTGGACAGACAGGTTATGGACAATCGGTTTCAGACACGGTTTCGGACACATAGGTTTCGGAGAACTTGGTCTCAACCTGCTTCCGGCGATGGAGGTGGGATAGGGAATGGAGTGTGAGTTCGTGATTGTGGCTGGACAGACAGGTTATGGACAATCGGTTTCAGACACGGTTTCGGACACAGAGGTTTCGGAGAACTTGGTCCCAACCAGCTTCTGGCGATGGAGGTGGGATAGGGAATGAGTATGTGTAAGTGATTGTGGCTGGACAGACAGGGTTTGAGACAACTTGGAGCCACCTTGCCAGCTCACCCTCCCACCTCACCCACAGGAACCCTAACACCACATTCACAGGAACCCTCCCACCCCACCCACAACCACAAGCACCCTCCCACCCCACCCACTACCACCTTCACCCTCCCACCCCACCCATACCACCTGTCACCCTACCAATCCAACCAATACTACCCACAGGCACCTCCCGCCCCACGCACTAACCCAACCGATAACTACCAACCCACCCCCACTACCACCTTCAACAGACCCACCACACCACAACCACCTTCAACCGTAACCATCACAACCACTACACCTTCACCCTCCCATCCACGCACTACCACCTAAACCCTCCCACCCCACCCACTACCACCTTCACCCTACCATCCCAACCACTACCACAGGCACCCTCCCACCCCACGCACTACCACCTTCACCCTACCACCCCACCCACTACCACTTCACCCCCCACACTCCCACCCATCACTCCCACCGGCACCCATCACAACCTGTACACGCCAACCCTCACTAACTGCAACCCTCCCACCCCCCCCACTAGACCACCCTCCCACCCAACCCGCTACCACCTCACCGTCCTACCAACTACCACACTCCCTCCCCCCCCACTAACACCCTACACCTCCACCCCCTCCCACCCTCACCGTCCCACCCCCCTCCCACTACCACCCTCACCCCCCCACCTTACCCACTACAACACTCACAACCCAACCACTCACACCCCATCCGCTCCCACCCTTACCCTCCCATCCGCTACCACCCTCACCGTCCCACTCCCTCCCACTCTCCCACTACCACCCTCCCACTCACTAACACCCTCACCGTCCCACCCCCTCCCACTCCCCCACTGACACCCTCATCCCCCCAGCTCACCCTGCCAACCTACCTCAGGCCATTTCAACTCATGCACTTCCCCTGCTAGATCGGACAGCGCCCATGTTGAGGTAACTGAGCGCTCATATGCACTCGACTCTGAGCCCCCTCTGCAAACATCGTAACCATAGCGACTGCCGACCTTGCGCGCACCGTGGCGCAGTGCTTTGCCTTCTACCACCTCCCCCATACGCCCGTCCGCCTCTAACTTGGGCCCGAGGCCACCTTTCGCCTGCCTGTGTGCCCTGTGGCCACTGCCCCCACTCTCCATCCCTAGAGCAAGTTGACCATAGGTAACTTGCCGCCTCCGGATTCGACGTGCAGCTTCGCCTTCCTCCTCCCCATCGGAGGTGGTATCCCGCCCAGCGACGCGGTGCGCATGGCGCAGACGACCGCTGGCGCCGCGCTCAATGGGCGATGGGGTATCATAGATGCCACCGCAGCCCGCAGGCTGCGCCCGCCACTCAGATACATCCATAACCACCGCCGCTGGTGACCTGGAGTATACCTCAGGGGACACATACGCCATGCCACTCAGTACCACCGGCCCGTCGGCAGGGGTAGCTGCAGGGGATGAGTGCCCTCCCCCGAGGTTTGGCCCAGGTGTCGATCCCTTGGCCAAGTCTGCAGGTGAGTCTCCAGGGCTGGGGTCACTCGCGGGAGCAGGTGGTAGGGTGAGGTTGGGAGACAATATCGCTGGCTCTAGCTCCTGCTTGACGCCAGCTAGGGCTTGCGTTTGCGTTTCCGGGTCAAGGGAGGACTCAGTAGTCTGTGGATCCCCCTCGGACTCCCTGGTGCGGTTTGCAGTGGCAGCTGACAGGCAGCCAGGGTTCGCGTCTGCTACACACTCCTCATCCTGCACTGCTTCTTCCATGGGGGTAGGTGCTGCTGGCTCCGGCCGCAGCCCCCCCTCCCCACTAGTGCCCTCCCTCGCCCCATCAGCTAGAGCAACCTCCTTCTTGACCAACATCTCACCATTCGAGCTCGCAAGCTTCGTGGGGGGTGCAATTGGCTTGGCCCTGTCTGCCTGCTCACTGTTGGCCACAGCTGGAGCATCTCCCCCCACCCCAAGGGCAGGACCGTTGGTCTCCCGCTGATTATGCATCGCCTGTCCTGAGGTACTAACTGACCCTGAGCGTCCTCCAGGCACCTCATCCACCCTCACATTAGGCTCTTCATCTGGCAAGCTCTGAGTGGGTGGCTGGGTGGGTGGGTACCGACCTGTGTCGCTGAGTATTCCTGCCTCGGACCCTGGCTTGCTGTGCACTTGCTGAGTGCCAGCTGATATGGTTGCCGCGTTTTCTGATCGGCGCACCCTCCCGTCGTTCTCTGTTTTCACTCGGCTTGGGGGCAGCTTCCCATCGTTATTACTATCGTCATCCTCCCCGATGGTGTGGTTCCCCGGACGCTTGCTACGGCGGGTGATCACACCCAGGGAGGTGGGATCATCTGAAACAACCTCCATTTGCCTGTCACTGCCCACAACTCCTTGAGCGGCAGCAGGGTTGTCCCCACTTATGCTCTCCCCACCATCGTCAGTCTCATCCGGCCGGCTACGCCCCCTCCGTGTGCGAGTGGTCCCCGCAGGCTCGTCCATCATGCACTTCTGATTGACTTCAGAGTCTTGGCGGCACGAGGAGGTCCCTTGCCCCGCCTCACAGCTACTAGCTACATGTAGCGCTGGATCTCCGGCTTGGGCTCGCCGGGAGGCCGAGGCTACGGGCTGAGCAGACTCTATGTTGGCTGGCTGCTGTGCTGCGCGCTTGTTCCCTGGTGTCGGCGAGGTAGACATGACACTACCCTCTACTACTGAGCTCTCTTCCCCGAGACCGCTTTCCTCACGCCGCCCATGCCTGGCGCTACTGCCCACTCTGGCGCTACCATCGCCATCCATGCTGCTGACAGGCTGGCGGTTTCGGCGTCCGTTGGCGACCGGGCTGGCGTCAGCTGTCTTCTGGGCTGCTGACCTGGAGCCCCGAGGCAACGGATCTTTCAGCAGCGCATCGGCCTTAGAGGTTTGAGTGTCTGCAGCACTATCACCTGCCCTGTGGGATCTCATAGTGGCATTCATCTGCAGCCTTTGCAGCTCACGGGATCCTGTGGGAGAGGCTTTTGCAGAGACCTTCGGATGCTGCAAGGAAGAGTCTCCTCGTGCACCTACCAGTGCAACAGCATGTTGGATTGAGGGTTTAAGGTTTAGGGTTTAGGTTTTTTGGGGGGGGTGGATTTAGGGTTAAAGAGTTTAGGGTTGACGGTACCAGTGCACCAGTGTATTAGTGTATCAGTGTAGTGCACCAGTGTATAAGTGTATCAGTGTAATGCACCAGTGGGCCAGCGTGTGCATGCATCAGTGCACCAGTGCATCAGTGTGACAGCGTTTCTGTGTGTCAGTGCACCAGTGTATCTTCGCCCTACATTGAAACTTGTATTTTCACGTCATTATACTGTGAATCAAACAATTGCTTATAGCATTACTAACTTTCCAATTGTTGAACACTCTTTGCCCTACAGTCAAACTGACTCTGTAGTATGATTATAATGAGAATCAATTACTAAGTGAAGTGAAGTTGCTTGAAGCCATGGAAAGACCAGGCAGTGGTCGAGGTACTCATTCCAGAGATGTTTTCCCGCTATCTATCTCGATCGCTACCTGAGACCCCGTTTTGGCCAAAATATTCGCTACCTGAGACCCCCAGCCCACCCCCAGCTCTCGGGGGGCGCTGCCCCCCAAACACCCTGAGGCAGCCCTGCTAAAGCTACCAGGACTCTGTCCCTGGAGGAGGCCTACACCCGCGAAGCTATCAGGTAACCCACGTTCTGAACTGAAACAAGTTCGATGCAGCGTCGCCTGCGACGCTAAAAATTGGCGGAGAGTGATCGCGAGGGAGCGACAGGTGGCAACGGAAGAGAGTTAGTTACGAGGCCGTTGGCTGACGTGTCGGGCTTCATCACGGTCAGACGGATGGATGGATGGATGGATGGATGGATGGATGGATGGATGGTTGGATGGAAGGACAAATGGGTAACCCTGGGGGCTCCCGCCCCCCAGACGGGGGGGCTCCGCCAAAAACTCTGTACTCACCCTGCATTGCACTCGCTGGTGGTTCCTGCTTTGGAGGCCTAGGACCTGTGGATCGATTCTGCAGTCGCAAGAGTTCTTTGGACAAGGGTCGGGGCTTGGGTGGTATAAGCGACAGGGGTTCAGCTGACTCTGATGGGGAAGCACCACCAACCTTGGACAGGGGTCGGGGCATGGCTGGTATAGAAGACTGAGGTTCAGCTGACTTTGATGGGGAACTGCAACCAACCTTGGACAGGGGTTGGGGCTTGGGTGGTATAGGCGACTGGTGTTCGGCTGACTCTAATGGGGAAGCACCACCAACCTTGGACAGGGGTCGGGGCATGGCTGGTATAGGCGACTGGGGTTCAGCTGAATCAGATGGGGAAGCACCACCGACCTTAGACAGGGATCGGGGCCTGGCTGGTAGACAGGACTGGGGTTCAGCTGACTCTGATGGAAAAGCACCACCAACCTTGGACAGGGATCGGGGCTTGGCTGGTAGAGAAGAGTGGGGTTCAGCTGAATCAGATGGGGAAGCACCACCAACCTTAGACAGGGATCGGGGCCTGGCTGGTAGACAGGACTGGGGTTCAGCTGACTCTGATGGGGAAGCACCACCAACCTTGGACAAGGATCGGGGCTTGGCTGATAGAGAAGAGTGGGGTTCAGCTGAATCTGATGGGGAAGCACCACCAACCTTGGACAGGGATAGGGGCTTGGCTAGTGTAGGCGACTGGGGTTCAGCTGACTCGGATGCAGAAGCTCCACCAAACTCTGTCTTATCGGCAGATCGGGGGCGTAGGGAAGGTGAAGGGGCATTGCCACTATCTTGCACTGCTCGAGCACCTCGCAGCTTCCCACGGGCATTGGATACAGCTGTTTTGCGGCTGGCATCAGCTCGGGAGTGCATGGCTGGCTTTTTGATGGATGGCGTTGCCGGCAATTGTGACCCAGATCGTCGCCCCGGTCGGCTCAGTCGAATGACCTCCTCTTCTACCTCTTCCTCCTCCTCTTCTTCCTCACCATCACCCACCTCCTCCTCCTCCTCCCTCACATCGTCCACCCCCTCTCTGTCCTCCTCAGCTACCTCTACCCCCTCCTCCTCCTCGTCCGCTACCTCCTCTTCCTCCACTACCTCCTCCTCCTCCTCCCCCTCCTCTACCTCCTCCTCCTCCTCCTCTACCTCCTCCTCCTCCTCTTCTTCGTCTCCCTCCTCATCCTCATCCTCATCCCCATCCTCCTCATCTTCACCAGATGAGCCTGACCCAGAACCCGATCCCAATCCAGAATGCTCAGAAGAGGTGGTAGCCACTCGCTTAGCCCTCTTCGGAGGGCTGTTTGAGAGAAGCTTACGGAGCTCTAAGCTTCCAGGCCTCCTAAGGGACGCTTTGGCTGTTGGGCTGTGCGAGGCTGGCCTCACTCCTCCCGCTGTGTACCTGCTCCTCACCCCCTCGCCCTTGCAGGTCTTGTCGACTGGTCCTGCCCGTTGCTTGTTGGCCCTGGCTTTGGCTGGACACGCTGGACGGCCAGGCCGTCCTGGTTGAGAAGCCTGGACACAATTACTTTTATCCAGTGAACTCTCGTACGAGGTTTGAGGCGAGGCATGCGGAGACTTGGCCACCTTGATGCCGGCCAAGCGTCTGATCTCGGCTGGTAACTTGAGAACGTCCGCACCACTAGCATCTCCTCGAGTGTTTCCTGCTCCCACCCCTGCCTTGGACTCTACTTTCAGTCGCTTGGGGGCTGGAAGGGGTGGAGGTGACCTGCTGTCTCTTTCCTTGCTACTCCTGACCACTGCTACCGCTCCAGAGCGAGCTCCCGCTGACTTTGGTGGCCGCCCTAGCTTCCCTGGCGAGCTTGGCAGCCTTCCGCCATCGCTGGACGCCCCCCCCACTCTAAACTTGGCTGGGGCTGACTTGGGTGAAAGCTCCTTCACGTCTGAGGCTGAGCGGACTAACCTTTTCAGCTGCTTCCCCTGCCCCTTGCCTCTAGCCTCGTCGCTAGAGGAACCCACATCCGCATCATCGTCATCATAATCCGATGGAGCTGCGCTGGGGGGCTGTTTCGGGATCTTCTCCACCTTGACCTTAAACACCTTGGAAGGTTTAGTGCTCACTTCTGAGGCTGATGGGCGGCCTGGTTTCGAGGAAGCTGGTGGGTCCTCTCCGTCTCCTGTGGGGGCATCAGCATGGCCATGATACGTAAGTCCCCCTTGTATGATAAAACTCCCCCTTAACTCCGTCAAACCGGGGGCACATTTGGAGTCCAGCATGGCACCAGGAAAAATGAAGTTATCATCATAAGGGAGCGAGACAGAGGCAAGGCATATTTAAAGCATGCCCCATGTTGCAATGTTGACGATGATGATTATTATTATTAAATTTGTATCGTGCCCTACTGGACTCCAAATGGCTTGACGGAGTAATTTGGTCCCTCATATGTATGTTGGCTATGTTATATAATATTAGTGAATAAATAATATTATATAATATTATGTCATATTAGTCGGACGAGCCGTCTCACCAGAATTTTGAATATATTTGAAAAAATAATATTGTTGTGACACTATAATTATATTATTTCATATTAGTTCATCAAACACTCATATTAGTTTCCGTTCCCTACTCATATGCGCCCATATACTCACCCAAGGTTTGGACACCCGTCTCCCACGACCTGCTGGTCCCCTGGCATATCAATATCAAACATCCCAAGAAAGGATACCACAACTGAGTGATACTAGCCCATGTGGACACAGAAATGAGGGTAATCAAATATTGAATTTTATTATATTATATTATATTATATTATATTATATTACATTACATTATATTATATTATATTATATTATATTATATTATATTATATCATATCATATCATATTACATTCTACTAAATACATGTTTATTGTATTGCTGAGTGACAGCGCTCAGTAACAGAGCAATAGGAAGCATGCAGAGCTGTTGAACATGACCTGGTTCTGCATGTGACAGGATCCACTGTGCCCACTGTACCTAAAAAGCAAAAACACCCTTGCCATAGATTTTCTTTTCGGCTACGTGCAGCAGCTTCTAGGCAGATCCCTGACTCATCTATTGTGGTATGCATACGGATTTCAATAGGTGTAGTGTACTGATAACATAACCGTCCAGGTGCAGACTGCGCCAGGATCGGCTGGATAGGCAGGCATGAAAGCTGCCTAGAAGAAAAAAAAGAAAAAACACAACCCTTGCGACAACTGCCACTAAGAGGCTAAGTCTACACAGGACTTCCTCCTCAAAATGCCGACTTCCAAAATATGTGTGAATAAAATATGGGCGACTATTTGCCTCGTGCACTAAGACTCTAGGTCCCGTGCGTCACACTCATGTTCATGCCATGCATCCATGCAACTCCCCACCTCACTCCTACCCCATAGCCACCACCCACACCTCCCCATCACCCTGCCCCACCACCAACCCATGCACCCCCCCCACCCTTACAGCCACAACTCACCCTCTTCCCACACCTCCCCATCACCCTGCACCACCACCAACCCATGCAAACCCCACCTGAACCCCGGCTCTACCCCCAGCACATGATTCCGCCCCCCCCCCCCCCACCCCCCCACACACACCCCCACACACGCCCCTCCCACACACACACCCATGCAACCCCTCACCCATACAGCCACCCTCACCCTACACCTCCCCATCACCCTGCCCCACCACCAACCCATGCAAACCCATGCAAACCCCACCCTAACCTTGGCTCTACCGCCAGCCCATGATTCCACCCCCCCACACACACACCCCTCCCACACACACACCCATGCAACCCCTCACCCTTACAGCCACCACCCATCCTCACCCCACACCTTCCCATCACCCTGCCCCACCACCACCCAATGCAAACCCCACCCCAACCTTGGCTTTACACCCAGCCCATGATTCCATCCCCCCACCCCCCCACATCCACCAACCCATGCAACCCCTCACCCCTACAGCCACCCACCACCCACCACCCACCCTCACCCCACACCTCCTCATCACCCTGCCCCACCACCACCCCATGCAACCCCCACCCCAACCTCGGCTATACCTCCAGCACATGATTCCACCCCAAACCGAACCACCTCTCCCTACCACCAACCCATGCAACCCCTCACCCCTACCCTATTGCATGATAACATCAACATACCTGTGGAAGGTGGCTTGCACCACCATGAGTGTGGCGCCCTCCGCTTTTTATCTAAAGCCAGGAACTCGACTACCTGCAAGGAGATTGAACTCAGAGTCAGGGCTCTGTCCGAGGTTCAATAAAGGTCAAGGAACCCAAGATCCGTGGTTGGGCTTGACTTACTTGTTCCACAGCCTTGAGAAAGCTCTTGTGCTTGGCTTTTTGGAGATATCCCTTACCCACTCCCTGTTTGAAGTCCACCACATCAAGAGGGGATAGCCAGGCAATCTCCAGGGTGCCAAAAAACTGCATAGCAAAAAAAGGTGTTACCAGCTGCCCTAACCAAGAATCTGAAATGTTTCGACTCGAGGGCGGATCTAACCATGGAATCTACATTGACTCAACTTACCATGATGGGTACATTCACGTCTTTCTTGTGGCCCACATTGCCCAGTCGCTTCTGAGCAGCTTGCTTGCTCAAGACTTGCGCCTGGGTGTCATGGGAAGTCGAGAGTAGTGAATAATCTTAAACGCTTGAATAAGCGAGAGGAAGAATGAGCATCAGCATGAATGAAAATGCAATGTAAAGCCGGTAGCAGTAGCAGTGAAGCATGACCCCAAGTTACCCCAGACAAGGCTCGCAATTCACTCAGATGAATATTCCGTGCGAGGAGGAAGCAAAGGCAATATATATAAGGCATGTGTCCAATGCATAATTAGGCTGCTCGGAAGGTCGCGTTACGTTTGCCAGATGCAAACGGCATTGCTCGCTCAGGCATCCATCTGCACACTCACTGGCCAAAATGGATAGCCCCTGACTCGCCCCCAGACCACTTTAGCAGCGAGAGCATCTTGCTGACACTTCAACGAGCACAAGATCTCGGCTCCCTCCGGAAGCGCCATGCAGCTAGGTTAAGGTCTGTTCATCATCGCGAGGCTTGTTTCAAGTATTTCGGACATTGAAGGTAAAAGAAGGGAGCAGGTAGAGAGCGAAAGGCGCTTGGACAGAAACCCTGCCAGTTGAAAAGTCGGAAGGCAGGGGGGTACAATCAATCGAATGCGAACAGAGGAGCTACTTTAAGCGCGCTCTTATTGCGCTCTTATGAGCGAAGTAAATTAATTGAAAGGGCCCCTAGCGGTCCCGAGGAGCAGCAATACGGGCTGGCGCAGGGCTGGATCCTGAATCCACTGACGGTTGGAGGTTGTGGAGGTAGTACCGCGGGGTATTTTTGTGGGCCAGCTAGGACCTGAAGCGGTCCACGGGACCTCCCAGGGGCGGACCTCCCGAGTCGGGACCTCGCCTCGAGACCTCGGGACAATTAAAATCAGATATTAAAATGATCGACATGGGACTCGATGGGACGAACTTTCAAATCCCTTGAAAATGAGACCCGCATTTGCATGGACGAGACAGTTACCCGTTCAGATCCAAAGGTCAGATGCCACAAGAGGGACAAGTCTGGATGCTCACTTGAATGTGATTTTGGGCGAAAAAACATTTGAGCGAGATGCAACAATGGGGCTCCGAAATTGAAACATAAACGCCAGGGGTTGTGAGACTGTCAGATCCTTCGTGGCCCATTGAAGACATGGCATTTTTCCTCTAGAACTTTAAATGCCATTCGGACAATGGGTGGAAATCTAAATGGGTGCTATTAGACCCTGTAGACGTTCACTGTGGACTGTAACTCTGCAGGTGGGACTTGGCCCAACCTCGTATATGATAATAATGCTCGTAATCAAGCTGGGTCTAGGCTATCATAATTCAAAACGAAGGATGGACCAGGGATGGACTGATCAACTGGGTCTCTCCCATTTGATTCCCACCACTCCTGAATTACAGACGGTCGGCTGAGTCAGACACGTGTAGAATTTGGTACTTGTGGTACTGTACAGCCTATCTGTTATAGGAGGGAGCCGGCGGCTTGTCCCGTGTAAACTACCGTATCCTCGAACTTTATAGTTCGTTTCCCCACATATTTACTTCTTAATTATCCATATCTGGTGTCACTGCATGAAACTCGGGACACGATCCCAGCCCATGTTGCCAAGCCACCATTTGATCAAAACGTCCGATAGGTACGACAGGTCAAATTTTGCGAAGCTGGAGACCAATGAGTAATATATTCATTTTAATCGCCGATTTGAAATTTTGAATTTTCGCAGCTCGCTGTTCAAGTCTGCACTCTATGGTCGCCTCAGGTCGGCTCCTCATAGACGGCGGGCAACCTCGTGCCAGGACCTGGCAGGAAGCCATCCTGGCCGGTCAGGCGGCCCAGGCAGTCGTGTATGAGACGGCTGTATATCGTATCATAAGAAAAGTTATTTTTTGCAGCAGCAGCCAAAATAGCAGCAGCAGACGCGTATTCAAGAAGCAAAATCATCGGCGGCGAATCAAGATGGAACCTTGTGGTTCAAGTAGGGGGTTTATTAATAGCTGCGCCACCAAAACGGTGGTTGGGAGTTTGGTTTGTTTGTCCTCGACACACCCCTGATGTAATGGGTTTTTTGCTTTGAGGGTGCTTTTTCTTTTTGTTTAAAGCACAGAGTCTCATACACCCTCGCGGTGTCAAGTAGACTTTAACATGTAATGTAATGTAATGTAATGTAATGTAATGTAATGTAATGTAATGTAATGTAATGTAATGTAATGTAATGTAATGTAATGTAATGTAATGTAATGTAATGTAATGTAATGTAATGTAATGTAATGTAATGTCATAATGTAATGTGATGTAATGTAATGTAATGTAATGTAATGTAATGTAATGTAATGTAATGTAATGTAATGTAATGTAATGTAATGTAATGTAATGTAATGTAATGTAATGTAATGTAATGTAATGTAATGTAATGTAATGTAATGTAATGTAATGTAATGTGATGTAATGTGATGTAATGTAATGTAATGTAATGTGATGTAATGTAATGTAATGTAATGTAATGTAATGTAATGTAATGTAATGTAATATAATAATGGAATGGAATGGAATGGAATGGAATGGAAGTAGATACCAGGGCGGGTGCAGGCACGCCGGGCGTGTTTTCCTTTTCAGCTACGAGCAGCAGCTTCTAAACAGCTCCCGGAGCCAGCCACTGGGCTAAGCCCAAAGATTTCAACGGTGCTGGACATGTATTTTTGCCAGCTTCCTGACACACTCCGTTGCTATGGGTTCGGCTGGGTTGCTAGTCGGGGGAGCTGCCTATAAGCTGCTGCTGGTAGATGAAAAGAAAAACTGACACGCCCACAGCTTTGAGGTGACTATGGCCAATCCAATTCAAGGCATATTGAAAACACCACCCCAAGGCATGCGGGCAGTGTTTAAACAGTGCCATAGTCCTTATGCCACTCTATAATTAAACAATGCCATGTTCATTGGTGCACTATTTAATTGCACAGTGCCATAGTTAGTGTGGCCATATTGGACTCAACAACGACATAGCATTGTGGTGACATATATACCGGTACAACTAAACAGTGCCCTAATTATTTATGGCAATGTTTAATAAAAAAATACAGTGCCATCGTCATTGTGGCAATGTTTAATTACACAGTGTCATGTTTATTTATGATACTGCTGAACTGCCTGCCCCAATTGTTTAGTTGAGATGCTAGTTGCTTCCTATCAGCATCAATTGCGGTTCACTCAATCGTTTTATGACTTAGTGACTACTTATGTACTTCCTTAGAACTATCGGTACAGACAGTAACTGTCTGTACTGTGTCAGCTTCCCGTAGACTGTGTCATCCTTAATGACACAGTGACAGCTTCCTGTAGGCTGCTCACCGGTTCCCCTGACACACGCTGTATTGCCTGCGCCAGGCTTAAGATTCCTGGCTTAGGTTCTAGGCTTAGGTTCCAGGCTTCCGCCCCTTCCACCGCTGGTGTCTTTTGGTTCGCCTGTCCTTGTAAAGTTATTCTCATCTCCGTGTATAGATTGGCGCGTCTGACCGCTGCAAGCATCTGTCCACTCTCTGAAGTGTTTAAGCTGATAGGTTATACGGTCCTTCATTCTACCCACTGCTTTATTTATTCAATGCAACTTCCGCGAGGGCCTCCCGCCGGCTTCGAGAAACTCCATCTTCAAAATGGTCTTTCTTGGTCGCGTGGTATGCGCCATGTCATTGTGAGCAATCGCTGCGACCACGTCCTTCCTGAGGAGCCGAAGGTCCCCAATGATTGGCTTGATGAGCGCGCGTCGACGGCCTCTGCTGCCGGAGAAGAGTCTCCTTCCGCCATCGTGGAAGCCACCCCCAGTCATTCCTCCAACTTTCCTGTTCCTTCTCCTAATGTCCGCTTCCTCTCTCCTGAGGTTGAGGACGTTCTAATGACTCTCTGTGATGTTCAGTCCCAGATCATTGAGTATTCTTCGGGCGTCATTCCTCCTACCGCCCGCTTCTGGAATGATCACATTACTGATGCCGATCTGACTGAGGATGAGGAGGAGGGCGATGATGATGACGACTTTGATGATGACGACTTGAAGATTGCTACGAGCGCGGACAACGGTGGAGGCACTCCGTCTACCTCTACTCGAGTCTTTGACACTTCTCCTGTCTCGCCTGTTTTTGAGCTTGCGCCTCCGCCTGTACCTGTGCAACCGGTCGGGCAGGAGGCGGCATTCTCCAGGCCGTCTAAGCTGGGTACTGCTTCTTTCGTCACTGCTCCCAACCCCCTCGAGCGAGCTGTCGCTGGCTACAATCTGCGTTCTGCATTTGCGGCTGGAACTTCGCAGGAGCCCCCACCGCCTCCGCCGGTGGAGATGCCACCCCCTCCCCCTCGCTCCCCCTCCCATGGGACTGCCCCTGTCTTGTCAGTCTTGGGAGCATCTGCTCACTGGAGGACCTGCTCCGGACCTGACATTGAGGAACTATCGACTTGTCCGTCGGGCTCAAGTGGATGCTGATTCTGTGGATCGCACCCTGTTCGGTAGGCTGAGTGTTCCGCTGACTCAGGCTAACAAAGATAGCAAGGGTCGTGCACGTCGTGTGATGGTTCTCAGTGAGCTAGGACAGCAATGTCGCCTTTTCTTAGGTCCTGTTACTGTAGGCATTCAGTACCCCTCTGAGCGAGACTGGTGTTACTTTTGGAGGTGGGTGGCGCGCTGCTGCCAAGAAGGTAGGCTACCAGTTTTTGTGAGTTTCCGGAGTATGTGCAGAGCACAGAGACGAGGGGAAGACGGTAAGGATAAGATCTTTACAGTTAGATAAGCATTCGATCAATGCGCTAGGAGAAAGTACTGGGATGCCGTGGTACCTCATGGTACCGGCATCAGAGTCCGTGCCATAGCTGGCAGTGGCACAGCAGTACAGTGCAGCAGGGAGGAGTCCTGTGCACTCTAAGTCACTCTAGGTGAGCCGGTAAAACCCGGTGAATAACATCCCCCCCAATTCCTGGTATTCTTCATGGTGGAGAATTCCTGGAATTAGAGGAGTCTAAAGAAAACTAGAGGGACTTTAAATATTCATAGGTAGTAGTGCTATGTATGATAAAACTGAACTGACTGGTGGACAGACTTAAGAAGGCAGGCTGAAATGGGTACATGTAAAGACAGGATTGATCCAAGAATATCCTGTAGGACAGGACTCTGCTCAAGGCTAAACTTAAATAGA
Source organism: Chlamydomonas sp. ICE-L (assembly GCA_013435795.1). NCBI lineage: Eukaryota > Viridiplantae > Chlorophyta > Chlorophyceae > Chlamydomonadales > Chlamydomonadaceae > Chlamydomonas > Chlamydomonas sp. ICE-L. The sequence goes on from JACBWV010000364.1 coordinate 8,258,444, forward strand.
AGAAAGCAGTCAGTAAAAATGCAATCAATCAATATCTAGGGAAAAGCTTGAACTTTGGATCTGTTAGGAAATCTAGCATGGTCTCAGAGGGGCTGCAGTGGCATTGACAAGATTAATCAAGCTTGATCTTTCCAGTGCAGCCAATCTGCTGTCTGAATGCACAGAACTTGGACCTGGGCAGAGCTTTGGTGAGTATGTCAGCCATGTTGTCAGCAGTGGGGATCCAGTTGAGCTTGATGCCTTCTTTCTTGGATTGCTCTTTGAGGAAGTGGAATCTTGTTTCCTTATGCTTGAGCCTGGAGGAGAGCTTCTCTTGGTTCCATGCACTGAGTGCAGCTTGGTTGTCACCATTAATGGTGAGTGCAGGGGGCATGGTACCTGTGGCAGAGAATTGCAGTTTCCTCAACCACATTCCTTCTTGGGCTGCAGAGGTAGCTGCCATGAACTCAGCTTCTGTGGTGGACAGGGCAGTGGCAGATGCTTGGATTTTGGATGCCCATGAGATGGCTCCCCCCTGGTTGAGGAAGACATAGCCTGTTGTGGACTTCCTTGTGATATGGCAGGCAGCATGGTCAGAGTCACAGTAGCCAGTGAGGAGTTTCTTGGAGTGGTTGTAGGTGATCCCATGGTCAGGGGTGTTGGAGAGGTACTTGAGGATACCTGTTGCAGCTTCCATGTGGTCATGGAGGGGTGAGCACTGTGCCTGGCCAATCTGTTGACAGCTTGTGCAATATCAGGTCTGGTGTTGACTGCCAGGTAGTTGAGGGATCCTACAATCTGGGCAAGGGGAAGACCAGAGTCTGGTGTGTCCTTTTCAGGATAAGGGAGGGGAGCATCAGGCTGCAGTGGGATGGGGAACCTGGTGCTGTTGGGCTCAGGGAGCATGCTGTGTGCCTTGAGCAGATCTTGAGTGAACCTGGATTGGCAGATGTGTAGGGTTCCAGCAGTTGCATCTCTGGTGATTTCATAGCCCACAAAGACAGATGGTTCTCCAAGATCTCTGGTCTTGTAGAGCTTCATGATTTTGTCTTTGTACTGCTGTAGGATGTCCTTGTCAAAGGACAGCAGGAGAAAGTCATCGACCCAGAGGAGGACCCAGATGAGGGGTCTTGTTGTTGTCCCAGGGAGTAGGAAGAGGCCTTGGTCAACATCAACTTCTCTGAAGCCAATGGCTGTCATATCCTCTTTGACTTTTAGATACCACTGCCTTGATGCTTGCTTCAGACCATATAGGCATTTCCACATGCGGCAAACCCTGTGGTCTCTTTCAAACCCTGGGGGTTGGGAACAGTACAGTTCCTCTTCCACTACTCCATTGAGGAATGCTGTGGAGACATCAAGCTGAGCAAGATGAGCTGAGGGGTCTGCAGCCATGGACAGGATGTACCTGATGGTGGCATGTTTGGCAACTGGTGCAAAGACTTCATCATAGTCCATGCCAGGGCGTTGAGCATATCCTTTTGCTACTAGACGTGCTTTGTACCTGACTAGCTGACCATCCACTGATTGCTTGATGTCAAAGACCCATCTAGTACCTATGGCTTTGGCTCCATGTGGGAGTTCTGCTAGAGTCCAGGTGTTCATTTCTGCTAGTGCTGCTAATTCTGCATCCATGGCAGCCTTCCAATCCTTTGCTTGAGGGCAATCCAGTGCTTCTCTTTCATTCTTGGGTATGATGATCTCGTCTGCAGCTAGGAATGCTAGGTGGTTAGGTGCATGCCTTTCTCTGCCACTACGGCGAGGTTGTGTTAGGGCAGCTTCTGGTGGAGGGGTCGATGCCTGTTGTTGTGCTGGTGCAGGAGAGGTGAGTGCATGTTCTGGTGCATTGCCTTGTGATGCCATGAGGTTGGGGAGGTCATTTGTCTGGGACTGTGTGGGGTTGTGTTCATTTCCGTGTTCAACATTGTTGTTGGGTTGATGTGCACTTTGCTGTGGGGCAATGGTTTCTTGCTGGTGCAGTGAACTGGGCAGGTAGCTATCATCTATATCTTCTGTTGATCCCCATGCTCCCATGTTTGCCTTGTTTCTATCTTTCACGTTATGCTTCAATGGCTTTGTTTTCTGAGGGAGAATGGGATGGTGAGGGAGCGTCTTCATCAGGTTCACCAGGGGTGTCTTCTTCATACATACCTAGAATTTCAGCATCTGCACTTGGGAATCCATTCTTTCCTGCCAGGTTCTCAGACTCATTGAAGGTGATGTCTCTAGCATCATAGATCTTATGGTTGGAGTCTACAACTCTGTAAGCCTTTCTGATGTGGGAGTAGCGAATGAGTCTAGTGATTTTGGCTGATGGTGCAAACTTCCATGTCCTGGATTTGGGTGGTATGTGGACGTAGGCTGTGCACCCAATGGTTCTGAGGTGATCAATCTTAGGCTTGACTCCATGGAACATTTCATAGGGAGTTTTGTCTGAGTCGGAAGTGGGGCTGAGGTTTCTTAGGATGCTAGCATTTTTCACCATGTCAGCCCAGTATCTGTTAGGAAATTTGGATGAGATGAGGAGTGCAGTGGCTCTGTCATGGAGAGTGCGGTTGAGGCGCTCTGCTGCTCCATTTGTGGCTGGATTGTTAGGTACTGTGAAGTTGAGGGCGGGTAATGCCTTTCTTTTTGCACCAGTTTTTAAACCGGTCGCAGGTGTACTCTGATCCATTGTCACAGAAAATTGTGCCTATTTTGTTTTCTGTAAGGACTTCATACCGTTCCAGTTCATGCATGGTTTCTTTGGGCACTGTGTGTTTGTTTTTGTGGAATGTGACTATGGAGTACTTTGAGTGGTCATCTAGAAAGCCTTGGAAGTATATGCTGCCATTTAGACTGGGTACTTTCATCTTTCCACTCATGTCAATGTGGATGATAGCCAAGGGTCTTTTTGCACGTGTGGATGATGTAGGATAGGGGTTCTTGTCCATTTTGGAGAGGACACATATTTCACACGTCTGCTTTCTCATTTTGTTGCAGGCTGCAGTGGTGACATCTGTGCCTGTGACCATGTGTTCAGAAATTAGTCTGACTAAACTGCTGTAAGCAAGGTGACCCATTCTGTTGTGGAGAAGTTCTGCTGTTTGTTGGGTGTTTCTGGAAATGGCGGCCATGGCTATGTTCAGACATGTCCCATGGATAAGGGTATTGTCAGGGACAAGGGTGGGAGTGAGGTAGAGATTCTTGTTCTTTGACCCAGTGATGATGACTTTGTTAGTGATGGTCATGGTGCAGGCCTGAGAATCAAACTGAACTAACATAGAAGGGTTGGCTTTGATGGCTGCAGCCATTGACATGAGGTTAGGAGTGTTAGGGTCATCATTGAGATGAACATTTCTGAGCTTGTGAATCTTTCCATTGTCTCCTCTGATCAGAGCATTTCCAGATCTGGTGATGTGAGTATGTCCTGATGCAGTCTGTACTCTGATATGGGGGAATATGTCATGTATGTCATATAACAGGGATTCGTCGCCGGTCATGTGGGAGGTAGCTCCAGTGTCCATGATCCAGTTTACTGCCATGCGATTTGTGCGTGGGGAGGCATTAAGGGCATACGAAGGAGAATGAGGTGCAGTAGGGGTAGATGCAGGTTCGTCATATGCTGGCACATTTGATGCGGTTGATTCGGCTGCGACAGGTGAATGCTGTCGGGGTGTGGATCTGGTATCATATTTGGATCTAAGTGCTGCTAGGATGTCATCTGGATCGTTATGGAACTTGACCATCCTTCTGATAGGTTCTGAAAGGTGCGCAAGGATGTATTCAATCTGAAACTGAGGTAGTTTGTGAGATCCAGGAGAAAAGTAGCAGTGGGATACCTTGAGTTCAGCTTCCATAGATTCAAGCCAATCTTGGAAGAAGTGTTGGTGGAAGATGAAGGTCTGACGACGCTCAGGCTCAGCGGTTGCAGCGGGCCGCATAGTGATGCAACGAAGCAGTTGCAGAGATGGTGCGGCAGAGATTGCGGGTGCAACGGGATGGAGAAGAGGAGCAGGAGACAGTCGGAGGTGGAGACCAACTGGGGAGGGAGCTGGAGAGTGGGGAGGTCAGGAGGTGGCTGAGAGACGGCTGAGGTTGCGTAATAAGCAACGGGACGTGGGAGATGGGAAGGGGGTGGTGGGGGCGCAGTGGAGGTAGAGATGGTTGTCAGGGGGGTGAGGGGGGTGTGCTGGACGACAGCTTGATGCTCAATGGAGCAGGATCAATCCGGATGCGCGGATGATATACCGCACAAGAGTGGTGTCCCAGCGGGGAGGTTCTTGTCGGGTGGAGAGCCTTACTCAATCCTTTCAATTGATTCACTCCGCGCGACAACAATCAAAATGCCCTTCAGCTCGGAATACCGTCGAGCAAGGACAATCTAAAGCGAATGGGGCCGTAACCTGTGAGTTTCCGGAGTATGTGCAGAGCACAGAGACGAGGGGAAGACGGTAAGGATAAGATCTTTACAGTTAGATAAGCATTCGATCAATGCGCTAGGAGAAAGTACTGGGATGCCGTGGTACCTCATGGTACCGGCATCAGAGTCCGTGCCATAGCTGGCAGCGGCACAGCAGTACAGTGCAGCAGGGAGGAGTCCTGTGCACTCTAAGTCACTCTAGGTGAGCCGGTAAAACCCGGTGAATAACAGTTTTTGAAGCGTCCTTTCCCTCGCTGTCCTGTTGAGCCTGATTTTGAGCTGTTAGTGAGCTTTGCAAGGTCCCTGCCTAAGATCAGGAACATTGATGACCAGCGCGCGTATGACGCTGGTCTGGCCGCTGAGTACTTTCTGGCGGTTCGTAAGTCCTGTGCTCCCCTGACTCCTGCTCCTGCTGCCTCTTCGGCCTCTCTTGGTGAGTCCTCTGTTGATCCTGCTCTGTTGGGATTCAGTGCACTGCCCCTACTCCGTCAGGAGTTCATGGTCCTGTCCATGATGCTCGCTCACATGACAGATGCCCTCGTGAAGGTGTATCAGGATTATGCGTCGCCTCGGGAGATCTTCTTAGATATCCGGAGGCGGCATTCTGATACGCTATCTGCCGGGGTTCCTCTGTTGGTGAATGAACTTCATGGTGCAGTCATGCGCCCTTATGAGCGCGTCGATGATTTCTTTCGCAGGGTTAGGGGTTACTGCTCTGATCTCCGCAGTGCTGGGTCTCCAGTTACTCTGCATTACGCCATGGGTATCATCATTGGTGGTATTCGGCTTGCGCGCTTCGATTCTTTGCGCATCAAGTATGGTATGATGCGTCACCTGGGGGTTCCTCTTGATTACTGGCCCTGTCTCACTGAGTATAGAACCATAGATATTTTGAACAATGCTCTCCCCATTTCGGACTCCAGGCATCCTGGGTGGTCCCGGGACTCTCCCCAGGTTCCTGACTTCCTGCCAATGCTGCTTTCAAGCATGGGCAGGGATCTGGTGCTCAGGGTTCCGGTTCCGCCAAAGCAAGCGACACCTGGAGTGCACTTGGGGACCATGTCCCAACAAGCGGACCCACTCGGAGGACCACTGTTGGACGAAGTTTCCGCATCTGCGAAGGGGCAAGGATGGTGCACCGTGTAAAGCACCCGCGCCCGTCAACTTGGCCCTTCCAGCTACGCTGACCTCGAAGCAGTTGTCCTCCTTGCAGGCCCAGATTGATGGGTATGCTTTGTCCAAGAAGTAGGAGGTAAGCTCTGTCCTATTCTCTTGCCACACAAAGTTTTCCAACGTGTGTAGCCCGAGCCTGTCTGAGGGTGTCTGGCATGTGGATTCTGGAGCTGGATTGTCTATCACAGGGGACCTGTCTTTGTTCACCGTGTATAATGCTTCTCTAGCTGGGCCAGCAGTTCGATTTGGTGATGGTGTGGTTCAACGGTCAGAGGGTAGTGGATCCATTGTGTTATGTAGTGATTGGTTACCAACACCAATCACTATATCCAATGTTCTCTACATCCCTCACTGTCCGGTGAACCTCCTGTCAGTAAATGCTGTGGCTCATGCTCATCACTGCAAGATTTCTTTTGATAGTCATAGCTGTACTGCCCCACAGGCCTCTTCTGTTCTCTGGTCTTTTCCTGCCTCAAGTGATGGTGTGTACAAGTTTACCTGCAGGCCTTGTACCACTCCCAGTGGGTGTTCCTTTGGTGCTGACCCTTATCCAGTTTTTGCACTTGATGTTGATGAGGATGGTGGAGTTGTTATCCCTGCTACCCCTGAATGGCTGTGGCATAGGCGGCTGGGTCACCCTGGCTATGACGCCATGCACAGGCTTGTCAGTGGTAATATGGTTAACAACTTACCCCTCACCATACAGCAAGTGAGGAAACTGGCTAAGATCCCTTGTGATGCTTGTCAGAAGGCTAAGGCAAAACGTATGCCTTTTCCTAAAGAAAGCAAGACAGAGATCCGTGCACCTCTGCAACGCCTGCACTTAGATATCATGGGACCTGTTCATATTAGGGGCTTGCGTGGGGAGTTTTATATTCTGTGTCTCACAGACCAATTCTCTGGCTATGCTGAGGTATTGTCCTTGAGGTCCAGGGATGAAGCTCCCTTAGCAGTTCAGACTACCATCCTCAGATGGATGACTCAGCTACATGGGTTTGTCTTCAAATGTCTGAGGTCTGACAGGGCTAAGGAATTCTTGGTAAAGTGGTTCGAGGATTGGTTGAAATCGGTTGGTGCAATGCATGAGTTGTCGATGATGTACACTGCTCAGCAGAATGCTACTGTGGAGAGGTACAATGGGGTCTTACAGAATGTAGCTAGGAGTATCCACTTGGAGTCTCAGCTGCCTAAGTCTTTTTGGCCCTATGCCTTCCTAAGTGCTTGTTATCTTCGCAATCGGCTGCCCAATCAGGGAGACAAGACTCCTTATGAGCTGTTCTTTGGTGTGGTACCTGATGTGTCGTTGTTACGTGTGTTTGGTTGCCCTTGCTATGTCACCTTAGTCAATGGGAAGAAGCGTAACAAGCTTGACGAAAGGGCATTATCTGGTAGACTGGTTGGGTATTCCCTGGTGAGCAAGGGTTATTTTGTTTGGGTTCCGAAGTTGCGCCAGTAGAGAGTCGTGATGTACTCTTCTATGAACAGTTTAGCTATAACTGCATACCTGGGCTATCTCCTTATGACGGGTCCCCGTATGTATCTCGCATCCCTGCTGCTATCAACAGTCACATGCTAGATTCTGCGGGAAATGCCTTAGCCCCTTTAGCAACCCCAATTGTTGATCGCTGTCCTGGCCATGGGATGACTTTGCGTCCCAGGTCAGGGACTGATGATGCTGTATTGCGTGTGAAGGTAAAGGGCGGGCGGGATTCTAACGTTCCTTCAAGCATAGATTTACCTGAATCTCAGGGGGTCGCCAGGCCCTCCTCTGTGCCACGTTCCGTCGGTGAAGCTTTAGGATTTGACCGCTCCCAGGTCATAGTGGAGCCTCTGGTAGGTCCACTGTCTGATCACCTCAAGCCCCCGTCCACCTGTTCGGATGACTCGCTGGCTGTATTGATCCCACCCTGTCGTCCCTGGTGGTTAATACCGGACTAGGCTTCGCGATGATTTAGCCGTCACGGAAAGCGTGAGTGATGATCTGGAGTGGTGGTCTGGCTCTGATACTGCGTATGGCTGGGGCGTTCCGGTCGACCCAGGTTTCATTGAATTAGAGGCAAAGAATGCCGACCCTGTTCAACCAGGCAGTAGTGCTGCACTGGGGGTTTTACTGCCTGCTCCTCCTGTTACTGCTGATACTGCTGATACAAATGCTGCTCATGTGGGGGTTAACTGCTTTTACGTGGGAGCATATATCTCTACCTCTTCTGAACTGTCTTATAAAGCTGCTATGCACCCCTCTAACCCTGCCTGGTTACTGGCTATGAAGGATGAGATGGCGTCTTTGCATGCCCATGGCACATGGGCACTGACTCCTCAACCTCCTAAGCAGAGGGTCCTATCTGGCAGGTGGTTATTTGTGAAGAAGATGGGGGTTGATGGTTCTGTGCGCTTTAAGGCACGTTTTGTGGTACGAGGTTTTCTGCAACGGCCTGGGCTGGATTTTCATGATGTATATGCCCCCGTCTCTTCTAAGGCAGGGCTTAGGGTTCTCCTTGCTGCCATCACTCATAGAAAAATGTTTGTTCGGCAGCTGGATATCAAGACTGCATTTCTAAATGCAACCTTGGAACCTGGGCTTGACTTGTACTGCCACCAGCCTGAGGGTTTCAAGGTACTTGGTCCTAATGGTGTTCCCCTTGTGTGCAAACTGATCAAGTCTCTATATGGTTTGAAGCAGGCACCCAGGGCTTGGAGCATGGATGTCAAGCGGGTTTTGATTGCACATGGGTTTACTATGTGCAAGGCAGAACCAGCTCTGTATTTTAGAAGGGATTCTTTTGGTGGGTGGAGCTATGTCCTGACCTATGTTGATGATTTTGTCTGTGCTTTTGGTGATCTTGCTTTGTATGCATTGCTGATCAAGGCTATGGAGGCTGCTGGCTGGGAGGTCAAGGAGTTGGGTGTACCTGTCCAGTTACTCTCATTGGACATGCATGTTACACTTGACTCTGATGGCAGGTGTGTTCAGATCAACCTCTCCCAGCACTCCTACATTGTTGATCTGGTGGAGCAGTTTGGTCTCACAGATGCAGCCAAGCCCAAGTTCTCTGCCCCCATGGCCAAGTGCACTGTCACTGACCCCCCTGGAGACCCCCTGCCCTCTAATAGCCAGTACCTCTCTCTTGTAGGTGCTTTGCTATACCTGGCTACCTGCACCAGGCCTGATATTTCTTTTGCTGTAAGCTACCTGTCCAGGTTTTCTGCTCACCCTACTGTCCCCCTCTGGGGGGCGGCCAAGCGCTTGCTCTTGTATTTGAGGACTCATTCCCACCTGGGCCTCACTTACACCCACAGCCCTGAGTTCTCTTTTACTGTCTTTAGTGACTCATCCTTTGCTGATGATGGGTCTGACAGGAGGTCTCAGACTGGCTATGCTGTGCTTGCTGCCGGGTGCCTAGTGAACTGGATGAGCAAAAGGCAACCTACTGTTGCCATTAGCTCTAGTGAGGCTGAGTATCAGGCCCTGGCTCAGACTGCCAGGGAGGTGCAATGATTAAAGAAGTTGAGGGCTGATCTGGGTTTGCCATGTACCACTGTCACCATTCAGGGTGACAACCTAGGGTCTCTGAGTTGGGCCAATGACTGGCAGCTGATTCCTCGCAGCAAACACATTGATGTGATTCATCACTATATCAAGGAGTTGGTGGAGGATGGCAGACTGGCAGTTGCCTATGTTTACACTAAGGACAACTGTGCTGACCCCTTCACCAAGCCCCTTGATCCTGCTGTGTTCTGGCGGTTTATCCGCATGCACGGAATGACCGCTTCCCCTTAGAGTAATTTTTTTTCTTCTGGTTACATCTGTCTCTTTGGTTATCATTGTTTGGCATTAGGTTCCTATTCCCGGATCGGGTTTTCTATACCGTTGTTACCCAACTTTGATATTCGGTTTGTCATATTTTTCTAGCTTGGCAAAAATTTGTTTTTGCCTAGTTTCATTCCTTCCTCTAACCCTTTGGGTTTCATTTGAAGTTCTCCCGGATTTCGGAGTTCTTTGATTTTTTTTTTTAATTCTGTTACATATAGTTCTATGACACCTGTACCATAGGTGGAGAAGTAGTATTGTATGTCACCTGCGTCATAGGTGGAGTATCAGCATCAATTGCGGTTCACTCAATCGTTTTATGACTTAGTGACTACTTATGTACTTCCTTAGAACTATCGGTACAGACAGTAACTGTCTGTACTGTGTCAGCTTCCCGTAGACTGTGTCATCCTTCATGACACAGTGACAGCTTCCTGTAGACTGCTCACCGGTTCCCCTGACACAAGCTGTATTGCCTGCGCCAGGCTTAAGATTCCTGGCTTAGGTTCTAGGCTTAGGTTCCAGGCTTCCGCCCCTTCCACCGCTGGTGTCTTTTGGTTCGCCTGTCCTTGTAAAGTTATTCTCCTCTCCGTGTATAGATTGGCGCGTCTGACCGCTGCAAGCATCTGTCCACTCTCTGAAGTGTTTAAGCTGATACTTCCATACTAGCATCTGAGCCCGTCGTCCCGACGGGAGGACCACCCCCGTGGCCACGTCAGCGACAGGTGTCGGAAAATCGAGATCCGAGAATCGCTGCCGCCTGGGCGACAGGTCAGCAAAATATGAAACCAAAGACCCAACTGCCTGCAGGCATGCCTGGGCCAAAATGGGTAGCATCTGAGCCCGTCGTCCCGACGGGATGACCACCCCCGTGGCCACGTCAGCGACAGGTATCGAAAAAAATCGAGATCCGAAACTTGAAACCACTGCCCCTGGCCACGTCAGCGAAAGGCAGTCAGCGAGCGGGCAAGAGTGCGTGAGAGCGCAGGAGAAGGAGAAGGGAATGCTGCGACGGGGGGAGCTGCATGCGAATTTATTAACAGTGGCAGCGAAAATTGTGGGAAAGAGTTTGGGCAGATAGACAAAGAGAGGCTACACCGTTGAATATAGAGGGACTTAGGCAGCGAGCACCGAAAATAGCTGAAGTGCGAAGGAAAATTCGCGTATCAGAACGGCTAGGCTCAGGAAATGCAGTGCAAAGCAGCGCACCAAGCCGGGTAACCTCGGACGGGTGCGGGTGAAGGTGGGTGGTCGGCAGCAGACAGGCAATCGTTCCTGTGGCTGCGCCGAGAAATCGAGATCCCAGACTGGCTGCCACCTGGGCGACAGGTCGGCAAGATATGGAACCAAAACCCCAAGCGGCTGGGCCAAAAGGCGCCGACCACGCGCCGGGCACGCGCTAAAACTCGGACGCTCTTACTACGCTCTACTTAATATATACTGATGATGATGACTAGCATCTGAGCCCGTCGTCCCGACGGGCGGACCACCCCCGTGGCCACGTCAGCGACAGGTGGCGAAAAATCGAGATCCGAAACCACTGAAACCAAAAGCCCAACTGCCTGGGCCCAAAGGGCTAAACCATATCACGGCCATGCTACTTCATATATTAAGACTAGCATCTGAGCCCGTCGTCCCGACGGGCGGACCACCCCCGTGGCCACGTCAGCGACAGGTGTCGAAAAATCGAGATCCGAAACCACTGAAACCAAAAGCCCAACTGCCTGGGCCAAAAAGGCTAAACCATATCACGGCCATGCTACTTTATATAATTAGATAAGACTAGCATCTGAGCCCGTCGTACCGACGGGCGGACCACCCCCGTGGCCACGTCAGCGACAGGTCACGAAAAATCGAGATCCGAAACCACTGAAACCAAAAGCCCAACTGCCTGGGCCAAAAGGGCTAAACCATATCACGGCCATGCTACTTTATATAATAAGATTGATAGCCTGTTGCAGAGGAGCAGAGCTTTCCTTCTCAGGTGCGAGCACCAGCTTCTAGGTAGCTCCCCTACCTGGCTATTCAGTCAACCCCAGGGCTGGCCAGTGCATCTAGAAGCCGGCATAATCAGTTTTCTAGCACTGCTGAAATCTGTGGGCTTTGTCCAATGGCAGGCTGAGGGAGCAACCTAGAGGCTGCTCGTGGCAGAAAATAAAGGCACCGCAGACGAGTAGGAGTAGCGGCAGAGAGGATACGGTACAAAGGATGCTAATACACCTGCTATTACGGTACATTTATTTAACATCTTTGCGTTTCTTGTTGGAGTTTCATGTTTGTGATTTAGGTCTGTGTTTTATGTTTATGCCCGTGCCCCAATTTGGTGCTTCAAGATTGTTCCAGCAATCATGTTTCATATTTCTCAGATGCTCATTCTTCATGGTTGTGAATCATGGTAGCGCTAAATACGTGTTTCATCACGTGCATGTTTCATATACATGGTGTTTGATAATCTGAATGTATGTACTAGTAGGCACTCGGGGAAATGGTCGAAATGCGGAACACGTGCGAAAGGTCTGTTTTGATGCGGGCAGGATGCGATGTGCCGCAATGCGATATTCGTGGCCGTTGGCCACCCACCCCCCACTACTCCCACCCACCCTAGTCTGGTCTGGCATGCAGAACTGGGAACGCCCTAATATGTATCCCCCCCCCCCCCCCCCCCCCCCCTATTTTCCCCTTACTCACATACACACAGCCATAATATTTCCCCCTTTGTTGTGGTGCCTGCAAGCTGAAGGGAGTATGTCATGGGCACAAACCCATGCGACTGAGTTCTGCACTGTTCAGGGTAGGACAATGGCCTTCCTGGAATTTATTGCAATACCGCACTTTTGTTTTTACCCCTGCGGTGCACTTCAAGGGGCATTTTGGGAAACCGCATCTTTCTTGATTTCAAAATATGTGTGGTGATACCCAGGTGATAGCGCACTTTTATTTTTACCCCTGCGGCGCACTTTGGGGGGCATTCTGGGGGATGTTTTTACAAAATTCCAAATTTGGGTGTTGCGATATACGGTATATGGCATAAAGCACATTGAAATCATCACAGGTTGCATTGTTTTTTACAAGGAAAGGGCGCATCTTATAAAAATCAGCCGCATATGTTACTCTAGAGCTTCAGTATCGGGGACTTGGAGCTTGGAGTTGGCTGAAACCCCTGTGATAATCCAATGATATTCTATCTAGATCTCACTCAACTGTAAAACCCGTGTGCCTTATAGCGGCCTATATAGCTGAACAACTGGGTCACCTGTATGTAGTCAGCTTGGGATAAGTCTAGTAGTTTGCTTCTTGCCTTGCCTTTGTATTTGCCCTGCCCATTTCTGATTGGGCCAGTAGGCCACAAAATGCATTCGACTTTGATCAACTTAACTAGATCTCACTAAACTGGGAAAAACATGTCCCTACCAACGTTCCCAATCCAAATATAGCTGAACACCTGGGTAACCTACATGTTACCGGTATTAGCTTGGGAATAGTCAGATGGAATTAGTAGTTGGCTTACAAATTTCAAGAGTGCTACACTACGTGGCATGGGATCTTACTTGCAGCTGATAAAGGATGGAAAAAAAAATTAATATCTGGTCAAGGTCAAGGTGCTGGGCTGCTGGCCCATGGGCCCACTGAGTAACCCGGTAAGCTATACAGCTACTAAGCTGAGTCACATATCGCAAATCCAGATAAAGATAACGGATTCCTTGTGGTCTTCCGCAACTTTTTCTCAAAACTGGTCGGTGCATACCGCAAGGGACTTGACAGAAAGTTTGGGGCGAACCGACGGTGGGATTTTTGGGCTGCGGTATACCGACCTGAAAAATGGCAATACCGCAATTCCTTACCCTTCATGTGTTAGTGTGTGTAGTTTCGTACCACACCCACAACTTTTAAATGCTTTTGTTTATTTCGGTTTCACTGTTGTTTGCAATTTTAACCCACAGTTACTCAGCCCGCAGACGATATCCTACTAATATACATCGGGTTTGATAAGTTATAGCTAGACAACTAAGGTTTCAAATTATAACATCTAACTAATTGTAAAACTAAGAAAGACTAAGAAAACAGTCAAAATCAGGAAAATTTAAAAACGCTGAATTTGAGGATTCGAGGAATCGAGCATCGCCATATAAGGGTTTAGGGTTTAGTAAAACCTGAACCCTGATCAGCAGCCTCAAAAATGATTGCCTACATGAACACAAACGACAAATTGCTGCTGGCGTTTTTTCGCTGAAAATCGTCCATTACCACAGTTCTTGGTCTTCAAAGAATGTGGTCACTTGCTTCCCCATACCGTATACGACAGTTGGTTACAATCTGTGATTCGGTTATTCACATAATTAAATCTGGAACCCACATTCCTCGGATGAATATTGAACACCCTAGCTTGTTGATGGATACCAGTTCTTCTGACCCCCATACCATGATGGTAACAACTGCACTCATTTTGCGACCTGCAAGCAACCTGCCCTGGCGCCCTCCAATTTGGAGCCAATATGAAGCCACTCCACTTGCATTGGCACAAGCCCCGCTGAGGTGTGCACATGTGCAGGCCCGAGTCATCGTACGAACCCAACGAACCTTGATCAGAGGGATTTCGATATACCAAGTCACCGGATACGTTTCTATACCGCTACAAGGAGGTTCCTCTTCGGCGACAAGGAAGCACGATATATGGAGCGGGCTGTCTGATGTAAGCACTCGGAATTGCTGACATCTTTGACTGTACTTCGTACTTCGACGATTCTCGTTTTCTTTTCACTCAGTTCGGGTCGTTGCAGCGAATAATCTTTTAGCGCTGTATCTAGATTTCTGGACAGATAACCAGACACTAGCTCTTCAGTTCTTATCCACGTTGGAACCGAAGGGATATCCGAACAAGTTCTGGATCGAATTTCGATTTTTGCCCGACTCCTCATTTCCATCCTGGCTTTGATCTGAGCACGAATAACGCGTTACTTATAGCCTACTGGCAGTATGGCTCTAGACCTAGCTGCGTTTAATGACCAGCTGGCCACTGCTCGCGATCTAGCGCTCAAGAGCGAATATGGTAGCTCTTTAGTGTACTACGAGGGTGTAATATCGCAGATAGCAAGGTAAGCTGCTTCCCCTACACCCCAGTAAGGCATCCATAGGAATGCTTGTGGGAAGGCTGAGGCTCTTCATCAAACCCTCTTACTGGGCATGTCTGGGTGTGAGTGGTGGTGGATATCCTGGTGGGTGGTCGTGAGGGGCATGGAATGTAGTCCCATACTGTATAGTGCCTGGGAAGTGGAGCCTGCCAAACAACCTTGGGACAACTGAGTAGTGGGCTTTTCTGTATTTGCGTGGTGGTGAATGTGGTGGTGGGTGGTTGTAAGGGACGTGGGATGCACTCCCATAGTGTTCAGTGCCTGGGAAGGGGTGCCTGCCCGACAACCTTGGGACAACTAGGCAGTGAGTATGTCTGTGTGTGTGTGGTGGTTGATGTGGTGGTGGGTGGTTGTAAGAGGCATGGGACACACTCCCATACTTTACGGTGGCTGGGTAGGGGTGCCTGCCCGACAACCTTGAGAGAGATAGTTAGTGGGCATGTCTGTGTGTGGTGCTGGATGTGGTGATGGTTGGGTGGTTGTAAGGGACATGGGATGCACTCCCATAGTGTACAGTGGCTGGGAAAGGGTGCCCGCCCAATTACCTTGGGGCAACTAGGCAGTGAGTATGTGTGTGTGTGTGTGTGTGTGTGGTGCTAGATGTGGTGGTGGGTGGTTTTAAGGGACATAGGATGCACTCCCATACTGTACAGTTGCTGTGGAGGGGTGTCTGCCCGACAACCTTGGGAGAGTAAGTTAGTGGTCATGCATGTATGTGTGTGGTGCTGGATGTGGTGGTGGTTGGTTGGTTGGATGGGTTATGGGATGTACTTCCATAGTATACAGTGGCTGGAAAGGGGTGCCTGCCCGATAAACTTGGGACAACTAGGCAGTATGTCTGTCTGTGTGTGTGGTGGTGGATGTGGTGGTTGGTTGGTTGGATGGGACATTGGATGCACTCCCATACTGTATAGTGGCTGGAAAGGCGTGCCTGACCTACAACCTTGGGGCAACTAGGCAGTGAGTATGTGTGTGTATGGTGGTGGATGTGGTGGGTGGTTGTAAGGGGCATGCGACGCTCTCCCATACTGTACAGTGGCTGAGAAGGGGTGCCTGCTCGACAACCTTGAGAGAGATAGTTAGTGGTCATGTCTGTTGTGTGTGTGGTGCTGGATATGTTGATGGTTGGTTGGTTGGATGGGTTATGGGACGCACTCCCATACTGCACAGTGGCTGAGAAGGGGTGCCTGCTCGACAACCTTGTGAGAGATAGTTAGTGGTCATGTCTGTTGTGTGTGTGGTGCTGGATATGTTGATGGTGGGTTGGTTGGATGGGTTATGGGACGCACTCCCATACTGTACAGTGGCTGGGAAGGGGTGCCTGACGACAACCTTGTGAGAGATAGTTAGTGGTCATGTCTGTGTGTGTGGTGGTGGATGTGGTGGTGGGCGGCTGGAGAGGTTATGGGATGCACTCCCATACTGTACAGTGGCTGGGAAGGAGTGCCTGCCCGACAACCTTGGGAGAGTTTGTTAGTGGTCATGTCTGTGTGAGTGTTGGTGGATGTGGTGGTGGACGGCAGGAGAGGTTATGGGACACTCTCCCATACTGTACAGTGGTTGAGAAGGGGTGCCTGCCCGATAACCTTGGGGGAACTAGGCAGTGAGTATGTCTGTGTGTGTGGTGGTGGATGTGGTGGTGGGTGGTTGTAAAGGGCATGGGACACACTCCCATAGTGTGCAGTGGCTGGGAAAGGGTGCCTGCCCAATAACCTTGGGGCAACTAGGCCGTGAGTATGTGTGTGTGTGTGGTGCTGGATGTGGTGATGGGTGGTTGGATGGGGCATGAGATGCACTCCCATACTGTACAGTGGCTGGGAAGGGGTGCCTGACAACAACCTTGTGTGAGATAGTTAGTGGGCATGTCTGTTGTGTGTGTGTGGTGCTGGATATGGTGATGGTTGGTTGGTTGGATGGGTTATGGGACGCACTCCCATACTGTACAGTGAGCACGCCCACAAGCAGGGTGTACATCACAACCAAAAGCGGGGTGTACACCACAACCACAAGCAGGATGTACACCACAATCACCAGCAGGGCCTACATCACAACCACCAGCAGGGCGTACATCACAACCACAAGCAGGGTGTATATCACAACCACAAGCAGGGCGTACATCACCACACGCCGGGCGTACATCACAGCTACCGGCAGGGTATATATCAAAACCACAAGCAGGGCGTACACAACCACAAGCAGGGCGTACATCACCACACGCAGGGCTTACATCACAACCTCAAGCAGGGCGTACATCACCACACGCAGGGCGTACATCACAACCACAAGCAGGGTGTATATCACAACCACAAGCGGGGTTTACATCACAACCACAAGCATGGCGTACATCACAACCGCAAGAAGAGTGTGTATCACAACCACCAGCAGGGCGTACATCACAACCACAAGCAGGGCGTACATCACCACCACAAGCAGGGTGTACATCACAACCACAAGCAGGGTGTACATCACAACCACAAGCAGGGCGTACATCACCACACACAAGGCGTACATCACAACCACAAGCAGGGTGTATATCACAACCACCAGCATACTGGCATGCAGATGACAAAATTGTACATCACAACCACCAGCATACTGGCATGCAGATGACAAAATCGTACATCACAACCACCAGCATACTGGCATGCAGATGACAAAATCGTACATCACAACCACCAGCATACTGGCATGCAGATGACAAAACCGTACATCACAACCACCAGCATACTGGCATGCAGATGAAAACATCGCTGCTCATATACATGCACACCCAGGCACACCCTTATCCTACACCACACCACTATACAACCCCTACACCCCAACACCACTCACCACATCACAACACACCACCCCAACTACCCCCCCCCCCCCCAAACCAAACCAAACCAAACCAAACCAAACCAAACCAAACCAAACCAAACCAAACCAAACTCCCCCCCCCCCCCCCCCCCCCCCCCCTCCACCCACCCAGGCATCTGCGCTCTGTGGGCGATGCATCGCTACTTCGGAACTGGCAAGATGCTCGGAAGAAAGTGGTGGCAGAGTCTGATTTGGTACGGGACCTGATGAAAGAGATGGAGTCTATATCTAGTGGGGCGGCCCCCGCTCCCAGACCCGCGCCCTCCCTAGACGACCCGGTAGGTCCCTCACCGCTGATCTTATTCTGAACTAAGCATGATGGATGGTGTGTTGTGGTGTGTCTTGGGTCAACGTGTCTAACCCCTGGCCTACATGTCAATACTGGGTATGTGAAGTACGGTGTGGTACGGTATTGTTTGACCATATCTAGCAGAGTGCCCCCCGTTCCCAGACCCGCGCCCCCCTAGACGAACCGGTAAGTATGATGGGTGGTGTGGTGTGTCTTCGGTCAAAGTTTCAAACCCCTGGCCTACATTTAGACAATGCTGGGGATGTCAAGTACAGTGTGGTACAGTATCGTTAGGCCATATCTAGTGGGGCAGCCCCCGCTCCCAGACCCGCGCCCTCCGTAGATGATCCGGTAAGTCCCTCACCACTAGGGATGTCACGCACTGTGTCGAACAGTAGAGGTAGACCATATCTTGTGGGGCAGCCCCTGCTCCCATACCCGTGCTCTCCCTAGATCAAGCGGTAATGATAATGATAACGCCTGGTGGGGCGTGGTGTTAAGGACCCCGTCGTACGCGGGTGGGGAGCGGTCTCCTACCTCAACTGGACAAGCTACCATCGCGGTTGACAACGACCTGCAACGTCAAGAGCGACCGAAGGGGGAGTCGAACCCCCGACTCTTCATCCTCAAGCGATCTGGTCTACCACTAGACCATTGAATATCACTGAAAGGGTCTATCAAGCGGTAAGTACGATGGATGGTGTGGTGAATCTTGGGTCAAAGCGTCAACCCCCTAGCCTACATGTAGTCAATATTAGGGATGTTAAGTATGGTGGGGTATGGTATTGTTAGGCCATATCCAGTGGGGCAGCCCCCACTCCCAGACCCATACTCTCCCTATATGATCCGGTAAATCCCTCACTACTAGGGATGTCAAGTACGGTGGGGTATGGTATCGTTAGGCCATATCTTGTGGGGCGGCCCCCGCCCCCAGACCCGCGCCCTCCTTAGATGACCCGGTAAATCCCTCACTACTACGGATGTCACGTACGGTGGGGTATGGTATCGTTAGGCCATATCAAGTGGGGCGGCCCCCGCCCCCAGACCCGCGCCCTCCTTAGATGACCCGGTAAATCCCTCACTACTGCGGATGTCACGTACGGTGCTGTACTGCATCGTTAGGCCATTTCTAATGGGGCGGCCCCCCACTCCCAGACCCGCGCCCTCTCTAGATGACCCAGTAAGTCCCTCAACACTGATCTTATTTTGAACTAAGCATGATGAATGTTGTGTTGTTCGGTTGTGTGTTGTTGTGTGGTGTTGTGTGGTGTGGTTTAGTTGTGTGTTGTGTGGTGTCTTGGGTAAATCCCCTGTCCTACATTCAGTCCATCACCTCTGGGAATATCAAGTACAATTTCATACGGTATTGTTATTGTATGATGTACTGAGAAATCATGCCCCACACAGCATTGCTGCCCCCTCAAGACTTCATCCATGCCCCCCACACCTAACCAACCAACCAACCGCACCAAACCAAACCAATCCAATCCACCCTCCCACCACCCATCCTTGGCCTCCCAGCCCCCTCAGGAACAAAACCGCTTTTTCGTTCCAATGGACGACAACGATGGGGGAGGGAGGGACCCGATGGTCTGGGACCCCCCCAACCGCCAGCCTGCCCGGGGGGGAGGGCGCACCCCTCCTAGGGCCAGAGGCTCCGACGAACAGCCCTCATGGGCTCAGAGAGACGGCGGGAACAGGGGGGGAGCCGCCAATGTCCGGGCCCCTGCTGCTCGCTCAGGGTCTGTTCCACGTGCGGGTGGGGGTCCTGCGAAGGTGGTGAGCAATGCGAACAGTCGGGGGGGAGGGGGGGGCCCGCCCCCCGCTGCCCAGGAGCCAGCCAGGAGAGCTAACTATGACAAGCCTTGGAAGAAGGGCATAAAGGAAAAGGAACCCCCACCTGATGAAGGTGGAAAGAAGGTGGGGCCTTATAGTGATGATGAGGATGATGGTGATGGTGGGGATGGGGATGCTAATAATGACTATGACAAGCCTTGGAAGAAGGGCATTAAGGAAAAAGAACCCCCGCCTGAATTAGATGGAGAGAAGGTGGGGCCTTGTAGTGATGGTGGGGATGGGGATGAGGATGCTGATAATGACTATGACAAGCCTTGGAAGAAGGGAATTAAGGAAAAGGAACCCCCCCCTGATGAAGGTGGAAAGAAGGTGGGGCCTTGTGGTGATGATGATGAAGGGGATGGGGATGGTGGGGATGGGGATGAGGTTGCTGATAATGACTATGACAAGCCTTGGAAGAAGGGCGTTAAGGAAAAGGACCCCCCCCCCTGATGAAGGTGGAAAGAAGGCGAGGCCTTGTAGTGATGATGAGGATGGTGGCGATGGGGATGAGGATGCTGATTATGACTAAGACAAGCCTTGGAAGAAGGGTACTAAGGAAAAGGACCCCCCCCCTGATGAAGGTGGAAAGAAGCTGCAGCCTTGTAGTGATGATTATGATGGTGGGGATGGGGATGAGGATGCGGATAATGACTTTGGCAAGCCTTGGAAGAAGGGCATTAAGGAAAAAGAACCCCCGCCTGATTTAGATGGAGAGAAGGTGGGGCCTTGTAGTGATGGTGGGGATGGGGATGAAGATGCTGATAATGACTATGACAAGCCTTGGAAGAAGGGAATTAAGGAAAAATAACCCCCGCCTGAATTAGATGGAGAGAAGGTGGGGCCTTGTGGTGATGATGATGGGGATGGTGGGGATGAGGATGCTGATGATGTCTTTGGCAAGCCTTGGAAGAAGGGTATTAAGGAAAAGGACCCCTGCCTGATTAAGGTGTAAAGAAGGTTGGGCCTTGTAGTGATGAGGATGGTGATGATCGTGGGGATGAGGATGCTGATAATGACTATGACAAGCCTTGGAAGAAGGGCGTTAAGGAAAAGGACCCCCCCCCTGATGACAGTGGAAAGAAGGTGAGGCCTTGTGGTGATGATGAGGATGGTGGGGATGGGGATGAGGATGCGGATAATGACTTTGGCAAGCCTTGGAAGAAGGGTATTAAGGAAAAGGAACCCCCGCCTGATGAAGGTGGAAAGAAGGTGGGGCCTTGTAGAGATGATGAGGATGATGGTGATGGTGGTGATGAGGATGCTGATAATGATTATGACAAGCTTGAAAGAAGAACACTAAGGATTGATCATGATTCATGCACAGCAGACAAGGAGGGGGTACGTTATACATAGGGGTCGGCTATGTTGTATAATATTAGCGAATAAATAATATTATATAATATTAGTCGGACGAGCCGTCTCACCAGAATCTCAAATTTATTTGAATTACTAATAGTATTGTGACACTATAATAATATTAGTTAATATTAGTTTTTCAAACACTTATATAAGTTGCCGTTCCCTAGTTCAACACCACTCTGAAAGAGCTATTGCAAGTGCATATACTTGCATATTGCACCACATCTACTTATTCTAGCCTACATAAGCTAAGCATATACTGCATACTACATCTACTTATACTTGCAATATACTACTTCTACTTATACTACTTCTACTTATACTACATCTACTTATACTTGCAATATGCTACTTCTACTTATGCTACATCTACTTATACTTGCAATATATGATACTTATACTTGCAATAGCTATTGCACTACATCTACTTGTTCTATCATGATCCGCGCAATGCAGAAATGGAGGGCTACGCCGTGCAGGACACCAAAATAGGTGTTGCAAGTGAGGGGGCCGTTAAAAAGTTGTTCAAAAGTTGTTAAACATGTGTTGCATGACAGGGGGGCGTTAAAGATGTTCAACAGGCGTTGCAAGTCAGGGGGGCATTGAAAAGTTGTTACAAAGTTGTCAAACAGGTGTTGCAAGTGAGGGGGCTGTTGAAAAGTTGTTCAAAAGTTGTTAAACACGTGTTGCAAGTCCGGGGGGCATTAAAGATGTTGTTAAACAGGCGTTGCAAGTCAGGGGCGGTTGAAAAGTTGTTACAAAATTGTTAGAAAGTTGTTAGACAGGCGTTGCAAGACAGGGGCCATTGAAAAGTTGTTACAAAGTTGTTACAAAGTTGTTAAACAGGGGTTGCAAGTCAGGGGCCGTTGAAAAGTTGTAACAAAGTTGTTAGAAAGTTGTGAAACAGGTGTTGCAAGTCAGGGTGCCGATAAGAAGTTGTTTAGCAGGTGTTACAAGTCAGGGGGGCGTTTAAGAGTTGCTCGTGTATCGCATGTCAGAATCGGGGCCTAAAGGCACTGTAAGCCCTGAAACCATTAGAAAAAGTCAAAAAATGAGCCGGGGGGGGGGGGGTCTAGCCGCTTTCTCGCGACCCCTTGTTGCAAGTGTGCTAGCTTTCTTTAGAATGTCGTTGCTAAAATCCAAATGGCGCGCGTTAGACATAGCATTAGACACGGTGACTATAGCTAGCTTTGGCTTACGCTGTGGTGCCCTTAACATCACGTCCTGTGTGTAACTGTATCACGCGGATGTAACAATTTCAATTTCAATTACATTACATTAGACGGGGGTTGCAATTGAACACCTGCACACCTGTACACCTACATACTTTGCCGCATCTCATTGCTCTATCACCCTCACCCCTCACCCTCACCCCTAAAAGCCAAACTGCGCGCGCTAGACATTGCATTAGACGGCTGTTGCATGTGCACACCTTAACACTTGTACACCTGTACACCTTCACACCTGTACGCCTATACACCTGTACACCTATACGCCTGTACACCTGTTCACTTGTGCACATGTACACCTACATACTTGGCCGAATCTCATTGTTCTGTCATGATTCATGCAATGCAGAAAAAGAAGGAATACGTTGGACCTGATGCCGACCTTGCTGCCCAATTAGAAAGGGATATGATGGATAGCAGCCCTGATATTCAGTAAGTTGGTTGTAAGTTGGTTGTGGGTTGGTACCACTGTGTTCAGCCCTTTGGGCGGAGCCCCCCTTCTGGGGGGGCCCCTTCGTTCACCCCTATGGGCAGAGTCCCCCCCCCACCCCCCCCAATGCCCCGCCTCAAAGGTCAGGGGCTCTCGGCCCCTGGGGGGTGGGAGCCTCATTGTCCACCCCTTTGTTTGTATGTCTGTTTGGAAACCTGGCCCTAGCTTCGAGGTTGAAACCCTAGCTTCGGCCAACACTCCAGTCTCGGGCCGCCTGTTGATTTTGAAGCTTGGTCCTCTCATCCGCTCACCCTCACCCTCACCCCTACCCCCATTTTAACCCCTAATCCTCACCCCTGCCCCTCACCCTCACCCCCACCCTCACCCTCACCCTCACCCCTACCCCCACCTTAACCCCTGATCCTCACCCTCACCCTGATCCTCACCCTCACCCTCACCCTCACCCCCACCCCCACCCCCACCCCCACCCCCCACCCCCACCCACCCCCACCCCCACCCCCACCCCCACCCCTCAACCTGACCCCTCACCCTCACCCTCACTCTCACCCTCACCCCTACCCCCACCCCCACCCCTCAACCTGACCCCCTCACCCTCACCCCTACTCACACCTCCACCCCTTATCCTCGGCCTCACCCTCACCCTTGCCCCTAATCCCACCGTCACTTCTGCCCCTCACCCCCACCCTTGCCCTCACCCCCACGCTCACCCCCGCCCCTCACCCCCACCCTACCCCCACCTTACCCCCTCATCCTCACCCTCACCCCCACCCCTCAACCTGACCCCTTACCCTCACCCCTACCCACACCTCCACCCCTTATCCTCGGCCTCACCCTCACCCCTACTCCAACCGTCACCCCTGCCCCTCACCCCCACCCTTGCCCCCACCCCCACGCTCATCCCCACCCCTCACCCTCACCCCCACCGCCACCACTACCCCTCACCCTGTCTGTTGTAGCTGGACGGATATCGCAGGCTTGCTTGAAGCAAAGCGAGTTCTTGAAGAAGCTGCAGTGCTCCCCCTCATCATGCCCGAATACTTCACCGGCATCCGACGACCCTTTAAGGTAGGGGACAAGCTGCGCACATATTGCCCCCCCCCCCCCCCCCCCCCCCCCCCCCCCCAACACACACAC
The DNA here is from genome assembly GCA_013435795.1 of Chlamydomonas sp. ICE-L. Taxonomy (NCBI): domain Eukaryota; kingdom Viridiplantae; phylum Chlorophyta; class Chlorophyceae; order Chlamydomonadales; family Chlamydomonadaceae; genus Chlamydomonas; species Chlamydomonas sp. ICE-L. The sequence goes on from JACBWV010000364.1 coordinate 8,282,095, forward strand.
ACACACACACACACACACACACACACACACACACACACAGAAGCAAAGCCAGTTCTTGAAGAGGTTGCAGTGCACCCCCTCATCATGCCCGAGTACTTCACCGGCATCCGACGACCCTTCAAGGTAGGGGACAAAGCTGCGTACAAATTGCGCCCCCCCCCCCCCCCCCCCCAACACACACACACACACAGAAGCAAAGCCAGTTCTTGAAGAGGGTGCAGTGCACCCCCTCATCATGGCCGAGCACTTCACCGGCATCCGACGACCCTTTAAGGTAGGGGACAAAGCTGCGTACAAATTGCCCCCCCCCCCCCCCCCCCCCCCCCAACACACACACACACGCACACACACAAGCAAAGCCAGTTCTTGAAGAGGTTGCAGTGCACCCCCTCATCATGCCCGAGTACCTCACCGGCATCCGACGACCCTTCAAGGTAGGGGACAAAGCTGCGTACAAATTGCTGCTAATTTAATTGCTTATCCAACATTAATTTCATATCCATCATTGAATTGCTAATCCAACATTGAATTGCTTATTCAACACCTAATTGCTTATCCAACATTAATTTCATATCCAACATTGAATTGCTAATCCAACATTGAATTGCTTATTCAACACCTAATTGCTTATCCAACATTAATTTCATATCCAACATTGAATTGCTTATTCAACACCTAATTGCTTATCCAACATCTAATTACTTATAATGGTTGTCCTGGGTGGCCGTGTATTATCAGTAATACACAAACATACATTCCAGTACTCTTCGAAAATCTTTCTCGCCTCTACTACGTTGTCGTACTCTTGGGTAAGGACTTAAGGAGAGAAAGACCTTTAACCCTAGGAACTTCAGTGGAGCTCTGGCTGGGTCCACTTCTAGGAGCTCGGCATGCCTCAGCCTCACAGGCCCTGGCTCAGAGTACCCAGCAGCTATCATCTGGCAAGCTGACACCTGGACCTCACACCAGTCGTCTGCGGAAGCCTTCGGAAGTCTCGACTACTTCGTCCTCCTCCATCTCTAGGTATCTCATTCTCTGATATATCGCTGGCGTTAAGTTCCTCTACTTCGACCTGGGAGCTCGCCGGGAGAAGACTCTTCAGCCCAGCCTGGACCTCGCCCCCAACATTGAGCGTTACGTTGAAGCTGCAGCCTTTACCTCGCTTCGCTGGGCAATGCTATGGGTGCGGCTGATGAGCCATCCTGCACAATGTCAGCACTGTTTCATTTTAGGCTACGAGTGGCAGCTTCTAGGCAGCCCCTTTCCCCCGTCCTTGGGACAAACCTGAAGCTAGCTAGTGCGTCTGAAAGTCGACCTTATGGGCATTTCAATGCAACTGAAAGCTTTGGGCTAGACCCAGTGGCTGGCTGTTGGAGCTGGCTGGAAGCTGCCATGTGTAGCCCAACAGTGCAGGGCTCCTTTAACAGCCTGTCAGATTATTGCGCTGGGTTCTAGTGAGCCATACAGACTGAGCTGGATTGAGGGGGCATTCTAGCAATCCAGGGGATGATTTGGGAGCTGGGTTTTCGAAACGTATCGGACGGCCATGTGGAGCCTCAAAATGAAACATTGAGCAATGCTATGGGCGTGGCTGATGAGCCATCCTGCACAGCTTTGTGCACAGCGTAGGCAAGAACCACTCAGCGAACGCAATCAGTTTCCAGTCGTTTTTAGCTAATTGGCCCGCCACGCGCAATATTTGGAAGGCGAGTCTGCAGCTGTGACCCCCTCCGCCCGATTACGATGATGAAGAGGGTGTACTTCTAAAGCAGTACACTGCGTGCGAGGGGGTGTTCGTGAGTCAACGCGCCCAAAATGTGAATTGACTTCAAGTGTACTACTCATTATACATACCCAGGAGGAACAACGTCAACAGAGACGAGATGCACCTTTTTCTGTGTCCTCAGCAACGCTATTTAACATTGAACATTTTCAAGTTTGGAGTTCAGATTTCAAAACCCTGTCTCCATGCCGTCCTGTGTATATGTGCTATGCAGGGAGTAAGGTTGTTTGGGCCCCCAGGAACCGGAAAGACCATGCTGGCGAAGGCTGTGGCAACAGAGACGAGATGCACCTTCAGTGTGTCCTCAGCAACGCTGTTTTACGTTTTACATTTTCAAGTTCAGATTTCACAACCTTGTCTCCATGCCGTCCTGTGTGTGTGTACTATGCAGGGAGTAATGTTGTTTGGGCCCCCAGGAACCGGAAAGACCATGTTGGCGAAGGCTGTGGCAACAGAGACAGGATGCACCTTCTTCAGTGTGTCCTCAGCAACTCTTGCATCGAAGTTTCGAGGAGAGTCTGAGAGGATGGTGAGTTTGGTTTGGTTTAAATGCGTAGGTTTGGTTTGAGTTTGAGTGTCTGAGTTTGGTTTGGTTGAGTTTGGTTTGGTTTTAATGCGTGGGTTTGGTTTGGTTTGAGTGTCTGAGTTTGGTTTAATTTGAGTTTGGTATGGTTTTAATGCGTGGGTTTGGTTTGGTTTGAGTGTCTGAGTTTGGTTTAATTTGAGTGCTTAAGTTTGGTTTGGTTTAGAACTTTAGGGTTTCGGGTTTAGCTTTGGCCTAGACCGTCTGCACCCATAATAATATTATGTAGTAACCCTATGTTTATGCCATTTATCATTTTCATTGTCGAGGTCGTCTCTCTGTGTGTATAACATGATAGCGATGCATGCCCCCCCTCCTCCCCCCTCCCCCTCCCCCCCCCCCCCCCCCCCCCCCCCCCCCTCCCCCGCCCCCGCCCCCTAACACACACACATACACACCACCCTCCACTTTTACCCTCCACCCCTACCCCTACCCTCCATCCCCACCCCCACCCTCCACCTTCACCCCCACCCTCCATCCCCACCCCCACCCCCACCATCCACCTTCACCCCCACCCTCCACCCCCACCCCTCACCCCTACCCTCCACCCACATCTCGCCACTCTCCGTCCGCAGGTCTGCTGCCTCTTCGACCTCGCCCGCCTGCACGCCCCGTCCATCATCTTCATTGACGAGGTCGATTCTCTGTGTGCCCAACGTGATGGCGCTGCATGCCCCGCCACCACCACTACACCCCCCTTCCATCCACCCACCCCCACCTCCACCCCCACCCATATCCCGCCACTCTCCGCCCGCAGGTCCGCTACCTCTTCGACCTCGCCCGTCTGCACGCCCCGTCCATCATTTTCCTTGACGAGGTTGATTCTCTGTGTGCCCAACGTGATGGCGATGCATGCCCCCCCCCCCCCCACCCCCCCACCCCCCACCCCCCACCCACCCACACCACACCACACCACCACCACTACATTCCCCGTCCATCCACCCACCCACACCCACCCGAACCCTCCACCCACGCCTCCACCCTTACCCCCACCCCTACCCTCCACCCATATCTCGCCACTCTCCGCCTGCAGGTCCGCTGCCTCTTTGACCTCGCCCGCCTGCACGCCCCGTCCATCATCTTCATTGACGAGGTCGACTCTCTGTGTGCCCAACGTGGTGGGGATGGAGAGCATGAAGCTAGTAGGAGAGTTAAGACTGAGCTGTTGACTCAAGTGGATGGATGCCACGTGGTGGAGCCTGCGGCAGAGGGGGAGTTGCCCAAGCGTGTCATGGTGCTTGCTGCTACTAACTTCCCGTGGGAAATCGACGAGGCCATGAGGAGGTGTGTAGTGGACATGGGGGGTATGAAAGGGGGAGGGGCAGTGGGAGGGGGTGTAGAGGAGGAGGAGGGGGGGGGGGGGGGGGGGGGGGGCTGTCCAAGTTTGTCATGGTCTTTGCTGCTACTAACTTCCCGTGGGATATCGATGAGGCCATGAAGAGGTGTGTGGTGGGGATGGGGTGTGGGGCAGGGACAGGGGGTGTAGAAGAGGAGGGAGGGGAGGGGGGGTAGCTGTCAAAGTATGTCATGGTGCTTGCTGCAACTAACCTCCAGTGGGAAATCGATGAGGTCATGAGGAGGCGTGTAGTGGGGATGGGGGTAGGAGAGGGGGAGGGGAAGGGGATGTAGACGAGTGGAGTAGCTGCCCAAGCGTGTCATGGTGCTTGCTACCACTAACTTTCCGTGGGAAATTGATGAGGTCATGAGGAGGCGTGTAGTGGGGATGGGGGTAGGAGAGGGGGAGGGGCAGGGGAGGGGAGGGGGGGTAGCTGTCAAAGTGTGTCATGGTGCTTGCTGCCACCAACTTCCAGTGGGAAATCAATGAGGCCATGAGGAGGCTTGTAGTGGGGATGGGGGTAGGAGAGGGGGAGGGGCAGGGGAGGGGAGGGGGGGTAGCTGTCAAAGTGTGTCATGGTGCTTGCTGCCACCAACTTCCAGTGGGAAATCGATGAGGCCATGAGGAGGCTTGTAGTGGGGATGGGGGTAGGAGAGGGGGAGGGGCAGGGTAGGGAGGGGGGGTTGCTGTCAAAGTGTGTCATGGTGCTTGCTGCCACCAACTTCCAGTGGGAAATCGATGAGGCCATGAGGAGGCTTGTAGTAGGGATGGGGGTAGGAGAGGGGGAGGGGCAGGGTAGGGAGGGGGGGTTGCTGTCAAAGTGTGTCATGGTGCTTGCTGCCACCAACTTCCAGTGGGAAATCGATGAGGCCATGAGGAGGCTTGTAGTGGGGATGGGGGTAGGAGAGGGGGAGGGGCAGGGGAGGGGAGGGGGGGGTAGCTGTCAAAGTGTGTCATGGTGCTTGCTGCCACCAACTTCCCGTGGGAAATCGACGAGGCCATGAACAGGTTTGTAGTGGGGATGGGGGGAGAGGGGCAGGGGAGGGGAGGGGGGTGTAGCTGTCCAAGTGTGTCATGGTGCTTGCTACCACTAACTTTCCGCGGGAAATCGACGAGGCCATGAGGAGGTGTGTAGAGTAGATGGTGTGTGGGGAAGGGGCAGTGGGAGGGGATGTAGACAAGTGGAGGAGAAGTTTGTCATGGTGCTTGCTGTCACCAACCTCCCGTGGGAATTTGACGAGGCCATGAGGAGGTGTGTAGTGGGGAGGGGAGGTATGAGAGGGTAAGGAGCAGTGAGAGGGGGTGGAGAGGAGGGGAAGGGGGGGGGGGGGGGGGGGGGGGGGGGGGGGAGCTGTCAAATGGTGCTTGCTGCCACTAACTTCCCGAGGGAAATCGATGAGTCCATGCGGAGGTGTGTGGCGGGGGTGGGGTGTGTGAGAGGGGAAGGGGGAGGGGATGTGGATGAGTGGAGGAGTAGCTATCAAAATGTATCATGGTACTTGCTGCCACTAACTCTGGATGAGGAACCCACTTTCCACATGTCCCGAGGGAAATCGATGAGGCCATGCGAAGGTGTGTAGTGGGGACAAGGTATAGGGGAGTTGAGGGGGAGTGTAACAAATATTGTCTAGCTGGAAAGCAAAAGTAATGATAACGCCTGGTGGGGCGTGATATTAAGGGAGCCCCGTCCTACGGCGGTAGGGAATAGGCTGCTACTTTACCTGGACAAAGCTACCATGGCGGTTGACAGCGACAGCGAACACTTAATCTCAGTGGTAACAGCTAATGCACTCTTAGCACTCATCAAGCCGTGTCAGCTGACACGGCTTGATGAGTGCTAAGAGTGCATTAGCTGTTACCACTGAGATTAAGCGCACCCATGGGAATTCAAACCTGGCACATGTCGATCAAGGGGCTCTGCCATTGAGCCATTTGTTGAATGGGGATTGGTGGATAACATGTCATCGGTTAGGGGGAAGTCTGGTTCATGGAGTTATTCCTCTACTGTATTGAAATGTGTGTGGGGGGAGGGGGGGGCTAAGTCTGGTTCATGGAGTCACTCCTTAACTGTATTGAGGTGTGTGTGTGTGTGTGTGTGTGTGTGTGGGGGGGGGGGGGGGGGGGGGGGGGGGGCTGCCACAGTGTGTCATGGTGCTTTCTCCTATAACTTTACACGTCCGCACCTACACCTGCACCCAAACCTACACACACACACACATACAAACACACACACACACACATCTACACCTGCCCCTGTACACCATGACCTCTGCAGGCGATTGGAGAAGCGTATCTACATCCCCCTCCCTACTCCAGAGGACTGTGAGGAGCTGCTGAAGATCAACCTGAAGGTGTGTAGATTTAGGTGTGAGTGGTGTGTGTGTTTAGGTGTGTGTGGTGTGTGTGTAGGGGTGGTGTGTGTGTCCGTGTGTGTGGTGTGTGTAGGTGTGTGTTGGTGTAGGTGGTGTGGGTGTGTAGGTGTGTATTATTTTTCATGGTTTACACTCCTGTGGTGTTGTTGTTGGTGTTTGCAGTGTTGTTGTTGTTGTTGGTGGTGGTGGTGTTTGCAGTGTCGTTGTGGGTGGTGGTTGCAATGCTGTTGGTGTTGTTGGTGGTGGTCGTGTTTGCAGTGTTGTTGTTGGTGGTGATGGCAATGCTGGTGGTGATGTTGGTGGTGTTTGCAGTGTAGTTGTTGTTGGTGGTTGCAATGGTGTTGGTGTTGATGTTTGCAGTGTTGTTGGTAGTGGTGGTTGCAATGCTGGTGGTGGTGGTGTTTGCAGTGTTGTTGGTGGTGCTTGCAATGCTGGTGGTGGTGGTGTTGATGTTTGCAGTGTTGTTGTTGGTGGTTGTAGCAATGGTGGTGGTGGTGGTGTTTGCAGTGTTGTTGGTGGTGGTGCTTGCAATGCTGGTGGTGGTGGTGTTTGCAGTTTTGTTGGTGGTGCTTGCAATACTGGTGGTGGTGGTGGTGGTGGTAGCAATGCTGGTGGTGTTAGTGTTTGCAGTGTTGGTGGTGGTGCTTGCAATGCTGCTGGTGGTGGTGGTGTTTGCAGTGTTGTTGGTGGTGGTGTTTGCAATGCTGTTGTTGCGGGTGGTGGTGGTGGTGTTGCCTGTTGTGGTGGTGATGTTTCTGGTGGTCGTGATTATACATCGCTGAATATGTGTGGTTCTGTGGAAGCTCATTCAGCCATCCTTACTTCCATCCATTTATCCATTCATCTATCTATTTATGCATCCATCCTCTCATCCAGACAGACAGACAGACAGACATCACATCCATCCATCCATCCATCACATCTATCCATCCATTCGTCCACCCATCCACCCATCCTCCCATCCACCCATTCATCTATTCATCCATCCATCCATCCATCCATCCACCCATTCATCCATCCATCCATCCATCCATCCATCCATCCATCCATCCATATATCCATCCATCCATCTACCCATCCATCCATCCATCCATCCATCCATATATCCATCCACATATATCGATCACATCCATCACATCCATCACATCCATCTTTCCATCCATCCATCATCGATGACGATGTGAAGCTGGATGTTATAGCTTGCAACACCCACACACACACACACACACATATGCACATACACACACACATACACACACACACACATACACACACATACACAAACACTCACATACACACATACACACATACAGGCAAGCACACACATACACTCACACACATGCAGGCTGGCACGCAGGGCGTTATCATCGACGACGATGTGAAGCTGAATGACATAGCGTCAAAGCTGCAGGGGTACAGTGGCGATGACATCACCAACATCTGCCGAGATGCAGCACTCAATGGGATGCGACGAGGGATAGCAGGAAAGACACCGGCAGAGCTGATGAAGATGAAAGAGCTGGGGCAGGTGAGCACTGTTTGTTTTGTCCCCTTTGTTTTGTCCTGGGGCAGGTGAACCGGGGGCAGGTGAGCACTGTTTGTTTTGTCCCCTTTGTTTTGTCCTGGGGCAGGTGAACCGGGGGCAAGTGAACCTGGGGCAGGTGAGCACTGTTTGTTTTGTCCCCTTTGTTTTGTCCTGGGGCAGGTGAGCCGGGGGCAGGTGAACCTGGGGCAGGTGAGCACTGTTTGTTTTGTCCCCTTTGTTTTGTCCTGGGGCAGGTGAGCCGGGGGCAGGTGAACCTGGGACAGGTGAGCCCTGTTTGTTTTGTCCCCTTTGTTTTGTCCTGGGGCAGGTGAGCCGGGGGCAGGTGTACCTGGGGCAGGTGAGCACTGTTTGTTTTATCCCCTTTTGCCCCCCTGTCTGTCCCCGTGTTTTGTCCCCACCGGCAGAGCTGATGAAGGTGAAAGAGCTGGAGCAGGTGAGCACCAGGGTACTACTAAGCGCGCGCGGCGCGTGAGTGAGTGAGTAAGTGAGTGAGTGAGTGAGTGAGTAAGTGTGTGTGTGTGTGAGTGAGTGAGTGAGTGAGCGCGGTGCCGCGCTGCCTTTTTGAGCCCCTCTGCGCGTTTCGCGCAGTTTTTCAACCCCCTGTGGGCGCAGCGCGCAGTTTTTGCGCTTTTTGCACTAAAAAACGCTGGCCAATTTGAAGTTTGTGTGCTTCAAGCGCTGACCAATTTGGCAAGAAGTTGTACCCTGGTGAGCACTGTTTGTTTTGTCCCCTTTGTTTTGTCCCCTGTTTTCTCCCCTATACCTCAACACGCAGGGGGGAAATGTGTAGTCCATTTTAATTTTGAGAATTGCACACAATCATGCCGAACAAGGTAGTGCACACTGTTGTTTGTGTGCAATGTGATGGAAGACACCGGCAGAACTGATGAAGATGAAAGCGCTGGTGAAGGTGAGCACTGTTTGTTTTGTCCCCATTTGTCACTGTGTTTCGTCCCCTTCTGTCCCCTTTTGTCTTCTTTTGTCCCCTTTTTCCCCCACTGGCAGAGCTGGTGAAGGTGAAAAAGCTAGGACATGAGAGCACTGTTTGTTTGTCCCCGTTTTCCCCCGTGCTTTGTCCCCTTTTGTCTTCTTTTGTCCCCTTTTTCCCCCACCGGCAGAGCTGGTGAAGGTCAAAAAGCTAGGACAAAAGAGATTGTGCGCACTGTCTGTTTTGTCCCCACCGGCAGAGCTGACGAAGATGAAAGAGCTGGAACAAAAGAGATTGTGCGCACTGCTTGTTTTGTCCTCGTATGTCCCCACAGGCAGAGCTGATGAAGATGAAAGAGCTGGGACAAAAATGATTGTGCGCACTGTTTGTTTTGTCACCTTTTGACCCCTTGTTTTGTCCCTGTTTGTCCCGGTGTTTTGTCCCCTTTTGTTCCCACCGGCAGAGCTGATTAAGATGAAAGAGCTGGTGCAGGTGAGCCCTGTTTGTTTTGTTCTCTTTTGTCCCCGTGTGTTTGTCACCTTTTGTCCCTGTGTTTTGTCCCCTTTTGTCCCCTTTTGCCCCCGTGATTTGTCCTCTTTTGTCCCCGTGTGTTTGTCCCCTTTTGTCCCTGTGTTTTGTCCCCTTTTGTCCCCTTTTGCCCTCGTGATTTGTCCTCTTTTGTCCCCGTGTGTTTGTCCCCTTTTGTCCCTGTGTTTTGTCCCCTTTTGTCCCCTTTTGCCCCCGTGATTTGTCCTCTTTTGTCCCCGTGTGTTTGTTCCCTTTTGTCCCTGTGTTTTGTCCCCTTTTGTCCCCTTTTGCCCCCGTGATTTGCCCTCTTTTGTCCCCGTGTGTTTGTCACCCTTTTGTCCCCGTGTGTTTGTCCCCTTTTGTCCCTGTGTTTTGTCCCCTTTTGTCCCCTTTTGCCCCCGTGATTTGTCCTCTTTTGTCCCTGTGTATTTGTCCCTGTGTTTTGTCCCCTTTTGCCCCCGTGATTTGTCCTCTTTTGTCCCCGTGTGTTTGTCACCTTTTGTCCCTGTGTTTTGTCACCTTTTGTCACCTTTTGTCCCCGTGTGTTTGTCACCTTTTGTCCCTGTGTTTTGTCACCTTTTGGTTTCCGTGTTTTGTCACCTTTTGTCCCCTTGTTTTGTCACCTGATGTCCCCACCGTCAGAGCTGATAAAGATGAGATAGCTGGGACAGGTAAGCACTGTTTGTTCAGAACATAAAGAATGCTAAACTACTATCAAAACTCACCTGAGCGTTCTTGAGAGTACTCCTTGCCTCACACCCTGGCACACCAGCAAAGGACGCTAGGCACATAAGGACACCATCATTCCCTAGACTGTAATATACACACACATATCACCATCATGACGTAGCAGAGCATGCTTCAGAGCATCTCTGTTTCTGTGCGTCGCAAATGGTTCAACCTGTTTGATAGAGGAGAAGCCCCTTTCAGTGATATACAATAGTCGAGTGGTAGACCAGATCGCTTGAGGATGAAGAGTCGGGGGTTCGACTCCCCCTTCGGTCGCTCTTGGCGTTGCAGGTCGTTGTCAACCGCGATGGTAGCTTGTCCAGTTGAGGTAGAAGACCGCTCCCCACCCGCGTACGACGGGCTCCCTTAACACCAAACCCCACCAGGCGTTATCATTATCTTTTGATAGAGGAGATGGAAGAAAACTGGAGTATCAAGACTCTCGCTGTTTTTTTCTTCGTGCGATGCATCGCAAATTGAGCGAGTCGGTGCGACCCCAGTGCGACGCTCTGCCCCCCAAAATCCGGCAGAGAATTCTGCTTTGATACCTTGCTCTTGCCCTTCTCACCGTGTTAGTCATCCCTATCGTATGTGTACGTATGTTACAGTCCAGGGGTAGTCAACTAGACTAAAGGCGATTTCCCACCACAACCACCCACCCTCCCACCCACCCTTAAACAACAACCACCACCCAACAACCACTACCCACCTCCTACCTACCCACCACCTACCACAGCAATCACAATCAATTCCCTATTGACGCAGGATCTTGCCAAGGACCCCATTAAAATGGACGACTTTGTACAAGCTATCAAGCGTATCAATCCCAGTGTGAGCCCTGCGGACATTAAGAGGCACGTGGATTGGGAGAAAGACTTTGGCAGCACTTAGTGAGACTTGCCGTCATGCAACAATCGGGTGAAGCCCCCCATATGCAATGCCGTCCCTGCAGACAGAAAGAGGCACGTGGATTGGGAGAAGGGCTTCAGCAGGGCATAGGAACATTTAAGTGCTTAAGGGTGGGGTGGGGGGAGGTAGGGGGGTAAGTAGGTAGGTGATGGGGGGGGGGGGGGGGGGGGGGGGGGGGGGGGGGGGGGTAGTGTGGGTGAGGGGGGGGGGGGACTGCACTCAGACATTAAGTGGCACTTGGATTGGGAGAAGGACTTTGGAAGCACTTAGGACTTTATCATGTAACTGCTTTTGGAAGTACATCTGAAATTATAGTTGCTGATGGCAGCACTACTGGACTTATTTGTATGTTACAGTCCAGGGGTAGGCCAAATAGGCTAAAGGGACTTGCCCAACCTAGATAGGAAGGGCTACAGAGAAAAGGCATACATAAAAGGGACTTGTAGTTGCTTTTCTTTACTGTGGACCATTTTCGACCCAAGTTGGTTTGAGATCACTGTTTCATTTGTTGGCTACACAGGGCAGCTTCCAGCCAGCTCCAACAGCCAGCCACTGGGTCGAGCCCAAAGCTTTCAGTTGCATTGAAATGCCAGTAAGGTCGAGTTCCAGACGCACTAGCTAGCTTCAGGTTTGTCCCAAGGACGGGGTAAAGGAGCTGCCTAGAAGCTGCTACTCGTAGCTCAAAAATAGAGCAGTATTTGAGTTGGTTTAGTTACATGGTCTGCTTGAACTTGAACTTGGTTACATAGCTTCAGCAAGCACTTTGCCTGCTTACCGTCTTCTTCTTCGTCGCCGGCAGTAAAAACATTCATTACCAGGAAAATGTAAACGCGAACAAATCACTTTTCCCCTTCATTATAATTGTAACAAGGTTCTATACGCCAGGTTTGGCGCCTAGCCATGTGCACATTGCAGCCAACAATTACCCCCCGTGCGAGAACCAAGATCAAGTTCTAGGGTTCTTGCGCGGCTGGTGTGTGCTGAGGCAAGACAGAAAGGGTGGAGTAGATTACGTGGAGCAGGGTTGTTCAGGACGCTGCGTCGTGTGTCGTAGACGCAACGTTTGAGGGTCCGTTGCGTCCTGAGATCTGCATCTGACCACACGTACCATCCCGGAGTCAGCCTTGAGTGATGGATGGTATCTGACTTCTGCTTTACCTGCTTGGCTACCCCTGAACTGGACTGTACATTAACGACCAGTATGCCCAGGTGTCCTACCCGGATACTCGCCAGTTTGCCCCCCCCCATACATAGACTTACATCTGGAGCATGCATCCGCCGTCACATGAGGCAGACGCCTAGACTGAGTGATTTGTGTAAAACTTGGATAAACAGATTTATCGTTGGTGTTTCCAGCTTCACGTCCGAACCAGTACCTTGTGATGCCTCTATCAGCACTGCATAAGGGTGGGGGGTAACTGTTGTGGTTGTTGGTGGTGGTGGTTAGTTGTTGGTGGTGTGTGTGTGTGTGGGGGGGGGGGGGGGGGGGGGGGTAACTGTTGTTGCTGTTGGTGGTACTGCTGGTGAAGATGGGGGTGGGGTGGGTACTGTTGGTGAAGATGGGGGTGGAGGTGGGGGTGGTGTAACTGGTGGGGGTGGTGGTGGTGGTGGTGGTGGTACTGCTGGTGAAGATGGGGTGGTGGTGGTGTAACTGTTGGTGGTGGTGGTGGTACTGTTGGTGAAGATGGGGTGGTGGTGGGGGTGGTGTAACTGTTGTTGGTGGGGGTGGGGGTGGTACTGTTGGTGAAGATGGGGGTGGAGGTGGGGGTGGTGTAACTGTTGTTGGTGGTGGGGGTTGCTGTACATCAGTCATGTAGCAGCTGTACACCTGGCAGGTACCAGGTGTACATCAGGTAGGTAACAGTTGTACAACAGGCAGGTAACAGGTTTACACCAGTCATGTAGCAACTGTACACCTGGCAGGTACCAGGTGTACATCAGGTATGAACTAGTTGTGCATCAGGCAGGTACCAGCTGTACATCAGGTAGGTAACAGTTGTACATCAGGCAGGTAACAGGTTTACATCAGTCATGTACTCATGTAGCAACTGTACACCTGACAGGTACCAGGTGTACGTCAGGTAGGTACTAGTTGTGCACCAGGCATGTACCAGCTGTACATCAGGCAGGTAACAGTTGTACATCAGGCATGTAACAGGTTTACATCAGTCATGTAGCAGCTGTACACCGGGCAGGTACCAGCTGTACATCAGGTAGGTAACAGGTTTACATCAGGCAGGTAACAGGTTTGCATCAGTCATGTAGCAACTGTAAACCTGGCAGGTACCAGGTGTACATCAGGTATGAACTAGTTGTGCATCAGGCAGGTACCAGCTGTACATCAGGTAGGTAACATTTGTACATCAGGCAGGTAAAGGTTTGCATCAGTCATGTAGCAACTGTACACCTGGCAGGTACCAGGTGTAAATCAGGTATGTACTAGTTGTGCATCAGGCAGGTACCAGCTGCACATCAGGTAGGTAACAGTTGTACATCAGGCATGCCACTCACCGACTAACCAACCCACTCACCAACCAACAAACCAACAAACCAGGCACTCACCAACCAACTCACCAAGCCAAGCCAAGCCAAGCAAGCCAAGCCAAGCCAAGCAAGCCAAGGCAGGCCAGGCCGAGCCAAGCCAGGCCAAGCTTAGGCAAGCCAAGCCAAGGAACCAAGCCAGGCCAAGCCAAGGCAGGCCAGGCCGAGCCAAGCCAAGCCGAGCCAAGCTTATCAATGCAATCCACCAATGTACTATGTATGGCTTCACCTGTCACGTCTCAATAGTGTGCCATAGGAGCTGTTAGTTTTAAGCAATTGTCAGCAGCCCAAGTACTTGGGTGTGTCCCCCCCTAGTCTTTGGTGTCCTAACATAATTCAATCCGTTGATTTCGTTCTCTAGATTTTCGTGGGGGGGGCGAAATCTCAAGGACCAACCTAAAACAAACTGGAAATGACGATGCACGAGGAGCCTGCTGCAGATGTATCGCATGAATAAGGTGCTGGAAGATAAGGGCAGGCTGTGGATAAAGAGATGGAGGTTTTTTGCATTTTTTTATTTGATTGTTACATTGTTTTTAAGCCGACTCTGGGCTGCTCACCGTTTTCCAATTCCCAAGCCCCTTTGTGCGATACGGCAACCAGGGAGCACACTAAAAATATTGGGCATTTATCAGACAGAAATTCCCGGGATACGCCAGACTTGCTAGACTCCTTCTCGAATATTTACTAGACAGTACTTATCGTAGTATACTAGACAGAAGTCCCCGAAATTCACCAGACATAACATCCTGGCCTGACCCGCAGTAGACTAGACATAACTTCCTGGAATTGACCAGACGGGAAATCCTGACCTGGCCCATAGTACGGTATACTAGACATTGTAGACTGGACTTCCCGATCTGACCTGACCTGGCCCGTAGTATATACTATGTAGATAGAACTTCCAGAAATATACCATACATAACTTCCTGACCTGACCAAACATAACACATCAGACAAACCAGACCCCTGACCAGAAAACCTGACATCCCAGCACCTCTCTTATGAGATAGATAAGAGTTTGCAGGCCAGGAGGTCAAGAAAGAGTGGGAGAAGGCGGGGAGATTGGATTGGAATGTTGTGCATGGTTTTTCAGCAAATTTGAACTTGGTGACATGGCTAAAACAAACCCTGGACTACTGCTAACCGTCTTCTTCTTGCTCCAAGTCCCCCCGTGCGGTTGCTATCACAGAAACCAGGGAGCGCTAAAAGCTGACAGATTAGACAGTTTGAAGACTTGTCCAGGTCCAGTCAGACTCCAGACTAGAGGTCGGGAGAGAGAAGTTAGGCAGGCAGAAAATGACGTCCCGAAAAAAAAACGCTTACTTTCTGGCGTCCCAAGAATATAGCCTCCCAGCTTCGATGGTGCCCAAGATGATGCCCAGATGCCCGCGCGCTGGCATGGCTGGCATGGGGGCCCCAAAATCGCGCCTGCGGCGCAAAAGGGCCCTGAAACTCAAGCGCGGGCGGATTTTCTCGCTCGGGCCCCGTAGGGCAACCCGAGCGAGAAATCCGCATCCCGCGCAGCGACAAAAAGACGTGGAATACCAAAATAAGAAGGATACACCCAAGGAGAGGCCCAGGCGTGCAGTAACGAGAGAGAAAATAGGAAAAGAGTGAGTCGGATTTACCACCCGAACGGCAAGAAAGAAGAGACTTGGTCAAATGGTGGACAGCAAGCGACCTCAGGTGGCGCGGCCTGAGAGGGCTACACAAAAACACTGCTGGCTCCTGTCACCGTCGTTCGACGACAGCCTTTCTAATGCCGGTATATCCCTCTGCGCCTCCTCCTTCACTCGTCTTCGTCTTCCATTCCCATTCGTAGGTTCGATCCAGGCAGCTTACTTACATGCAGCAGTCATACTTCTTCCAACCTCCTCCACCTCCCTTGACAAATCCCAAATCCTCAGCAGCAATCCTCAATGGGACTACATCCAACCAAACCTGTATGCCTACTACTCGCAAACTTCTACCATACCCATACACAACAGCTCTCCTGGGCCTGCTGCTAGGATGTGCTTGCTCGCAACAGATTCCGATGGTCAATTTTGTGCAAGCATTCTTCGCACTTCCGCTCTTGGGATGGAGAGCAAGCCCATCGGGGTGCATGCTGCCTATCCTAGAAACAGGAATAGATGCATGAATGCCTAGCTAGCAAGCTGCCTGAATGGCTAGCTCTGCTGCTCCCCATCAGCTGCGCCACCATGAGAGAGCTGAACGCATGCTCGGTGAGTGAAAAGGGGGCTGCATGGGCTGGACTGGCATAGGCAAAACTTCCAGACTGTACACACTTACACACAAACATACAAACCTGATCCTCCTCGCCCTCTTCCCTCGGACACACATACACACACACGCACACACACACTGATCCCCCTCGCCCTCTCCCCTCAGACACACACACACACACACACTGATCCTCCTCGCCCTCTCCCCTCGGACACACACACATGCACACACACACACACTGATCCCCCCCGCCCTCTTCCCTCAGACACACACACGCACACACACCGATCCCCCTCGCCCTCTCCCCTCGGACACACACACACATGCACACACACACACTGATCCCCCTCGCCCTCTTTCCTCAGACACACACACACGCACACACACTGATCCTCCTTGCCCTCTCCCCTAGGACACACACACACACACACACTGATCCTCCTCGCCCACTCCCCTCAGACACACGCACACACACACACTGACCCCCCTCGCCCTCTCCCCTCAGGCACACACACACACTCACGCACACACATTGATCCTCCTTGCCCTCTCCCCTAGGACACACACACACACACACACACACACACTGATCCTCCTCGCCCTCTCCCCTAGGACACGCACGCACGCACACCCACCCACACACACTGATCCTCCTTGCCCTCTCCCCTAGGACACACACAAACACAAACTGATCCTCCCCGCCCTCTCCCCTCGGACAGACACACACACACACTGATCCCCCTCGCCCTCTCCCCTAGGACACACACACACACACTGATCCTCCTTGCCCTCTCCCCTCGGACATACACACATGCACACACACTGATCCCCCTCGCCCTCTCCCCTCAGACACACACACACACGCACACACACTGATCCTCCTTGCCCTCTCCCCTTGGACACACACACACGCACACACACACACACCTGATCCTCCTCGCCCTCTCCCCTCGGACACACACACGCACACACACACTGACCCCCCTCGCCCTCTCCCCTCAGGCACACACACACACTCACGCACACACACTGATCCTCCTTGCCCTCTCCCCTAGGACACACACACACACACACACTGATCCTCCTCGCCCACTCCCCTCGGACACACACGCACGCACACACACACACACACGCACACACACACTGATCCCCCTTGCCCTCTCCCCTAGGATACACACACACACACTGATCCCCCTCGCCCTCTCCCCTAGGACACACACACAAACACTGATCCTCCTCGCCCTCTCCCCTCGGACACACACACACGCACACACACTAATCCCCCTCGCCCTCGCCCCTCAGACACACACACACACTGATCCTCCTTGCCCTCTCCCCTAGGACACACACACACACACACGCACACACACACCTGATCCTCCTCGCCCTCTCCCCTCGGACACACACACACACTGATCCCCCTCGCCCTCTCCCCTCAGACACACTGATCCTCCTTGCCCTCTCCCCTACGACACACACACCCTGATCCTCCTCGCCCTCTCCCCTCGGACACACACACACACCCTGATCCTCCTCGCTCTCTCCCCTCGGACACACACACACACCCTGATCCTCCTCGCCCTCTCCATCGGATCCATCGCATCAGTATAGAAAAGGGCTATTGTTATATATTTTATCCGCGAAGCAAATCCGACTACCGGTATAAGGTATTTTTTATTTCAAAGTAATGTGTCTTGTGCAGCCTATGGACTGATTTCTCCTGGCAGTATGTATCCCTCACATGCTGCGTTTCACGAGGTGACTATGTATTGTCTCCTGCTGATTCGCTCCCCCTTTTCAGGCTTAACTCCAATTCAGGAGGACTCCCGTTGTTTTGACACTCAGGATCAGCACACTGCTTTACATACCGTATTGGCAGATTCGCCTTTTTACTTGAGTTGGCATGGTTACGAAACCTACAGAGAAGCCAGCAAAGAAAGTCTGCTGCACCTTTCCATGTATACAATTCGCACAGGTGGCGCAACCTTCATTCCACTGCATCCATTATATATGCTTAGATGAACTTTGAGTAACTTAACCTCATAACTCCACACTTAGGTGCAATGATCCATCACGAATGGTTGAATGTACAGGTCTCACACATGAACATCACATCACACTTTCCGCGCCGAAGATTTACGAAAGCACTCATACCAACACGTCAAGCACAAAGGCGCTGTAGGTTATACACTCATGTAAAACAGACTACATTACCCAGTGGTCCAAGGCTGCCCTGGGACTAGAGCCCTTGTGTGCTAGTGCACGGCCAGTGCAGGCAAAAACAGAGGCAATCCTATATGAAGGTGAGGCTCAAGCCCAGCAGGTGCCGGATATACAATTGCAGTTGTTATCACACTTGCATCCGCCGAGAGACTGCGAAAGGTTGCACTTGTCACAGTTGTTGCCGCCTGCACATGGGGAGCTCTTGCAAGTGCCGCACTTCGTCGTCGTCGTCGTAGATGATGGGGATGAGCTTCCGGCACACACGTTAGGGTTGCAGTGAGCAGCGGTGTTGCCACACCATCCACTCGTGCTGCAGCAGTAGCCTGACAGGCACTTGGCATTGCCAAAATTCGGTCCACACCTCCAGTCTGGTCGGTCAGAGGCAGGGCAAGAGCTACCAGTTGGAGTTCCAGAGCCACCACTTGGAGTTCCAGAGCTACCGCTTGGAGTTCCTGAACCTGTGATGCGGATGTCAGCACAGTCACGGAAAATCTCCTTCCTGGCTGCAGTGGTACCGCAGCGATCCAAGCCGTTTGTTGCATACTTGCCACACTCTGCTGCACTGCATGTATCCACACATGAGTTGCCAGTGTGGTACTCCCTGCAAGCAGATAAGCAGTGAGATGTAAATGTGTAGCAATGAAGTGAAGGGATCGCATGGTCATGACTAATGTGGATGGCAGGAAAGGTGTTCATATAAAATAGTGCCCATCACTGGTAGAATAACAACGAGCATCTATAACGTGTGGTCGCTTTTAAAGGGTAAATCGCTAGTTAATTTACTGTTTGTTGCTGTAGTTGTTGTTATTAAGCAAAACAATGTATGATTGTCGTGGTTATTTTACCAGTGCATGCCCAGGCTGAGGTTGGGTCAATTGAATGACATCATATGCACATCAGCTTTGGCTAGCGTGATCAGATTATGGACCTTACAACCTACCCTACTCATCCTCTGCACATCCTCTTTGGCTTGCACACTCAGATAGGTACCTTCCCACCTATCCTACTCATCCACATATCATTGGACTGATCCTTGTGTTTCTGTTATTGTCCGAGAGGTAGCCATCTAGTGTTTGCCCAACCTCATAACACGGGGGGGGGGGGGGGGGGGGGGGGGGGCCCTCTAGTGTTTGCCCAACCTCTTAACACCAAGATGAATCGAGACTACCAGGAGGGGCTGGATTAGCAAGCACTTGATACTCCCTATACTCCCATCAGGAGTATGCATCTGACCACACGTACCATCCCGGAGTCAGCCTCAAGTGATGGATGGTATCTGACTTCTGCTTTATCTGCTTGGCTGCCCCTGAACTGGACTGTACATTAACGACCAGTATGCCCAGGAGTCCTACCCGGATACTCGCCAGTTTGCCCCCCCCCATACATAGACTTACATCTGGAGCATGCATCCGCCGTCACATGTCACGCCTTGAGGCAGACGCCAAGACTAAGTGATTTGTGTAAAACTTGGATAAACAGATTTATCGTTGGTGTTTCCAGCTTCACGTCCGAACCAGTACTTTGTGATGCCTCTCTCAGCACTGCATGCAAGCACAAGAGCAGAAGTTAGCAGGGCAGGTAGTGATGGATGGGACAGTACCTGGTCTTCATCCCAACACCTATTGGCACTGCTTGCTAGGCAGTAACAGAATGAGTCTATCAATCACAAGGCCGTGAGGGAGCAAACTCAGCTGGTCTTGTTGCACACACACTTTTCCAGAGGGTAACGATTGAGGCAGCCTTGATTCTCTGCACTCAACCAACCAAGAAGACCAGGGAGAGTGTCTCTCAATCAAGGCAGTGAAGGAGTAGTAGGCATACTAGATAGGCAGTGGGGCAACTACTTTTAGCAAGCATAGTCTGGTGTGTCACTCACCTGACAAGAGGGTATTGATCAAAGCAGCCCTGGGTGGCACCAGAGCGAGCTGTGGGACAAAGCTTGATCATCATGTAGCCACCATGCCAAGTATTCATCTTCTGGGTCACCTGGATCGTGTCTCCAGCACTGTAGACGACTGCATGCACAAGCAGGTAGGGAAGGTCAGTGGGCCGTCCGGGAGACACCGATGTGGCAAGTACCGCATGCATGTGGAAACAGGAAGGGCAGGAAAGATTAAACGGAAGGAGTCGTCGGAGAGGGCATCGCGAGATGAGTAAGCCAAGGATTGTTCAGGGGAGTTGGGCGCATTGGCAAGTATGAAAGCGAGCAGACAGAGAATACACAGTATGCCAACATGGAGTGGCTAGGAGAGGCTGTCCGGAAGGACAGATTCGCCGAGCAGGTAAGGGAGGGACTAAGCTGGTATGCGAGAGAGCAAGAAAGTACCACTCAATTGCGGGAATGGGAAATAGTAGTACTCGGTGATCGAGGTTCTCGAGAGAAAAATATATGCTGACAGGTCACTTTTTCCGAAGCACATTTCGTAGGCGCTACTTCTCCTCCGCATAAGCGGAGACTGGAATCGGGATGCGACGACGCTAGGCTTTGCAATGATCATCAATTCGCGCACTTTCCTTATTTGAGATGTCCACTCAAATCAGATTTGCCGAATTCTCTAACCCCTCTCTCCCCACCAATGATCAATAACAACTGCCGGCGACCAAGCATCCCGATTCCGGGCAAGAAGCACTTTGGAGAAGTCCAAGCGCAGATAGCCCGCAGGAGGGAGGTAGGGGAATGCGAAGCCTCCAACACCAGTGCTTGGAACCCTGTCCACAAACTCAATACCAAATCTGAGAAAGTGACAGATCACCCCAAAATTAAAATATCCTCACCTCTCAATGGACAACCTGGACAACAAGATCCTACAGGCAGCTTTCGGGCAGAGAGCAAAAGCTATAAGGATCTACCTAGGACTCACGCTGAACCAAGTTCTGCCAAATGTAAAAATCATCTCAACCCTACTCAATCAAAAAATATCTGGAACAAACAAGATAGACGAAATCCTCCTACTACGAACTCTGCCATTCACCTTATCATTGCCCTTCTTTTCGTCAACTGTTTGAATATCACCGCCGCTTCAACAGCCTCTCTCCGCACTCCCTTATCTTTCTTCGCACCTAACTCTCACTCAGCCACCAGCATGTATTCAATGGGAGCTCAACAAAACAGGGTGCAACAAGGTAAGATCGATAGGAAATCGAACTGCCGCGAGAAACAAGCTGCTAATTACCGCCTCGCTTTCCCACCTTTTCACCACACCGCCGCATACCTCTTTCCCTCGGCTACCACACCGCACTATCTTATAAACTGCAAACATTCCAACACTACACTCATTGGCCATCTTCGAAACCCCATATTCTCTAAGCCTCTCATGGCGACTAATACCGCCTCTCACGGCGTGTGTGCAAGTCCCGATGTGCCCCTCGTGGCATTGTCGTCTCTGACGATTAATACAGCCTCTCATGGCGTGGGTGCAAGTCCCGATGTGCCCCTCGTGGCATTGTCGTCTCCGACGATTAATACAGCCTCTCATGGCGTGGGTGCAAGTCCCGATGTGCCCCTCGTGGCATTGTCGTCTCTGACGATTAATACAACCTCCCTGATTGCTCTCCTCCTCCTGGCTACTTGTTGGATCATAGGGTGTACCAAGCACAGTACATCCACTATTGATAAGTCAACCGTGAATAGCCTCCTTCTTTTTAATTCCCCTGCAAAGCAGAACTCTAGCTGTGAACCTAATAGGAAATTCTTCACTCAGGACTTTAGAACTTTGACCTATCCCACCTGGGAAACAACCCCTAGGGGAGGCAGACCTACTCCCAGACTTCGTTCCACCTCTGTAAACAGTTCTAGTTATTGGGAACCTCAAATATCCTCTCACTGTCAAATTCATTCTATTAACGCCTACCTCGGATACAAGGCCCTGAACTACAAAGATGTCCTACAGTTCTCCATAAACCTCAATACACACGTCACTAACTACACTCAACATGAATGGGATCTAGAACATTTCTATTTTAACAAACTAACCGGTAACTACACAATCCCTTTAGTCAACTACTATCTGGCTAAAAGGAAATCTTACTTAGGCTTTCTCACTGGCCACAGAAACTCACAAACATACATCCCATCCCATCCTCCCACCACTACACCAACAACTGAAGACACATCTGAGAATTATTCTGCAGGAATTATGCCTGGCAGCACAAAACAGCAAATCCTTTCTCGACTTCCTCCTAGCTGCTCAAGGTTTATCCTCCACTACAACTGTGGATATGGACATGCTAGCACCATTAAGCAAATAAATGGTAAGTGGTGGGACATGAACTCTGAACACAACGGCCCTAGTCTCCTCCACTCACAAGACTGGATAAAACTCCAAGGGCACATCTACACTCTTACTAAAACACCAACCTCCTTCCTATCCTACCCCTTTCAACCAGAAATTAACCACACACTAGGCCACCCTATGAGGCAGAATGTTGACATGGTCTTCCCTACTAGTAGCACCACACCCACTCACAACCATCCTGACTCTCCCTACAGTATGGACCACATAAATTCCCCATGGCCTGCAGAACTCACAGATCACAATTTACCAGATCATGACAACTCCTCAGATCTCACCTTCCCAGATCTCACTCTCCTATACTCCACTTTCTCAGATCACAAAGACCCCATAGATCCTCCTTCTTTAAATCAAAAAGACCTCACAGAAACTATTTACCTAGTCTCTGAAGATGAGGAACCTCCCAGATCAAAACAAAAAACATCCTCTACAAAGAAAATCATTTAACTACAAAACGCTCACACTCCTGCACACATCAGATGCACAACACACCTCTCCCTATACCTAGCAAAGTCGTCCTTCCTGACTTCACTAAGTTTCGCCAATGCAGAATCTTTGGAGCAGAACCTCCTACAAAGAAACCTGCTCCTTTCAGACCCACTACTAAAACCCTGCCAACGAAAAGAATTAAAATAATTCATACTACCTTACATCCTGTTCAACAACAGCAAACTGCACTATATCACACTAACATTATCACCTCCAACTGCAGAGGCATCTTCTCATCCTGGGAAACACTCTATGACCATATTCGAACTAATGAGCCAGACATTGCTATTCTCACCGAAACAAAACTCATCTCCAACAACACTGGTATAATTAATATGATCAAACAAGACTTTTCTGACTACCACTTCCATCACAGCAGCAAAACCATTAAGCAAGCTACCAATGCAGACAACATTGTTACCCGCTCAGCTGGAGTTATCACACTCATAAAAAAGACTCTTACTACCCACCCAATTAAACATGAAATCCCCACTGACATAGCTGGTCATCTCACTCATCAAACTATTAACAACATCACTCACATTTTAGGCGTCTACATGCCCTGCAATGACTCTGCCAAAAGAGCCCGTATCTATGAACACATTCACTACATCATATCCCAGAACCCCTCTCACCACTATATTGCAGGGGGAGACTAGAATGCAGCTTACTACCTCACTGATAGAAGCAACACAGTCCAGCACCTGGAGGACCAGCCTCACTATCAGCATCTTAATAAATACCCAATTCACATTCAACCATCACCACGCCCCCATACTTACTCAGACAACACTTCCTACAGCAGCAGGATAGAGGACATCATTCTCATCAACCCCCCACCTGCAACCACGGTGACAGAAACCACACACCAAATGGGAGACACACTTGACCACTTGACCCTGGAACAACAAATTACCTCCTCTCTCTTTCCCCCTCCCAACCCGGACACACCACCTCACAATCCAACACCCCAACTGCAACTTCCTCTCAAACAACAGGACATGGCCAAAGCTAAAGAGGCCATTTCAAATCAATTTCTCCATCAATTTCAGCACAGCCACATTAACATAAATAAAGCCTGGACTATAGCACAAACTTTACTGGGAGAAGATAAAACATCTGCACACATTCAATCTATTAGACAAGAACTCACAGCCACCATGCCAGAAAACCTTAACAGCATGGCAGATCATCTCATGATCACTCTTCACCAAGCTCTCTCCATCATGACTGACACCTGCCCCACTAAGCCTAGCACACCAGGCACTTTCTTGCCCGGGCAAACTGCTAAAACTTACAGACGTCTTAACTACCATATTAAACACATTAAAGCACTTCGAACAGCCTCCAACCATCTTGACCAACAACAATACATGGAGCTTAGAAGCACACCTCACACGGCAGGCACATACTCACCTACCACTAAAATTAAAATACAACAACACCTACAAAACTCACTCCTCCCTGACTACTGCCTCTCTCTAATTGCTGATATAAAACAAAGTATTACAGAACTACGTAACATGCAGGCTGCAGTCAAAGAGGAGAGAGCAACCGCCTCCATCAAGAAATTCCGACGCCGCCTCAGCACACAGGCACGACAAACTCACAGGTATATTTTCTCTCCTGAAAATTACACACATACACCCACTGCTCTACTGGACGCATCCTCAAACACACTTAGCACCAGCACCCAGGGTCTCCTGGAAGTTATGACTAAACACATGGGTAAACTTATGTCACCCCCCACACCATCCATCTCAGATGACTATACACGGCATGCCACCCCCCCACCATGGGAAACACACACGGATAAATATCACCTTGAAACCCCAGCCAACTCCATACAAAACACTGCCTCCCCTTACACCTATCTCTCCTCCTCAACCACCTATGATGAGTGTATTAGGAAACTCTCCACCAACAAAGCCACAGGCCCAGACGGCATACCTAATGAACTACTTATGTGCCTCCCACAGGAAATGCACCTCACCATACACAAACTCATGCAGCTAGTATGGATCCTGGGAGAAACACCGGACTGCTTGAAAACCTCACACACAGTCATGCTCTACAAAAAATCAGATCCTTGCTTGCCTCAAAACTACAGGCCATTAGGCCTTAACAATGCTGTAGCCAAACTCTGGACCTCTCTTGTCACTAACACTATTACTACCTACTCTGAAACCAACCACATTCTTAGTGCCTGCCAAGAGGGTTTCAGGAAAGACAAAAGTACCTATAGACAACTCTTGACCCTACTCCACAACATTGAGGATGCTGCCCTCTTCCACCAGGACCTCTATGCTGCCTACTTTGACTTTAGCTCTGCTTTCAACATGATTGACCACCAAAAACTTCTTTGCATCATGCACAGCTTGGGTTACACCCACGACACTATAGATACTATTAAAGGAATTTACACAAACTGTACTACACATATCCTCCTCAACAATACATCTGGCTCCCCTATCCCCATCACCAGGGGCACTATCCAGGGAGACACTCTCTCCCCCTTACTCTTCATTTGTTTTCTAGAACCCCTACACAGATGGCTCCGTTCTGGGGGACGAGGATACAGAGCAGCATCCCTACCCCCCAAAACAGCAGATGAAAATCACTCTAGCAGCTTGGGGTATGCTGACGACACTGCCGTCCTAACCGGCAGCTCAGAGGACCTTCGTATCCAATGTGGTAAAGTCCAAACTTTTAGCATCTGGTCGGGCATTCCTCTTAACGCCACTAAATGTGTGGTCAGTGGCATACTCCACAAATCACACCCCTCACAACCTACTCACAACAACATTCTTAAACAAAGGTTGGAAAAAATTCCCTTAGGAAATTCCTATGCTACCTACCAGCCTCCAGACCAAGCCTACAAATACTTGGGGGTTCACATCTCACTTACCTTAAATTGGAAAACTCAACTCCACTCTACTATTGAAACCATTCACAACAAAGGCTTGAGCATCCTCACTAAAGCTAAAAACAGGGCAACTCCCACTCAATGCTTACGAATAATTTCACAATGTGTCAGAGCAGCTATTAAATACCCGATGATAGTAGCCCCCTTCTCACTAACCGACATTCATGTCATTGACAGAGCAGTATTAAAAACAGTTAAACTCTGCTGCTCCCTTCCTAGATCTTTTCCGACAAGAGCACTCCACCTCCCCAAAACAGAGGCAGGACTAGGGGTGCCCTCTCTCTACTCACTGAATACGCCCAGATTACTGCAACAGCCCTCACCCAGTCCATGAACGACCAAGGTCACCTGGGAATCCTCACCAGGGCTCTTCTTAACAAATCAGCCTCCACCATGACCACTCTAGATCCTCTCTCTCTCTCCCGCAAGCAACTTAAATATATGTCCCTAGCCCGCCAGCTGGAAATTATTAAAAAATCTGACATAATAATTTCTTGGAATGACACAGAACTTCTTGACAAACTTAACATACACTCTCTCCCTCTCCCCCCACAGGCAATTCCTGTCTCACTCATGACTCCATTTCATGACCTGGACATTTACTCATACCATGACCTGGTCACCCCTATGGGAACCCATCTTATCAGCACTACAGATCTCTCCCTTATCACCTTACACAAAATTACTAAACACCACAAACGATCTCTGAACCGCCTCACCGTTCACCTCTCTTCCCTCCAAACTGTCGGTCCTCCAATACACTCTGACCCACTTCCTCTCTCTCACCGACAACTTGCGCCTGGTTACGCAATTGCGCAGAACACAACGGACAACGTTAAATCTCCCGCTCCTAACGAACCCTCTACTCCACTCACCCAGCGCTACCAACCTCACGCCACCGTTACTGATTCAGACTACGAGGCGGATCCCACTGGGGACCTGGAAGGAAACCAATGGTGGGCGTGGCCCACGCAGATCGCAGGCAGCCACGCGCACCAAGCATGGGGCTGCCCCAGCAGTGATGCCACCTGGTCAGCACGCCACTACTTGTGCAAATCTTGGATTCGACACTCCTCCACTTCTAAATTTTACCGCGCATATAAAATAACTCCCACTTCACATCCTGACAGGATCCGCGAGGCCATGACATTTCCCGACAGCAGCGCACCTGCACCACCGGCGCGCCTGCTCCACCTTACCTACGGATCCCAGTACAAAGCCCTGCACATTACGAGCTGGCGGGGCAAGCGCTCTTACAACAACGACAAACTTTCCACCACTACCGTTGTCCACGTCCAATGGGCCCCAACAATTATGCACGACGACCATATCAACTCCTACACACACATGGGATACAGCATCCACCACAGCACACCTCTTACCTCCACTACCTCCACCATATATTGGAAACCTCAATCTCACCATGCGGCTCATCTTGCTGAACTGGTGGGACAACCAGCATATGCCCAATTAACCCACACTTTTAAAACCACTCCCCCAACAACCACACACCTCAACCCCAGGAAGGACATCCACCTCACTAACCTCCAGCAACAAGGCCAATGGGCCACCTCTCCAGGATTTAATGCTGACAACCATAACCTTGTTCACAAACTTTTGAAAATTGACACACACGATAGGCACCCAGACTGGGACATTCAACCACCCTCAGCCTACACTATACAAACAGGCATCCTCACTACTCTGGATGGCCAATCCACACACACACACACCAACGCCTCATATCTTTATAACCCCACTGGTCACTGTCTTGGGCACATACCCAACGACAGACTCACCTCTCTTAAACAAAACTATGACCATTTTAAAAACCACCACCCTACCAAATGGAACCAACTGACTCAAGGAGGAACATACCACACTGACTTAGCTGCCCTCTTCACCAGATACAGAGCTGCCCCTGCCGCCACCAACATTCTTTCTCCTTTTCTCTACCAAGCAGCAGCTGCTCTGGGCATTACTCACCATCGTACTTCTAACCCCCTTAGCTACGACCAAAGCCTCACCAGCTTCTCTTCTACCAGCCCTGCTGACCAGCTCTTTGGCTCCAACCAAGACCCCTTTCTTACCACCTGGACTGGGGGCTCACTGGTAGACGTTCCCAACTCCACCACACAAGCACACCAAGCTCTAAGGTGGGCCCTAGCCAGTGCTGACCATGCTGAAAATACTCTCAGCCCTACCTGCACCCTGATGCTCCTCCCTGATGATCTTGCTGCCCCTTACAAAACTCTTCTCCATCACTCCTCGATTCACTATATTGACTCTAGACCACAGTCTGAATTTTATACTACCTCTGAAATTTGGCTTGGCAGCAAATCTCACACTCCACCCTCCACTCAAAAACTACATCTCATTCTTATATGCAACCCCCACAGCCAAGCTACTTACTTTCCTTAACTTCCAGATTTTATTGACGAATGGACATACTACATGCAAAGCCTTTCCTCATCCTGGGAGCCCTCTACTATCACACCACCTCCCACTCTTACCTTCTCTGACATTGTCATCACCTACCCTCGGAAACTTAAATCTCGTGCCAAAAATCCTTGGCAAACTCCACTCCACCAACACCCTCCTTCCTCCCCTCTTACCATTACCCACCCTTGTCTTTACCTAGCTACCCCCTCCTCAGGCCTCCAGGTCTACACAGATGGCAGTCTAATAAAAGGTAAACCAGGGCATCCTAGCAAAATAGGTGCTGCAGTCTATGTCCCGGCTGCAGGGCAAAGTTACACCATCAACCCTGGGGGAATAGGGGCCACCAAAACTAACAACCGGGCAGAACTGGTAGCCATCCACCAAGCCCTTCTCAACATTGATTATGACAAATCTCTTACCCTCCATACAGACAGCCTCTGCTCTCTTCAACTTATAAAAAAAATGATTCACGACCCTACCACTACAACCCGTTCTATTCATACTGAATTACTGCAATCAATTCAAAAACACCTCATTCAACGCATCCTGCATGGCTCACACACCACTCTTTGCAAAGTCCGTTCCCACACAGGTATCCTTGGAAATGACAGAGCAGACACTCTGGCACGCAAAGCAGCTGAGCACCCAACCTTAACCAATTTTACTGACACCACTGGGGAAATCCCCCGCCACAATGTTTACTGGCCCACAGTTCAACCTCCTCGCACACCCATGGGAGATATTCCCCCACGAATTTTAGCACCTAACCTTACACAAGGTATCACCTCTAACCTGCCCACTAGCTGCCACCTTGGCCAACACCCTCTTAAAGGGATCTATGCAACCACCTGGGCTGATAACATTCCCCACCAACTTCCTCAAGCAAGTAACAAATTCTGGACCTCAACCCTTATCCAACATAAAACTAAATTCCACATCCTTAAAGCCCGCTGGGGTAGACTATGGAACCGTAAACTTGCATTCCGCTGGAAACTCCCTTATATTACCAGCACTCACCCCCCCACGAACTCCCTATGCCCCATTTGCCACACCTGTGAGGACGGAGCGGGCCACATCCTGGCGGGCTGCACACACCGGACTTTCAAGGGGCTCTATATCAAAAGACATGACGCCGCAGTGCGACTCATCCACAAGGCCATTTGCACCGGCGCCCTGGGATCCCGCAGAATGATCATGGACGCTGGCAAGGAAGAGGACCTCCCCAGGGGGGTCCTGGGCAAACGTCTCCCTGACTGGTTACGCCCCTCCACTATTACTGTAGCGGACTGGAAGAGAATGAGACCTGATCTTGCCGTCCTACCTGACATAGACTCCCCTACCTGTATGTCTGATAAAGAACTCTGGGTTCTTGAGCTTGGATACTGCTCTGATACCAACCATGCTACTAAGTTCATCACTAAACACGCCCAGCATGTTGAATTAGTAAATGGCCTCCGATCGGCTGGATACCTTGTTCATTATGAAGTTATCACCGTTGGAACAACTGGTACTATTCCTACCTCTTTTTTGACTTCTATGACCACTCTTGGACTCCAGAGAACCTGTGCCCTCAAACTGGCAGACACAGTCCACTCTCACACCATTACTAGCTTTCAGAGTATTTTACAGTGCAGACGCTTTATGGAAGCACACCCCGGGTCGATACCCGGGGACTAGCACACAGACCGTCCCCCCTCTCAGGTTTTGTCTTACCAGCTGTATTGTGCCGGTGCTTCCCAACCGGGGTGAAAAACCCCCGTATTAAGCTGCACTAGAATGATGTAGTTGGTAATTCTTTTTACTGAGATGGTCCTACGGTGACTATAGCTAGCTGCGGCTTACGCTATGGTGTCCTTAACTTCACGTCCTGTGAGTAACGGTTCTACACGGATGTAACAATTTCAATTTCTCGGTGATCGAGGTTCTCGAGAGAAAAAATAAATCGAGAGGCAAGACAGACAGCCTAGCGAAACCCCGATCCACCTCGGTTCCACGCTGGCACTTCGACCGATCTGGGGCGCCGATCTGGGGGGTCGGATTCAAAACGACAAGTGCAGTGAACATATGGCGGAGAATGCTAGAGCTAAGCTCTGTCCGAGGTCCGGAGGGGAGGAGAGTGGTGTGAACAGGGGCGGAAAAGTCTGAAGTTTGAGGGCCCCGAGCTCAACGCACCTGACCACGGTTGGGGGTTATTAACGGCTCCGGTGAAGCCACCTACTCCACCATCATTCTGCTGATGGGGGTCGCCACACACATCCGCCTTATCGTTGTAGAAGGAGCCGTCTGGGTAATAGCGAATAGGGTTGCCAAGGCCGTTACCTCCTGCAGCAACCCAGTCGGGATTGCCCAGGACACGGACCCGTGAGAGAGGGGCGGTCATGAAGACGTGGGCGTCAGCTCCTGGTAGGGAGGTGTACAAGGCCAGGAGGCAGAGCATAACTGAGACGGCAGAGATGTCGGAGGGTTGTTTAGGGGGGACCATGGTGCTTGTTCGGTCGTCCGTAGCAGGCAGCTGCTGTGTGTGGGTGTGGGTGTGGGTGTGGGTGTGGGTGTGCGTATACGACGCCCTTAGATACACCGACCTCTGGGCGTCTGCTTTTATTCCCAAAGAATCAGATGGCACGTCCAAGCCCGCAGTTCAAGTTCGAACGGAGGGAAGCTGCTTACCGGGTTATAGTAGAGCACCCGGTAAGCAGCTTCTTTCAACATTCGCAGGCCTGCAGATTTGCGCATACAACAGGCAGGGTTGTGTGTCACCGCCCGCAATACAACAAAAGTCCGTGCGCGCTCGGTTGTCCAAAAACGGTGAGTACGGTTAAAGTGATCTCAGACTGTACCAGCTGGCACATGCAGTACAAGTACGAGCACACACGGGTGCGGGTGGGAGTCTTCGATTCTGCGCTGCGATTCTGTCTTCGCTTTTCTTCTGTCTTCCGTAAGTCCCTTCACCTGGCAATGCACCAATGTATACCAGGGAGTAGTATTCAAATCTGCCGGTAGCAAACAGACCAGTTGCATCGATAGTTTTCACTCATCTCTGTCTAATGCCAAGTTGTACTGGACGAGGCCACAATCTACCTATCACTTGCAAATACTGTGAGAAAACGATCAGCAACGAAGTTATTTTTCACTCCTGGGGCAAGCATATGTATACGGTAGCAATTATTCAGGGTTCTCAATCCCTACAACTCAGATTCTATACCGGTTATACCCATAACCATGATGACAAGGTCTACTCGTATGTGGCACACATTCTGACTCCATGCTGACTTCTGCTACGTCCTATATTAGATTATAATGCCGTCCTATAATTAGGGCTGTCAAGCTTTATACCGCCCGGTATTTATTTTACTATGTACCGTACGATATATCGTACGGTAAAACCGTACGGTATTTTTGGGATCCATCGTAGAAAGAAAGAAAGATTCCAAAGATCCATCGTACGGTAAACATGATATATCGTGTTTACCGTTGGATGTATCGTGTTTGGTCCATATCGGCTTTGGCTTGGGCTTGCGACTCGGCAGGTCGGCGGTTCGATTCTCGTCTGAAGCACCTGAGTCTGGGTCAGGCAATTTATACCGTATACATGATACATAATATATCACGATATATCGTACGGTAATACACCACGATATTACCGTGTTTTTCTATCTCCCTCAGTATTGGTCCATTTGACTTGATTTTAAGTGTATGGACGTGTAAACGGTATTTCCTGTTATATCCCCTTGGTCTTATACTGATTTCCCCAAAAAAGGGTATAAAAATACCGTACGGTATCGATACCGTACGGTATATCACGATATATCGTACGGTAATTTATAATACCGTACGGTATTGACAGCCCTACCTGTAATATATATCCTACTGAATCAGATGTCCGAGTGGCACAATACCGATTACAACAAGCACGCTCCACAAAATTTTCCGCGTCGCTTGTTACGCTGCCTAGGGCTTGTTCTGCGGCCAGACCGCACATTTCCCCGAAGTTCAAATAGCCTCGTTAGGGTTTAAAAGCCCAATTTTACCTGTACTGGTTAATATAATAATATGGCAAACAGCCAAGTTCCTGGCTGGAGGCATGTAACCAAATCCACTACATAAGGCAAAGCAGACGTGTTTACAAGGCCACTACGAGTGAACCACATCAACAAAATTAATAATCTCGAGAATGAGCTTGTCATACCCAAACACTCGTTCAAATGATCAAAAGAGTTGCATCAAAAATTCAGACCAAGGGATAGCTTTGAAGGATTACCGGTGCACAAAAGGCCTAATAGTATAAGTGTATAACCGTTATATTTACCTGGCAAGTGCACTACCGTATGCACCTTAATTGATGGCGGTCTTCGTACGGTACCGGTAGTTGGCGGTTATAAAAATAAGTGACCTAAATCAACCTGCACCCTAACATTGGCGGCAATTCAAAATCTGGACAGAACCATAAATTGGCCCAAGTGCCATGCTTTGGCAATTACATTTTTAAACATATTCTTGGCCATGGCGGTTCTATTTAAACCACATTCAATATCCCATAATCAGATATTGATCCCATGGGCCTAGGAATCAATCCTTGCTGGGTTCTGAAACCTGGTCAGACTACAAAGGGGGGGGAGGAAGAAAAGAGGAGGAAGGGGAGGAAGGGAAGGAGGAGGTTGGGGAGGATGGACAGGAGGCAGATGGTGCTGAATAATGAATTTCTAAATAGTCATGTAGAGACTCCAGATACAGCAAAGGGTGCGTCCACCATCTACAGTACTGTGCCAACCCCCTCAGCCCTGGGTTAGGAAACTGGCCTGACTACCTTGGGGTGGGGGGTGGGGGGTGGGGGGGGACAATAAATACCTGAATCTAGATAAATGTGGAAACATATATAAGACATGAAGGATGATGATGAATGCACTTACTGTATGCGTCTTAGTGGCAAACGGTTTGGCAAACGACCCTTTGCCAAACCGATTTCTACTCGACCGTGAGTCCAGTCCAGCTGGTTTGCCGTTGCGAAGTTTCTGTTCCTACAATACTACCGGTACCGGTACTGTTCTCGACAGTACACTGGTTTGATTTTTTCGCCTCCTACAAAAGGCAGCGCTCGAGCTGCTGGACATTCATGAAGCTTCGTTGAACGCCCTGGAAGGAGTGCGTGGTGTTTAGGGGTGGGGTGATGGTGTGTGTTTGTGTGGGTGTGGGTGTGGGGGGGGGGAGGGGCGTGAGGGGGGGTCGGTTGGGCAGGGCTGGGGGGGGGGGGGGGGGGGGGGGGCTTCATTGAACGCCCTGGAAGGGGTGATGGTGAGGGGTGGGCTGGTGCTCTATGGTGCCCAGCGACTCCCTGAAGAGACGGCCAGTCGTTCTGAAGCTTACTCCTGTGCAGACAGCCACCTTGAACATGAACTTGGTTTCATTCAGCCAGAAATTTGGCAGCTCGCCGTCTTCGGCAGTAAAACAAATTATTACCAGGAAGTCAGCCACCTGACGACACAGATTGCAGCACAGATGCAGGTGGTGGCAGGGGGGCAGAACGAGGTAGGAGCAGAGGGGGCAGAGGTGGCAGGATGGGAGGAAGAGTTGGCGGTAGGGGCGAGCGGTGCATGCAGTCAGCCACCCCATGATACAAATTCCAGCACAGATGGTTTTGAAGAACTTGAACTTGAACTTGGTTACATAGCTTCAGCCAGAAATGTGGCTGCTCGCCGTCTTCCCCAGTAAAAAAAAGGCAGTCAGCCCCCTGATGACACAGATTCTAGCACAGATGATGCTGAGGAATCCGAGTCTTCTACGTTCATGATCACTATAGCACGAACTCAGGGCCCCCGTCGGTAAAACGATTGTTTGGGTTTCAGTTCATCAGTGCTTTTTCTTTTTAAGCCCTTCCTATCAAGGTTGGGATAAATCCCTTTAGCCTATTTGGCCTACACCTGGACTGTTACATTCACACAGCCACCTGATGACAAATATTCTAGCATATATGGTGCTTAAGAATCCGAGTCTTCTAGCCTCAGTGATGAAGACAACCATCCCTCTGAAGACACAGGTGGTGCTGAGAATGGTGATGGTGATGCCAACTTACTGGGATGCAAAAACTGCCGTATTTCGCCCCGAGGATGTGCATTGTGCAAGAGGTAGCTTGTGGCTAGCAGTAAATGGGTGTAGTTTTAACTGAAAGCCCCGGCTGATATGCATCTTGTAACATGGTAGCTGCAATCAGGTAGCCTATGGGTTTCCAGCTCTATCCAGCCCTCTTTATCTTCCCCTCCCCTCCCCTCCCCTCCCCTCCCCTCCCCTCCCCTCCCCTCCCCTCCCCTCCCCTCCCCTCCCCTCCCTCCCTCCCTCCATTGACATGGAGATAGATGGAGAGTGGGGAGAGCACACCCTGCAGGTTTGTGTTATGTAGTGAACATGGCATAAACGCGCTCTTGCCCACCCACCTGCTCCTGATTTTAATTGAATTGTTACATGGATTTACTCAAAGCACTGGATGGTCAGCCAGTCCACCTCTGCTACTAATTTTAATTTAATTGTTACATACTGTATGTTCAGGCAGACCACCTCTGCTACTGATTTGAATTGTTACATGGAAGCATGGTTTTACAGCAAGCTCGGGCAGACTACTTCGTAAACATGTAACAAGAACATGCCAACTGGATTTCAGTTTGCAACTTGAGTCAGTTTCAGCCATGGACCCCTTTGCGAAGTAAGTTTTGCCTTGGTTTCCCGAGACCCATTTTAAGGAGAATGAAACCATCGACAACAACTTGTTATTGCCATTTTTGGCGGGAGCCCCCATGTTTACCCATTTGTCCGTTTATGCGACCGAAAATGTTAAGCCTGACACGTCAGCCAACGGTCGCGTAACTAACTTGCTTCGGTCAGCTCTATTGTTGCCACCTGTCGTCCCGTTGCCAACACACTCCGCCATTTGTCCGTGTCACTTGCGACGCTGCATAGGACTTATTTAAGGCGTGTACGGTATAGAAAGAGGCTATTATAATATATCTTACCCGCGAAGCAAATCTGACCACCGGTATAAGTTTTTTTTGAAGTAATGTGTCGTGTGCAGCATATGGAATGATTTCTCCAGGCAGTTTCTATCCCTCACATGGGATTATGCTGTATCAGCATGTATAGCGGTGCTCTCACGCGTTTTATGACTTGGTGACTACTTATGTACTCCCTTGGAACTATCGGCTCTCCTGAGCCAGCTTCCCGTGGGACTGAGTCATCTTGAGATGACTCAGTGGCAGCTTCCTGTCACCTACGTCTCCGGTCTGATCTGTACCCTGTTAGGTTCCTGTCTACCGCCTCCTTTCACCACAGGTGCCCCTTTATGGGTCTCCTGTGTCTGTGACGTTATCCTTGTCTCCGTGTATAGATTGGTGCGTCTGTTCCGCTGCTTTAATCTACTGTCCACTCTACCGGAGTGATTTCAAGCTGATAGGTTACTGGGCTCCTCATCACTACCACTGCTTTGATAATGCAACTTCCGCGAGGGTCTCCTGCCGGCCTTGTGAAACTTACCAAACTAAATGGTGTTTCATGGGCTCGTGGGATCCGCAGTGTCATTGTGAGCAATGGATGCGACCGAATCCTCCCGACGGGGGTGCAGGTTCCTCTAGATTGGCTAGACGACTGCGCGCCAGCGGCCTCTGCTGCCGGAGAGGAGGATCCTTCCGCCATCGTGGAAGTAACCCCCCCCGGTCATTCCTCCATCTTCTCTTCCTTTTCCTCCCCTGCCGTCTGTCGCCTCCTCCCGTCTGTCGTAGATGACTGTGACGTGCAGACTCAAGTCGGCGACTAGCCTGGACATCGGTGGAGATACCCCGTCTTCATCTGCTCGCGTCCCTGACGTCGCTAACCTTTCTCCGGTGTTTGAGGCTCTGCCTGCATACCGGAGTTTGCCAAGCCGACCAAGCTCCCTGCTGATGTCTACGTCGTCTGTGCCCCCCCTTTGCTCTGCCCAGCCGACTGTTGGCTACTGGCATGAGCTTGCGCTCTAGTGGCTCTGTGCTACCTTCTGGAGAATTTTTTCAATCAAGCTGGCGGATCGCCGGCACTGCCGTAGGGTTCGCCAGAGGAGGACGACCTACGCCTGGAGATTCTGGAGGTGGTAGGGAGCAGGGGGGTATGGTCAGCACCACTCGGGTGCTGCTCCCTCTACCCCCCAACCGGGTGAGTCGAGCCATAGAGGGGGGGACTTGGGATTGACTGATAATCGACGGCGGGATATTAGGACCTTTACATGCCTCGGCTCTGCTCTTCGCATCCTAGCGATAAATTTTCGAATTCTGCCCTTGCGATTTGCGATTTTCTGCCATTGGTGCGATCTTCTGCACCAGGTGCGACTTGCTGCACTTTCATCCTCGTCTCCTTTTTCCCATACCTCAAATCTCGCCTTCGCCCTAACGCTTCCCCACCTTCTGTGATCCCAGGTCTCGCAGCGCCGGACTTCGCCCATGCTACAGGCCGAAGTGGACGCCGTCCTGGCCCTAGACCAGCGGCCGTGGAGGATCTTTGGCATGATATCTTGGTGGATATTTTTCTCTCTTAGGCTCCTTGTGACCCCTGGGTGCGTTCCGTGGTTCGACACAGGTTGCTAACTTTGTTTTCCTGTGCCCCTGGTTCCCCCCTTAGGTGTATGCCTTAGCTACGTGAGTTTGGGTTTCAAGTGTTTGAGTTCTGATAGGGCTAAGGATTTTTTAGTTAAGTGGTATAGAGGCGTGGTTAGAATCGGTTGGGCTGTGCATGAATTATTGATGGTATACATTGCTCAGCAGAGTGCGAGTGTGTTATCTACGTAACCGGCTGCCCGATCAGGGTGACAAGACTCTATACGAGTTGTTCTTTGGGGTTCTACCTGATGTATCGTTATTGCGCGTGTTCGGGTGCCCATGCTATGTTACCTTAGTGAATGGGAAGAAGCGCAATAAGCTTGACGAAAGGGCGTTATCTGGTAGACTGGTTGGGTATTCTCTGGTGAGTAAGGGTTATTTTGTTTGGGTTCCGAAGTTGCGCCAGGTGGTAGAGAGTCGTGATGTGCTCTTCTATGAACAGTTTAGCTATAACTGTATCCCTGGGCTCTTTCCCTATGATGGATCTCAGTATTTTTCTCGCACCCCTGCCGCTATCATCGATAAAGGGCTTGATACTACTGACAATGTCCTAGGCCCTTTACCAACCCCGATTGTTGACCGCTTTACTGGTCATGGGATGACGATGCGTCCCAGGCCAGGTAATGATGGTGCTGTATCGCGTGCGGCGGCATTGGGCCAGGGGGAGTCTGATGTTCCTTCAAGCTCTAATTTATTCGAATCTCAGGGGGTCGCCGGGCCTTCCTCTGCGCCACGTTTCGTCGGTGAAGTCGTAGGATTAGGACAGCCTCGGGTCATAGTGGAACCTAGTACAGGTCCACTGCCCACTAGTCGCCACCCCCCGTCCACCTATTCGGATAGCTCGCGGGAGTTGTTGATCACTTCACCCCCTGCTATACCTGGTGGTTTATACCGGACCAGGCATTGCGACGATGTGGCCGTCACAGATGATGTGAGTGATGACCTCGAACACTGGTCCGGGTCAGATACTGCGTATGGCTGGGGTGTTCCAGTGTACCCAGGCTTCGACGATTTAGAGGCAAAGGAGGCCGGCCTTGTTCAACCACGCATGAGTGCTGCGCTAGGGGCTTTATTACCGGTTACTGCTGATACTGCTGATATCCCCGCTGCCCATGTACAAGTACACTGCTTGTACGTGGGGGCTTTTATTTCTACCTCTACTAAACTCTCTTATAAAGCTGCAATGTTACCTACCAACCCTGACAGAGATCTCTGGCTGCAGGCTATGAAGCATGAGATGGCCTCCCTCCATGCTCATGGCACTTGGGTCCTCACTCCTAGGCAGAGGATTCTATCTGGCAGATGGTTATTTGTCAAGAAACATGGGGCTGATGGTTCTTTGCGTTTTAAAGCTCGTTTTGTAGTTCGTGGTTTTCTGCAACGTCCTGGGCTGGACTACCATGATGTATATGCCCCCGTCTCCTCTAAAGCAGGTCTTCGTGTGCTCCTTGCTGCCATCACTCATAGGAAGATGTTTGTGAGGCAGCTGGACATCAAGACTGCATTCTTGAATGCCAAGCTGGAACCTGGTCTGGACCTGTTCTGTTACCAGCCTGAGGGCTTTCATGAACTTGGTCCTGACAATGTTCCCCTTGTGTGCAAGCTGATTAAATCTCTTTATGGTTTGAAGCAGGCACCCAGGGCTTGGAGCAAAGATGTAAAGCAGGTTTTGGTTGCCCACGGTTTTACCATGTGCAAAGCTGAACCTGCTCTGTATTTCAGGAGGGATTCTACTGGTGGGTGGAGCTATGTCCTGACCTATGTGGATGACTTCATCTGTGCTTTTAGTGAGCTGCATAGGTATGCCTTGCTGATCGAGGCTATGGAAGCAGCTGGGTGGGAAGTCAAGGAAATGGGTGTACCTGTCCAGTTCCTTTCATTGGACATGACTTGTACACTTGATTCTGACGGCAGGTGTGTTAAGATCAACCTCTCCCAGCACTCCTACATTGTTGAGCTGGTGGAGCAGTTTGGTCTCACTGCTGCTACCAAGCCCAAGTTTTCAGTTCCCATGTCCAAGTGCACTGTCACTGATCCTCCTGGAGAACCTCTGGCCTCTAATAGCCAGTACCTCTCTCTTGTGGGGGCTTTGCTGTACCTGGCTACCTGCACAAGGCCTGATATTTCTTTTGCTGTGAGCTACCTGTCCAGGTTTTCTGCTCAACCCACTGCCCCCCTGTGGGCTGCAGCCAAGCGCTTGCTTTTGTATTTGAGAGAACATTCCCATCTGGGCCTCACTTACACTCACAGCCCTGGTTTCTCTTTTACTGTCTTTAGTGACTCATCCTTTGCTGATGATGGGTCTGACAGGAGATCTCAGACTGGCTATGCTGTGCTTGCTGGAGGCTGCCTTGTGAACTGGATGAGCAAAAGGCAACCCACTGTTGCTGTTAGCTCCAGTGAGGCTGAGTATCAGGCCCTGTCTCAGACTGCCCGAAGGTGCAATGGTTGAAAAAATTGAGAATTGATCTAGGGCTGCCTTGTGACCTGGTCACCATTCAGGGTGACAACTTGGGGTCCTTGAGCTGGGCCAATGACTGTCAGCTGCTCCCTCGCAACAAGCACATTGATGTCATCCATCACTATATCCAGGAGCTGGTGGAGGATGGCCAGGTGGATGTTGCCTATGTTAACACTAAGGACAACTGTGCTGACCCCTTCACCGAGCCCCTTGATCCTATGGTGTTCTGGCGTTTCATTCGCATGTTTGGAATGACTGCTTCTCCTTAAACCAATTTTTTTTGGTTACATGTATTCTAGAATTTTGGTTACATGTATTCTGGAATTTTTGGTTACATTTTAGGGTTTCTTTGGTTACATTTAGAGTTTCTTTAAGTTATCTTTGATTGGCATTAGGTTCCTATTCCCGGATCGGGTTTTCTATACCGTTGTTACCCGACTTTGATATTTAGTTGTCCTCTTATATCCACTTGGCAAATTTTGGTTCTTTGCCTTGCTTCATACCTTCCCTTACACCCTTCGGGTTTCATTTGAAGTTTCTCTCGATTTTTTTTCGGAGTTCTTTGATTTTTTTTTTTTTAATTTGTTACATATAGTTCTATGTCACCAGTGCCATAGGTGGAGTAGTACTATTGTATGTCACCTGTGTCATAGGTGGAGTATCAGCATGTATAGCGGTGCTCTCACGCGTTTTATGACTTGGTGACTACTTATGTACTCCCTTAGAACTATCGGCTCTCCTGAGCCAGCTTCCCGTGGGACTGAGTCATCTGGAGATGACTCAGTGGCAGCTTCCTGTCACCTACGTCTCCGGTCTGATCTGTACCCTGTTAGGTTCCTGTCTACCGCCTCCTTTCACCACAGGTGCCCCTTTATGGGTCTCCTGTGTCTGTAACGTTATCCTTGTCTCCGTGTATAGATTGGTGCGTCTGTTCCGCTGCTTTAATCTACTGTCCACTCTACCGGAGTGATTTCAAGCTGATATGCTGCGTTTCACGAGGGGACTATGAATTGTCTCCTGCTGATTCGCTCCCCCTTTCCAGCCTTAACTCCAATTCAGGAGGACTCCCGTTGTTTTGACACTCAGGATCAGCACACTGCTTTACATATTGGCACGTTCGCCTTTTTACTAGAGTTAGCATGGTATCGAAGCCTACATAGTAGCCAGCAAAGCAAGTCTGCTGCACCTCTCCATGGATTCATGTCAAAACAATTCGCGCAGGTGGCGCAACCTTCTTTCCACTGCATCCGATTTAGATGCTAAGATGAACTTTGAGTAACTTAACCTCATAACTCCACACTTAGGTGCAATGATCCATCACGAATGGTTGAATGTTTGGAAAGCACAGGTCTTACACATGATTACATGAACATCACATCACATCACACTTTCCGCGCCGAAGATTTACGAAAGCACACATACCAACACGTCAAGCACAAAGGCGCTGTAGGTTATTCACTCATGTAAAACAGACTACATTGCCCAGTGGTCCAAGGCTGCCCTGGGACTAGAGCCCTTGTGTGCTAGTGCACCGCCAGTGCAGGCAAAAACAGAGGCAATCCTATATGAAGGTGAGGCTCAAGCCCAGCAGGTGCCGGATATACAATTGCAGTTGTTATCACACTTGCATCCGCCGAGAGACTGCGAAAGGTTGCACTTGTCACAGTTGTTGCCGCCTGCACATGGGGAGCTCTTGCAAGTGCCGCACTTCGTCGTCGTCGTCGGCGTAGATGATGGGGATGAGCTTCCGGCACACACGTTAGGGTTGCAGTGAGCAGCGGTGTTGCCACACCATCCACTTGTGCTGCAGCAGTAGCCTGACAAGCACTTGGCATTGCCAAAATTTGGTCCACACCTCCAGTCTGGTCGGTCAGAGGCAGGGCAAGAGCTACAGTTGGAGTTCCAGAGCCACCACTTAGAGTTCCAGAGCTACCGCTTGGAGTTCCTGAACCTGTGATGCGGATGTCAGCACAGTCACGGAAAATCTCCTTCCTGGCTGCAGTGGTACCGCAGCGATCCAAGCCGTTTGTTGCATACTTGCCACACTCTGCTGCACTGCATGTATCCACACATGAGTTGCCAGTGTGGTACTCCCTGCAAGCAGATAAGCAGTGAGATGTAAATGTGTAGCAATGAATTGAAGGGATCGCATGGTCATGACTAATGTGGGTGCGGGAAAGGTGTTCATATAAAATAGTGCCCATCACTGGTAGAATAACAACGAGCATCTATACGTGTGGTCGCTTTTAAAGGGTAAATCGATAGCTAATTTACTGTTTGTTGCTGTAGTTGTTGTTATTAAGCAAAAATGTATGATTGTCGTGGTTATTTTACCAGTGCATGCCCAGGCTGAGGTTGGGTCAATTGAATGACATCATATGCACATCAGCTTTGGCTAGCGTAATCAGATTGTGGACCTTGCAACCTACCCTACTCATCCTCTGCACATCCACTTTGGCTTGCACACTCAGATAGGTACCTTCCCACCTATCCTACTCATCCACATATCATTGGACTGATCCTTGTGTTTCTGTTATTGTCTGAGAGGTAGCCATCTAGTGTTTGCCCAACCTCTTAACACGTGGGTGTGTGTGTGGGAGCTGGAAGGGCCATCTAGTGCTTGCCCAACCTCACAACACGTGGGGGGGGAAGGGGGGGGGGGGGGGGTCTGGGGGGGCCATCTAGTGTTTGCCCAACCTCTTAACACCAAGACGAATCGAGACTACCAGGAGGGGCTGGATTAGCAAGCACTTGATACTCCCTATACTCCCATCAGGAGTATGCATCTGACCACACGTACCATCCCGGAGTCAGCCTCGAGTGATGGATGGTATCTGACTTCTGCTTTATCTGCTTGGCTGCCCCTGAACTGGACTGTACATTAACGACCAGGATGCCCAGGAGTCCTACCCGGATACTCGCCAGTTTGCCCCCACCCATACATAGACTTACATCTGGAGCATGCATCCGCCGTCACATGTCACGCCTTGAGGCAGACGCCAAGACTGAGTGATTTGTGTAAAACTTGGATAAACAGATTTATCGTTGGTGTTTCCAGCTTCACGTCCGAACCAGTACCTTGTGATGCCTCTCTCAGCACTGCATGCAAGCACAAAAGCAGAGGTTAGCAGGGCAGGTAGTGATGGATGGGACAGTACCTGGTCTTCATCCCAACACCTATTGGCACTGATTGCTAGGCAGTGACAGAATGAGTCTATCAATCACAAGACCGTGAGGGAGCAAACTCAGCTGGTCTAGTTGCACACACACTTTTCCAGAGGGTAACGATTGAGGCAGCCATGATTCTCTACACTCAACCAACCAAGAAGACCAGGGAGAGTGTCTCTCAATCAAGGCAGTGAAGGAGTAGTAGGCATACTAGATAGGCAGTGGGGAAACTACTTTAGCAAGCATAGTCTGGTGTGTCACTCACCTGACAAGAGGGTATTGATCAAAGCAGCCCTGGGTGGCACCAGAGCGAGCTGTGGGACAAAGCTTGATCATCATGTAGCCACCATGCCAAGTATTCATCTTCTGGGTCACCTGGATCGTGTCTCCAGCACTGTAGACGACTGCATGAACAAGCAGGTAGGGAAGGTCAGTGGGCCGTCCGGGAGACACCGATGTGGCAAGTACCGCATGCATGTGGAAACAGGAAGGGCAGGAAAGATTAAACGGAAGGAGTCGTCGGAGAGTGCATCGCGAGATGAGTAAGCCAAGGATTGTTCAGGAGAGTTGGGCGCATTGGCAAGTATGAAAGCGAGCAGACAGAGAATACACAGTATGCCAACATGGAGTGGCTAGGAGAGGCTGTCCGGAAGGACAGATTCACCGAGAAGGTAAGGGAGGGACTAAGCTGGTATGCGAGAGAGCAAGAAAGTACCACTCAATTGCGGGAATGGGAAATAGTAGTACTCGGTGATCGAGGTTCTCGAGAGAAAAAATAAATCGAGAGGCAAGACAGCCAGCCTAGCGAAACCCCGATCCACCTCGGTTCCACGCTGGCACTTCGACCGATCTGGGGCGCCGATCTGGGGGGGTCGGATTCAAAACGACTAGTGCTGTGAAAATATGGCGGAGAGTGCCAGAGCTAAGCTCTGTCCGAGGTCCGGAAGGGAGGAGAGTGGTGTGAACAGGGGCGGAAAAGTCTGAAGTTTGAGGGCCCCGAGCTCAACGCACCTGACCACGGTTGGGGGTTATTAACGGCTCCGGTGAAGCCACCTACTCCACCATCATTCTGCTGATGGGGGTCGCCACACACATCCGCCTTATCGTTGTAGAAGGAGCCGTCTGGGTAATAGCGAATAGGGTTGCCAAGGCCGTTACCTCCTGCAGCAACCCAGTCGGGATTGCCCAGGACACGGACCCGTGAGAGAGGGGCGGTCATGAAGACGTGGGCGTCAGCTCCTGGTAGGGAGGTGTACAAGGCCAGGAGGCAGAGCATAACGGAGACGGCAGAGATGTCCGAGGGTTGTTTAGGGGGGACCATGGTGCTTGTTCGGTCGTCCGTAGCAGGAGCTGCTGTGTGTGGGTGTGGGTGTGGGTGTGGGTGTGCGTATACGACGCCCTTAGATACACCGACCTCTGGGCGTCTGCTTTTATTCCCAAAGAAGCAGATGGCACGTCCAAGCCCGCAGTTCAAGTTCGAACGGAGGGAAG
This sequence comes from Chlamydomonas sp. ICE-L, assembly GCA_013435795.1. Lineage (NCBI taxonomy): Eukaryota > Viridiplantae > Chlorophyta > Chlorophyceae > Chlamydomonadales > Chlamydomonadaceae > Chlamydomonas > Chlamydomonas sp. ICE-L. Next base: position 8,325,677 of record JACBWV010000364.1, read on the forward strand.
CTGCTTACCGGGTTATAGTAGAGCACCCGGTAAGCAGCTTCTTTCAAAATTCGCAGGCCTGCAGATTTGCGCATACAACAGGCAGGGTTGTGTACCGGCATTATCGCCCGTAATACAACACAAGCCAATACGTGGTCGGTTCCTAACAATTGAGTACGGTTACCACTTACCAGACGGTTACGGTGATTTGCTGTACCAAAGCCAGTTTCCAGTTTCCAGCTGACATGCAGTGCAAGTACTGTCCAACAGGCAGCCGAGCACACATGCGTGATAGTATTCGATTCCGCGCTTTGACTTCGTCTTCGCTATTCTTCTGTCGTCCCTGAGTCCCTTCACCTATCAATGCACCTATTATATTATGTAGGCCAGGAAATAGTATTCAAATCTGCCGGTTGCAAACAGACCAGTCGCATCGATAGTTGTCACTCATCAATGTCTATCGTTAAGTCTAGGTCTGAATTTCTGATGCAACTCATTTGATACATTTGACCGATTATATAACAAGCTAGTTACCGGTATCATGATAATTTATGTACCGGTAATTTATGTCGGTATCGTTTCCAAAATTGAACACAGTGGCCTTGCTTATGAACACGTCTGCCTTGTAAGTTGTAACTTGGTTACTTGAACTTGGTTACATGCCTCCAGCCAGGACCTTGGCTGCTAGCCATCTTCAGCAGGAAAAGCAAAATCGGGCTTGTAAACCCTAAAGACTTAAGAGACCTTCAAAAAGTTGCGGTCTGCTGGCGGATGAAAAAGAAAACCTAGTGCGGTCCAACCGCAGAAAAACACAACATTCCATTCCAGAAAACCAACTGCGGTTCTGATTTTGGGGGAAAACCCTGATCGCAGTAAAAAATTAGCCCTGAGGTTGTACCACAAGAAATTATGGGCACCTATGTATCCATCCCGCGGCACCAATTGGCAGAGAGGGAGAGGGAGGAGCCATTGAGCCAAACCAGGGTTTGACGGCGACTGAACGCCCAAGTTGTCTAAGGATCCATCCACTCGAGGGCTGGGACGAAATTAACTGGCAACTAGCAGGCTGTTACTTGAATTCTCGAAAGGGGTTTACCCAAACTTGTACATTGTATTGTAGCGTCCCTATTGTGAAAGTCCTCGGCCATTATTTTTTTAAACCGGTGGATCCAATGGCTCGGTACCTCGAGTTTTGAATTCGACTTGCCCACGTAGCCTGGGCAGTGGGCCAGTGGCAATCTGGCTGGTGCCCTGCGCGTTGCTCTTGCCGAGCATCTAGATTTCGAGAATATTATTATCTGGCAATGCGATGCGCCACCCAAGCATCTGGCAGCCGTAAACATTATGTGACACGATGTTCCAGCTAAGTATCCGAAATACGAACCATTACCCACACCTGGGAGCCCGATTTTTGTGTGTGCCAATGGGCCAAAACGGCGAGGAACATGTATAATCAGGCGCGTGGAATTGATCGAGCTTATTAAAAACACTGGTCAACACTAACTTTTGGGCGCGAACGTTATCGGGACCTATCCCTGTTTCACTTCATTTCATTCGGGTATCCTCTGGGTAGAGAGTTCTCGTGAAAAACAAAACAATTCCAGTAGAGAAACAAAGCATTACAATTCGGTGTCAGACACAGCGTCATGCATCAGCCCGATGTACACTTACTACGTACATTGTAACTTCTCCGCCTCTCCCGTGGCGTTGGTTTGTGTAAGGGTCCCCACTTCCTGGGCGAAAATCCTTGTATTCAATAAAAACAAGTGGTGAATGCACATGGGGACTTTGCAAGGTCTCTTTTGGAGAGCTTGCATGTGAATGTTGTCTTGCATCCTCCCAGGCCAGGGTACTACATGACGCGCGCTAGAGCAAGGTTTTGGAGCCCGACTGCGTGATTGAAACAATTTTTTTACCCCCTCTATAGGCGCAGCGCACAGAATCCCGTTTTTAGTTGAGTCTTAAGCGCAACCCCAAAGGAGGCACCTAAGTCAAAAGCGCAACCCAAAATGATAAAATGTAGTACCCTGTCCCAGGCTTGCCTTGGGCCAACAATAATTTACCTACGACAATGTGTTACCTTAGGTCAAAAATGGCCTATCTATAGTAGGACGGTGGGTGAGTGACTACTCAATAAATAAATAGATAAATAAATAGTACGCCTTATTATGAGGCGTGAGGTTGAGGGGGCCAGCCCGTTTGCTTGCACTGAGGCCAACCGCCGGGCTAGTACTGTACCCTCTGGCCCAGAATCCTCGTTCAACAAACGGCTCAATGGCTGAGCTCCTTGACAGATGAAGGTGCCGGGTTCGAATCCCTACTGGTGCATCTCAGTGTTTGCGATCGCTGTCAGCAGCCATGGTAGCTTTGTCCCGGTGAAGTAGCAGCCCGTTCCCTACCGCCGTAAGACAGGGCTCCCTCAATACCACGCCCCACCAGGCGTTATCGTTACTTAATCCCCTGGCCCAGCACTTTAGTAACCATTATCATAGTCTACGTGCGCTCCGTCCCAGGGTTGGGGTTGGGAGCTTGGGTTGTTGGAGAGGCGTGGGCTCAGGGTAGGGCCTGGGCTACGCTCTCTGCTCCTCCTTGAATCTCCAATGCCAGGAGCAGGGGACATGGAGCGCGATCGAGCCCCTTCTCGTTGGCCCTGGTTATACTCTGAGAGGGGCATGCTCTGGGAATGCACAGGCCGATGGTTCCTATTGCTATGGTCGGAACGCCCTCTCTGGACACTCCCAGAATAGGAGAGCTGCTTAGGGGCTCCTGCGTAGCCCTGCAAGGTCGTGTGAGTGTGGCAGTGTGTGTGTCAGTCTGTGTTGTGCCCAATCTATTCCGGACGAGAAAGACATGGAGAAAGGCAGAGAGAAATGCAGACAAAGAGAGGTAGACAGATAGGGCAGAAAGACATATAAAAATATGGCATAAAATCAATGTATTTTTAAGAGAGAGAGGAAATGCAGAGAGAGAGATAACAAGAAAGGTACGCACCGAGCGATGGGAGCGCATGCTCAGTTGTTGCTTCAAAGGAGGTGCAGGACCTCCTCCGTACTCCACGTCCTCTCCCGCCACGGACGAACGGGGAGTGTATATTGGGTTAGAGCCCCCCCCTCGAAAGTCTGGCGGGGAGCAAGTCTCAGGAACATTCTGCAATTAGCGTTTTTTGAAGGGTTTAAGAGCTTGGTGGAGGGTTTTTGAAGGGGGTTGGGAGGGGTTGGTGGAGGGGTTTCGAAGGGGGTTGGGAGGGGCTAAGAGGTTTGATAGAGGGAGATAAGGGAGCTGCCTAGAAGCTACAGCTACCGGCCTTCAGACACCTGCCGTGGGGCCAATCATCTGTCCGGGCAGAAGCAGTCATATCATCCTGGGTACTACATTTTGTCATCTTGGGTTGCGCTTTTGACTCTTAACTGAAAGCGGAAAGCTGCACGCTGCGCCCAAAGGGGGTTTACAAAATTTAAGATGCATTAGGTTGCATTAGGTTTGGCTGAAAAGCCAGCCAAGGGAGCTGTCTAGAAGCGGCTGCTACCAGAAAGAAAAGCGATGCAGACACGTACCGTGAGGCCAATCATCTGTCGGGGCGGACCCAGACACATCATCATGAGTAGGGAGCGGCAATGTGATATCATATGATATCATGCCATCATATGATGCCGGCAGTCTGACTAGGCCAAGGTTACCATTTATGTACAATATCATATACCGTACCGTGAGGCCAATCATCTGTCGGGGCGGACCCAGACACATCATCATGAGTGCCGCGATTAGGGCAACCACAATGGGAATGGTCCTCACTGTAGAGTCTGAGAATCTGCAGGACGGAAAAACAATGGTGTTGAGAGAGGGAGAGAGAAAGAGGGAGATAACCTGCTGGACGGTTAAACAATAGAGTTGAGAGAGGGAGAGAGAACGAGGGAGAGAATCTGTAGGACAGAAAAACAATGGCGTCGAGAGAGGGAGAGAGAAAGAGGGAGAGAATCTGCCGGACGGAAAAACAATGGTCTTGAGAGGGAGAGGGAGAGGGAGAGGGAGAGGGAGAGGGAGAGGGAGAGGGAGAGGGAGAGGGAGAGGGAGAGGGAGAGGGAGAGGGAGAGAATCTACGTGATGGAAAAACCAAGGCGTCGAGAGAGGGAGAGGGAGAGGGAGAGAATCTATATGACGAAAAAACTAAGGCGTTTAGAGAGCGAGAGCGAGAGCGAGAGAGATAAAGAGAGAGAGAGCGAGAGCGAGAGCGAGAGCGAGAGCGAGAGAGAGAGAGAGAGAGAGAGAGGAAGAGAGAGAGCGAGAAAGAGAGATAAAGATAGAGTTGGAGGGAGACAGCTACAGTGAAATAAATAAATAATGCATGCAAATGCTACACACCAAACACTGATACACAACAATGCACAAATATAAATACGAATGCCACAAACCAAACACTGATACGAAAACGAATGCCACACACCAAACACTGATACAAATACGAATGCTACGCACCAAACACTGATACACAACAATGCACAAATACAAATACGAATGCCACAAACCAAACACTGATGCGAAAATGAATGCCACACACCAAACACTGAAACACATACAGATGCTACACAACAAACCCTGACAAGAATACAGATGCTGCACAAAAAACACCGATACACAGATTTTTCATTTGGCATATCAGAGTGAGAATGAGAGTGTTTATGTGACAGTGTGTGTGTGTGTGTGTGAGAGAGAGACCCCCCCCCCCCCCCCCCCCCCCCCCCCACACACACACACTAGATCCTAGTTAGATGGCTTACTGCACTTTCTCTATAATAGGGTTGACTATATGACTTATTCCTGATGTTTTTTGTGTGTGTTTTGATTACTGTGTGGCTGGACTGCAATTCAATTGTGTAACACCGTTTACCAGAGAGAGAGAGAGAGAGAGAGAGAGAGAGAGAGAGAGAGAGAGAGAGAGAGAGAGAGAGGAGATAAGTCCTAGGCGCGACGCAAGCGACGCGGATAACTGGCGGAGAGTGTCGGCTATCGGAGCAAAATGTAGCAACAGAATCGAGTGCAGCAGGCAAAAACCAGGGTTTACATATTTAGGGCCAAGGAGATAGCTACGGTGAAATAATGCATGTAAATGCCACACAACAAATACTGATACACAACAATGCACAATTACGAAGACGAATGCTACACAGCAAACACTGATACTAAAATTGTTCATTTGGCAAATCACAGTGAGAGTGTACACGTGTGTGTGTGTGTGTGATAGAGAGAGAGAGAGAGAGAGAGAGAGAGAGAGGGAGGAGATAAGTGGTTCCCAGAATGTTACCTTGGGCCAGAGTGTGTATTGAACTTCCAACATCAATATCAAGTTCAACCAACTCTACCCCCTCAACCAAACTCATCCTCTGAGTCACTCACTTTGAGGCCTCGTCACTCTGCGTGTTTGTGCTAGGATAGAGGCAGGTAGAGATGAAATTGCTGATGACTGCAATGAGTTCTTGATCAAGTTCTACCTAACCCTATATCATTCAGTTCTACCCCATCAACCCCACCCAACCTCCCAGTCACTCACTCCGAGACCTCCTTAATGTCAGGGTTCTTTTTATGGTAGAGGCAGGTAGAGATGGGATTGCTGTGGACTGCAATGAGCTCTTGATCAAGTTCTATGAAACCCTATATCATTCAGTTCTACCCCATCAACCCCACCCAACCTCCCAGTCATTCACTTTAAGACCTCCTTAATGTCAGGGTTCTTTTTAGGGTAGAGGCAGGTAGAGATGGGGATGCAGATGACTGCAATGAGCTCTTGATCAAGTTCTATGCAACCCTATATCATTCAGTTCTACCCCATCAACCCCACTCACCCTCCCAGTCACTCACTCCGAGACCTCCTTAATGTCAGGGTTCTTTTTAGGGTAGAGGCAGGTAGAGATGGGATTGCTGTGGACTGCAATCAGCTGTATATCATGTTCTACCAACCCTATATCGACCAGCTATACCCCATCAAACCCACCCACCCTCCAGTCACTCACTTTGAGGCCTCGTCACTCTGCGGGTTTGTGCTAGGATAGAGGCAGGTAGAGATGGGATTGATGAAGACTGCTATGAGTACGAATGTTGCCAGTGATAGTATGGCGTGCAGGTAGTCTCGGACCTTGAGGTAGAAGGCATCGTACACACGATCCTGTTGAGGAAAGGACAATGATCACTGTGTGCTTGATTGGTACATGGATACGAACGTTGCCAGTGAAAGTGTGGTGTGCAGGTAGTCTCGGACCTTCAGGTAGAGAGCATCGTACACACGATCCTGTTGAGGAACAAAGTGGGCAGAGCATCAACATACTTTACTTTGTTTTCCTGAAATATTTGCAATAGAAAAAGAATTGTCGGGTAAAGTCTGGAGCCATGTTACTAAGATGCTGTTGAGGAAAGGACAATGATATGATTTCGTTTTTTTTATGCTGTTGTTCCTGCAGAAGACGATGAGCAGCCTTAAAGACTGGAGCCATGTTACCAATTTCAAGTTGGAGGGAGGGGCAATGATGACTGTTTGATGTATTGATATATGTAGGGACTGGCAAATCATATGTGTGATGTTGACCAAATGCGAGTATGATATCATACAAATTGCATCATATCATGTTGCATTTAAATGGTAACTTTAGCCTATCATATTACCCCCCCCCCCCCCCCCCCCCCCCCAAAAAAACGTCTGGAGGGGCGTGGTGCTAAATGCCATTCCCTAGATATATCATACATGGTACAACATTGCCCTGCGATATGGTTTGAGTTAAGGTACGATATCGTACTTGACAACCCTAGCCATACTTGGCATTGCCAAGCCTACCTTATCGTCCACACTTGGAAGCATGAAGCATACTGGCCAAAGGGACCCCCCCCACACCCACATAATCAATATGTTATTTTCAATTGCCCCCCCCCCCCCCCCCCCCCCCCCCCCCCAACCCACACACAATTGCCAAGCTTACCTTATCGTCCACACTTGGAAGCATGAAGCATACTGGCCCGTAAACGGGGAATATTAGTACAGGATAAACCTGCAAAGCATCATAGATATTTATTGATTTTTTTGTGGGTTGAATGATTAATTTATTGATTTGATTTTATGGTTCATTTTTTTGTTGTCTGATTATTTTGTTGGTTGATATATATATTTATGAGCTGACTGATGGGTTGATTTGATGGTTGATTTAGTTGTTGTCTGATCTATTTGTTGGTTGATATAATTATTTATTAGCTGACTGATGGGTTGATTTGATGGTTGATTTATTTATAATCTGATTTATTTGTTGGTTGATATAATTATTTATTAGCTGACTGATGGGTTGATTTGATGGTTGATTTATTTATAATCTGATTTATTTGTTAGTTGATATAATTATTTATTAGCTGACTGATGGGTTGATTTGATGGTTGATTTATTTATAATCTGATTTATTTGTTGGTTGATATACTTATTTGTGAGCTGACCTGAGCTGACAAATGGGTTCATATATTTATTGATAGATTGATAGATTGATAGATCGATGGGCTGATTGATTGACTGATTGATAAGGGTCTACTATTGGTTGGCCTGGACCAGTGTTTTTTATTTCAGATTTCTGAAGTCCAGGATGAGTAGCTACTTGGGCTACTCAACCATGATTTCAGGATAGTTGCGTAGCCATCGCATGGGGGAGCGCGAAGCGCGAAGCCTGGGGGGTCAGGGGGCAGCGCGTCCTGATATCAAGGGGTCCGGGGGGTGCAGCATTCAATGGGATGGCGACCTGTCGTCGAAAAAAGAAACACTGACCTGGACATATCTTGAAACTGTCTACAATAATGCAACTACAAGCTGTAGTCAAGAGTCTGGTGCAGTAAGCCCCTTTCAGTGATATACAATGGTCTAGTGGTAGACCAGATTGCTTGAGGACGAAGAGTCGGAGGTTCGACTCCCCCTTCGGTCGCTCTTGGCGTTGCAGGTCGTCGTCATGCGCGATGGTAGCTTGTCCAGTTGAGGTAGGAGACCGCTCCCCACCCGCGTACGACGGGCTCCCTTAACACCATGCCCCACCAGGCGTTATCATTACTTTTGGTGCAGTAGTGTTTATACAACCAGTGTTTACTCCACCTTCAGATTCCATCTGATTGCATTGTGTATTCTAGAGTGTGGTGCAGTAGTGTTTATACAACCAGTGTTTACTCCACCTTCAGATTCCATCTGATTGCATTGTGTATTCTAGAGTGTGGTGCAGTAGTGTTTATACAACCAGTGTTTACTCCACCTTCAGATTCCATCTGATCGCATTGTGTATTCTAGAGTGTGGTGTAGTAGTGTTGCAAACGGACTGGCCCCCTCAACCTCACGCCTCGTAATAAGACGTACAATTAATGTATTTAGCTCCTACAAACGCAACTGTTCTAAGAGTTGTTATAACTAATTCCAGTATTCCCATCTATGAACGAAACCATGAGCACGAACACGAAACCATGAGCACAAACATGAAACCATGAGCACGAACACGAAACCATGAGCACAACACGAAACTATGAGCACGAACACGAAACCATGAGCACGAACACGAAACCATGAGCACAAACACAAAACCATGAGCACGAACATGAAACCATGAGCACAAAAACGAAACCACGAGCACAAACACGAAACCATGATCACCGACAAGGAACCATGAGCACAGAAACAAAACCATGAGCAGAGACACGAAACCATGAGCACAGATACGAAACCATGAGCACAAACACAAAACCATGATCTCGGATAAGAAACCATG